>ML682019.1:6381788-6610013 GCA_007922195.1 Podocnemis expansa
TTACACCCCTCTGAATTTCCCAGCACCCCTTTACACCCCTCTGAATTTCCCCAGCTGTCATCTAGTAACAGCGTTAGATCAATTCAGTGAGCCCCTACATCGCCCACACCCCCTTTGTCAGCTAGTAACAGCGTTACACCAAATGAGTGAGCACCCAACACCCCGCTGTCAGCTAGTAACAGTGTTGCACCAGTGTAGCGAGCACCCCCCACCCTAATTTCAGGTCCTGGGGAGCGTGCACCGCCTGGCAGGGGCCCGGCCTTACCCGCAGGTGCAAATCTCGCAGAGGCACCGCGGCCGCTTCATCCTCCCGCCGCCAGCCCGCCGGGAACCAGGGAAGCGCGCGGTCGCCTAGCAACCGCCGCGGCGTTCGGCCGGCAGCCGCCTCCCGGCTTCCGTAGAACGTCACAGAGGGGGCGGAGCCGCAGCGCGCACGTGATAGCCGCGGCGACTTCCGGGTGTGGGCAGTGCGTGGCCGGTGAGTGAGGGGGCGGCCGGTGGGTTTCCGCTGCCCCGCCCCGGGCCAGGCCTCGCCTCGTCGGTCGCGCTGCTCCCAGCCGTACCCACGGCGCGGGGCTGCGCTCGGGCCTGGGGGTCGAGCACCGGGGGGGTCCGGTAGTGGTGGGTGTCCCCCCTCCCCCAGGCCGTCTCTGCGCTCCTAAGCCGCCTTCCAAACTCCCGGGCTTTTGCTTTGCCGCTGTGCGAGAGCCGGGGGGTGACACGGCCCATGGTCCCGTGTTACAGGCAGCTGAGCACAAGTTGCTTTACTCCCTTTCCAAAGGGGCAGCCGTGTTAGTCTAGTCCAGCAAAACAAAACCAACCCCCCCCTCCAAAAAAAAAAAAAAACGAAACCAAGGAGTCGTGTGGCACTTTGACTGACAGATTTATTTTTCACATGAGCTTTCGTGGGAGAAAATCCCGCTTCATCAGATGCTTCGAAGACGGGGGAACTTACAGAATGGAATGAAAATAAATGCAAGGGGGTGTCAAACCTAGGAGCAGGTCATACAGGAACAGCAAATCAGAGCAGTTAGGTTCAGAGAGAAACAGCTGAATGCAAATTAATCTGCAAGCTAAATTCTGTGAAAGCAGGACTTAATTGAGACTATGGGTTCTTTTCCTATTACAAAAGGTCATTTGACTTCAGGCTTGCATGGTTTGAACATAACAACTGCTGATTTGCTGTTACTGTAGGACCTGATCCTATGTTTGACACCCCCGTGCATTTATTTTCATTCCATTCTGTAAGTTCACCCAGCTTCAAAGTGTTTCTGTATGACCTGATCCTGTGTTTGACACCCATGTACATTTATTTTCATTCCATTCTGTAAGTTCACCCATCTTTGAAGCATCTGACGAAGTGGGATTTTCTCCCACAAAAGATCATGCAAAAAATAAATCTGTTAGTCTAAAAGTGCCACATGACTCCTTGGTGGTTTTTTTGCTTTACTCAGCCTTGCTTTTTCTTTTTTTTCCCTTATTAGACTAACACACCTGCCCCTTTGCAATTTTACTTGTTGTGAGTTCCTCCTGCTGCTGGCAGAGGGGTTTGACTCACAAGTGTAAAGTGGCAAGCTTGCCTGTTTGTAGGAGTGGGGCCACATGGCTGTCTGGGGAAACAGTCAAACATCACAGAGGCAGAGTTGTGTCAAACCCCCAAAGTGTGCGGACTGAAGACAATTGAGGTTTGATTAAAGTCACTGCAGGGATTGGTGGTATCTTCATCTTTGGAAGCTTTTTAGGGTCAGGCAAAACCCTGGCTGGGATGATTTAGTAGAAGTGCTCCTGCTGTTAGCAGGGGGTTGGAGTAGATCAGTGAGTGGTTTTCAAACACAGGGTTGAGACCCCATACTGGGTCACAGACCCACCGCAGACACTGGGTCGTGGTGCCCCCTGCTGCTGTGGCCAAAAGATCGGGGTGGCTTGCTCAAAGATGTAATTGTTGGGTCTCGGACGTCAATGATTTTTGCAACTGGGTCTTGAGGGAAAAAAAGTTTAAAAACCGCAAGACTAGGTGACCTCATAAGGTCCAGTCCAGCCCTAATTTTTTATGAGACCTGTGTTTTTAGGAGTGGTGGCAGCTGAATTTACATTGCTCCTTTAAATTGTGTGTGTGTCAGAGTTGTGCCTACTTTGAAATGGACAGATTTTTCACTTTGTGTCACAAATACATGAAAAATGTGTATGATTAAAAAAGAAGAACTTGTCCTTCTGTTTGCACATTTCTGTGGTATTTTAATGGTACTATAGAAATATAATTTGTTAGCTACCTAAGTAATACCCGTGGACAGGTTTAGTTGATATTTATTTATAAACTGTGAACATTGGTGTGCATGTGTTTGAACAAAAAATTAGCTGTTTGTTGAATTATATATATAAAATACTTTCCTTTATTTACAGAAAAGGCTAATCATGGTTCTTACTAGTTTGGAGAAGATAACTGGACTCCAGAAAAAGACTGCTTGTATCAGGAATATCTGTATATTGGCTCATGTGGACCATGGTAAGAGGGCTATTTTGCTATTTCAGTCATATTGCTGAAAATAAGTGTTTCAGAGCATTGATTTCTCAAGGAGTTTATGGGTTCAGTTAAAGGTTGATTTAAGTCAGGTCACAGGCCAGCTGACAGTGAGAGAACCTCCTAGAAAGCACTCCTGCAAATCAGTGTCCTTTGGTGGACATGGCAGACAACATAGCCCCTAAAAGCAGGCAATAATGGTGAGGAGAGCATGGCAACAACAGCTGGATGGTACGACGATTCATATCCCCACGCCTACCCCAACCCGACCTAACCTAAGTTAAATAGCTGGCTGTCATTGTGTGGAACTCTGGCTGCAACTTAAACCTTCAGTGAAATGTGAATCTGCTGAGGGGTGCAGCACACAGCCCTGGTAAAAGGTGGTATAAACTGCCTTCCTACCCCACTCTGTACTAGGAGGCAATAGTGTTACTTGTCATAGCTGTGTTCATCCATGCTACTTGGGAAGAAAAATGAAAAGGGAAGTGTAATGCAATCAAGTGACATTTCTTCACTGAGGGACCCAGCATGTTTGTTTGAAATGAGAAAAGTTCTTCCCTTGGTATAAACTAAACGCCTTGCATTTTTGTGGCGAGGCAGAGTGGCATTAATGGCCTTGAGGGCATTGCAATATTGTATGGATTTTAGATGGGAGAAAACCCAGCCCTTCTAAGCAATAGTGTAATAAAAATAATCAAGATATATGTGTACATGGATGTGTGAGTGCATGTATAAATTAAATGATATATGAATTTCAGCAAATGAAGAGTTTTGTTTAAAATTAGCTAAGGTTACTCAAGTACACATTACTAACACAACTGTATAAAAGCCAGGAAGTACCTAATTAAGTCAATGATTATTAATTTACCTTTTTCTCTTAACCCCATTTTCACTCACTGGCCACCAACATTTTTTCCTGTGGTTTCTACACAAAAGATGCAACTTAATCAAGTGGAATGGTTAGAAATTAATGCTTTTGAATTGTTTGCAATGTTTAATTGGTAGTATGTTGAAGTAAGTTATGTCTCTGAAGTACATTTGTAGTTGTTTTTTAACTGGATGATTGTGTTGTATTGTATGATTAATAGAAGAAATATTTTGGTTCTTAAATGGAAATAATTTCAAACAATGCTGATTGTTTTTGGAAGTTATTGTTTAATGTTAGTGGTTAATGTTTATTTTCTGTGATGTAGCGAGGAGTTAAGATGGGGAGGTCAGGGAGAGTGGTTTTTTGTTTTTTTTTAAACTGATTTTTCAGATCACAATTAGGATAGCTGACTTTTTTTGTGATGATGGAGAAAAGAGGCATATCTTCTGAGAGGCACTTATAAGTTATATTGTGTAACCTTAACTGGTAAAGCATTTTGTTTGAAATTTTGTAATTTTTTAAAAGAATCTATATAAATGTTGATAGTTACTAGCTTGTAGCAATATCAAGCTTGATAATCCATTAGTGTGTGCATTTAATCTAAGTCATTTGTGTTTCTTTGCAGGCAAAACCACTTTAGCTGACTGTCTCATATCTAGCAATGGAATAATCTCTAATCGATTGGCAGGAAAGGTATAGTTATAAGCTAATACCATTAATGAATGGAATTTTTAAGAGTTCTGTATGTTGTCTTCCAGACAAACCCTTTCACATTTAAAAGAATAACTTATGAAAATACCTTTGTTCAAATGTATCACTTCTTTTTGTGGTCTTCTATTTTAGCTGAGATATCTAGACAGTAGAGAAGATGAGCAGACCCGAGGAATTACTATGAAATCTAGTGCTATATCACTGCACTTTGAACAAGGTGAGGTGAAGATGCTACACAAAATGAGTTTCTCTTTTGTTTTGCTTTTCCTTCTATTAACTGTCAATTTCAAGATTTTTCCTTGCAGATAATTGCACAGGATCTCTCTTAGACCTTGATTCTGCAGAGACTTACCTTTTACATTTTTTTAAATCATTTAAATTAAAGTAAAGAAGCCACACTTTTGCTTTTCTGTGGTGAACATGCATTCATGAAATCAGTAGGATCCACTTGTGCTTAAAGGTCCAGATGGGATTGAAGTCTAAATGAGCCAGATGTAGACATTTGAGTCATAGCATCATGTGAGCACTGTGCAGCATATCTTTCTTCATCTTGGGACCCAGGCAGAGTGCTTTGTCATGCTTCCTGCTATAGCCTGGGGGAGGGTAGCATGAATCTCCCATGCTCTTGGCTGCAGCGAGGATCTTGCACCTGTCTTATAGCCCCCATGGTAACACATTCTACCTGGCTTCCTAGACAGCAGCTCCCTTCTGTGGCTGAAGGTTGAGAACCAGTGGATTAGATTATTCTTTTTTAAAATAATTAGGAAATTATTCATCATTATCCATAGAAGAATTAAACTACATTTCTATATACATTGGTATGAGGCTGCTGGTTTGTCTCCCCTTGCCCAGAAAGGACTAATGCCATGTCCTCAATCTGTTCAGGCTTTTCCTTCTGCAAGCAGCTTTATTAGTTCAAACCTAAAATTCATAACATGATTTCTCTGACCAAAGTAGGCTGAAGGAATCTAAAGGCCTTTCTCTTTGTCCCCGTCATTCTAGGGAGCCCATCTGCTCCCAACAGCAGCCCTACTCATCTAAGCCAGTCTCCTTCCTGCTAGCCTGCTGCAGAATTTGGAAAACTAGTTGGTAATTTTATGATGTTTTGTAATATTTGAACATTTGGGGTTTTGGTTCAAAGCTGTCTTTTTACAATGTACTTTAAAAACAAATTTCAATAATGAAAATTTACTTTGAATTTGGAATATAATATTATTGCAATTTATCTCCATAAGTGATAGCTACCTGTTTACTTTGTGAGTCATTAATTATCAGTTAGTGCAGTAGCATCTAATGTGCATCACTTTTTATCAAAACATTTTCTTATATACTAAGTCTGTTCTGTCCTAAACACATTTCTTCAATTTTGGCTAAAAAACTGGTTAGGAAATTCCTGCAATTAAGTCATAGCTTATAAGAAATAAAAAGCTAAAAGTCACCAAACTATTACGTTTAGTCTTTCAAAGTGCAGTCAGTATTGTTCAGGAGTAAAAGTGATAGGTAACCCAATTTTTTGACTTATCAAGACATGATGAAGATTCTTGGCTCACTCATCACATTTTAAGTGAAATTTTGGCTGTTATTGGTCTCTGTGGGCTTATCTAGGAATACTGCCTGACTATTTTTATTTCATACTTGATTGTCATCTTTAGGATGCATCTTATGTTGCAGTCACTGCCTTAGAGTTTGTGTTTTCTAATTTGCTAAGGCATTGACCCTGTTTGCTGATAGTTTGGATTTCTCAGCTCTACAAATGCAGATTTGCAAGACTTTTTAATATATTTAATTTTGGTAGTCCTGACTTGTATTGTGTAGTATAGGTTGGCTATTTTGTTGTCTTTGAAGTGTATGTTCTTTTTCAATATAACATCTGTTCTTTGGCAAATTTCTCTTTCTCCTCCACTTCTGCCATCCAACAGCAGTGGAGTGCAGTGTGGAAAAGGGATCATGAATCCTCAATCAAAAAACATTCTTTCTTGTTCAGGTTAAGAAAGTGCAGCATTCATGTCAGGGTAATATCCTGACTAGGAGATCTGTTAGGCTATGGAGAAGTCTCCAAAGAGCTGTGGCAGAGAGGAGTAATCCTCCCCAGATAAGCATTAGAAGGTTTTCTCGTGGGATGTGTAAAATGAGGATGGACAAAACATTATTGGTGAAAAAATCTTTGCTAATGGGGTTTGGATTAGGTCTTCATTTCTTTTTTCTACCCAACTAGGATACTAACAATGAAAACTCTTGTAACTAGGTAAACGATTCTCCTATATACTATATTTGTTTTCTTTCTGACTTTATTAACAGTAGCTAATGCAATATGAAATACATTACTGTATCTGAAATAAAAATCTGTGTGGCTAGTAATGGAAGTTGTTCACTGTTCAGATATGTATTTTTAGAGAGTGATCATCAGCATCATGCAAGTGTTTTCTTTAAACTTGAAGAAAATTTTGTTAAACTATTATTGTTGTCCTAGAAAGATTCCCCTTCAGTGTTGCAAACACAACATTTTAGCTTTGTGGCTATATATGACAACTAGAAATTGAAACTGACTAGACCAAATTGTCATTTTCTGAGATGAAAATGGTGCAAAAATGAACAAATGAGAACAGTATTTTTAAAAATGTCTGTTTCTGATGATCTAAAGATACATACGAGTAACACCGATAATATTTTTTTAAAAATGTAACTGTTAAATGATACTTAAGCAATCTGTCTTTCATGAGTAAATGATTGAGTTTTGTGATAAACTATTCTTAGTGTCTTCTAAACACAGATTTTATTATGGTTGTCCTGTGTTTTGGCTATTGGCATTCCAAAATTGAAATGCTTTGAACCAAGTCAGGTGGGACCAGATTTTCAAAAGTATTTAGTGCCTAACACACAGCTAGGTACCTACTGCAATTTACAAAAATAGCTAACCAGCAATCATTGGGTATGTCTACACTAGGCAAAGTTAGTTCGAATTTGTTAATTCAAACTAATAAGTTTGAGTTTAGTTAGAACTAAACTTGAACTTATTAGTTTCAATTAACAATGTGGACTAATTTGAACTAATGTTAGGTCGAATTAGTCCACTTTGTTAATTCAAACTAATGGTAGTTTGAATTAGTCCACTTGTTAATTCGAACTAACTGCCCTTAGTTCAAACTAAGGGTTAATCCTTGTCTACATCGTCCTTAGGTCAAACTAACGATGGAGCTAAAGGCTTAGTTCAAATTAACCGGCAGTTCTTAGTAGTTCAAACTGAACTTTCATTAGTTCGAATTAAGGAATTCCTTAGTTTGAACTAATGAAAGCCTAGTGTAGACAGGTACTAAATTCGAATGAAGCCTCCTTAATTTGAACTAACTTGCAAGTGTAGCCATACCCGTTAAGAGCTAGGTTCCTAATACACTTAGACACTTACTGCAATTTTCAGAATGCCTATCTACAATACATCATTAATTGTTTGAATATCTTTGACAATCAGGCCTTTGGTGTGCTTGCTAATATAAGTATGTATAGTGAAGTGATGGGCATAAAAACTTGTATAACAGTCACTTTGTGTATCTAAACGTAAACTGTTGTTTGCTTCTAGGTGGTCAGGAGTATCTAATTAATCTAATAGACTCCCCAGGGCACGTGGATTTCTCTTCGGAAGTATCAACTGCTGTCCGACTGTGTGATGGTTGTGTCATAGTGGTGGATGCTGTGGAAGGAGTCTGTCCACAGGTGATAGAAAAAAAAACTGATTGAGAAAATATGAAGATAAGAGGATAAACAAAAGCGTTACTGTTTAGCTGTCTGAAATACAATAAACAGAAGAGACATACAAGCCAATGGTCAGAAGTTCTTTAAAGTGCTAAGTTATTTTAATAAACTGTGTTGCCTATTAGGCATGCAAGTGGGTAGTTAGATTTCTGACTATGCTAATTACAGGTGAGCAACTGAGAGATTAACCATATAGTGTCTTCATGACTATGTGGTTGAGATTCCATTGCCTTGGTTTTGGACATATAAGTGCCTGTTTTTACTGGCAATGGAGTATTAGTACGCAGAAGAGATAAAAATATGTGAGGGTATAGAGGTGTGGTGGTTTTTTTTTTTTTAAAGGTTTCATGTTTTTCTTATTTCGATCTATTCAAGTAGCAGAATGATCCAAAACATAGGGGTATCTCAAGGATATTTATCCTCCTATGGCTATAATGGTTTTTTCCTGTGAAAATCCATTCTGTGGCATAATTCAGTAATAACGATTGGTGGATTTTGGGATACAATCCACAGAAAGATATTTAGAACCGGAAATTGCTAAGGGATTTATTTAAATTTTGCTTCTAAACATAGTGTCTTCCCCTTTAACATTGAAAGTATTAATTTTATGATGTTAAGATTTCCTTAAGTGTTTCATGCCTTTTTTAACACTTTCTTTTTCTTGCTAGACTCAAGCAGTTCTGCGACAGGCATGGCTTGAAAATATCCGTCCAGTTTTGGTGATTAATAAAATTGATCGTTTGATAGTGGAAGTCAAGTTAACTCCACAGGAAGCATATTCTCACCTTAAGAATATATTAGAACAGGTATGAGGCTTTACAGTGCAACAGATTTTGTACTATTTTTGCCTTTCTTTTCAGTACTTGAATTGAGGAATTCTTCAACTTTCTGCCCTTTTTATTTGGACTAGAAACAGTGCTAAATGTAGTGTGACATAACAAGTTTCCCCTATTTTTGTTAACCATGCCCTGTTGTCTATTTTAATTAATGTTTTTAAGAAAACCTGGTTATTTAATACCTATTCCTGTTCACCTTTCAGAGTATTAATAATTTACACAGCTCTGAAAATAATATTGATTCTTCTCTACAAGCCAGCAGGAGGCATTCTCACATTGTTAATAGCATGTCTCAGATTTGATAGCAATAATGCTGTTTAATGCTGCTGTTTCCTATGGATTGTATGAGTCCTTTGTAGGTTGAAATATTACCATATGTATAATCTCAGTGATACTGACTGCCTGATCTGGGATTGAAATTCAATCTACTAATAACTATGTTAAATAGTTGTCTTCGAATGTTTAATAATAAATTGATTTCTCATTAATGGTTTGAGATAACGGTACCCATATTTATTTTCCTTTATGTCATAGCCTCCTTTTTGTGTTTGTTTATTTTACTTATCAGAAATAATAATCACTGTTTCACCATGTCTCATTGTAAAACATATTTAATTTTTTTATCTATCAGAACTAAAGAACTTGAAATCCCATTAGGACTAGATATGATTTGTAAAGTATTGCAGACATGGGGTGAAATTCTGATTCCATTGAATTCAGTGGGATAACACTCACTTCATTGGAGCCAGGATTTCATCCACAATGTCTGTATGTTAACTTTTCTGCTAGGCTTACGCAAGCTGCCTTAATTGAAATATTCTTAGTGAAGAGAGTGGATAGGTTGGTTGCAGTGCTTTAATTATACTTTTCTATGGTTGGACATATGCCTCCTTAGGTTAATGCAATCACTGGAACTCTTTTCACCTCTAAAGTCCTAGAAGAAAGAGCCGAGAAAGAAACAGAAACTCAAGGGATTTCAAATTCTGTGCATGGAGATCAAGTTTATGACTGGAGTGCTGGCTTGGAACATACTGATGATTCACATCTTTATTTCTCACCAGACCAGGGGAACGTGGTATTTGCCAGTGCTATTGATGGTTGGGGCTTTGGGTAAGTCAGCAAGCCTAGGATTTTGTTTGTGTCATTTACTGTATTTAATACTGTCAGCTAAAATATCTTTTGAATTTCTTTTTAGAAGTAACCTTTTTTCATTTTTCTGTACATCCAATTGCATGTGGAAGTTGAATAATCTATATTTCCCAAAGCTTCAATTTATGTCTTTGAGATAAGTAATTGCTTTAGTTCTTGACAGTTAGTTTTGAGGATTATATATTCTTCTAAGGGGCGTCACTGGTGCTGGGCTTATGGGGATTGATCCCTGAGTCACAGCGCGAGAGCATTGGGTCTTTTTCTGGGCCAGGGGTGCTCCTGATTCTTCTAAAAATATTTTCTTATACTGTGTTTAGTTAGTGCCTTTTTTTTATATTTCTGCATGCACTCAAATTTCATATTTGTTTTCTTGTGACCTGTGAGGCTTTTGTTTGCATTCGGCAGATGTTTACACATCATTTACAGAGCAGGGCAGAGATACTACGTTAAGTCATAAGAATTCAAGCTGAACAGCTAAAGAAGACATTGTAGAGTTGCATATTTCATAGCTTAGGCATTTTTTTAAATTTATTTATTTACATTTTTATTTTAACTGCCTGTTCTTAGCATTTTGTTTGAGACAGGGTAATTGGGTCATGATAGAGATTTTATAAAAAACAACAACAAGGAGTTGTGTGGCACTTTTTTTTACTGGACTAGACTAACACGGCTCTCCCTTTTGAAATTGACAGAGATTTTATTGACATTCTGATTGTTTACCACAAGGTGGAGTGCTTGTCTTTCGCTTTAGCAGGCAATTAAGGGGATACTGCCCATTAATTTAGATCCAAATTTTAGGATATTTTTAATGATTTGACAAAATTAAATTCTGATGAGTTTCTCTTTGATTTTAAAGTAAAAACTAGTCTTTTGTTGGGATTTACCCTATTCCTTGTGGAGTTTCTAACCCAAACACAACAGCTTTATGCCAGTTCGGTCCTGGGTTCAAAACCCAGGGGGTTGGACGAGATGATCTTGTGAGGTCCCTTCCAACCCTGTGCCTCTCCTATTCTATTCTATTCTATTCTATTCTATTCTAACTCATAAGAACCTGGAAGCAAAACCGAACACTTTATTTTCCTTATCTACTCGACAAACAAGGAGTCCCTTGGCACTTTTAAAGACTGACAGATTTATTAGTCTTTAAAAGTGTCACAGGACTCCTTGTTTGTTTTGCTGAATTGGACTAACACAGCTACTCCTTTGGAATTTATCTACTCAGAATAACACGTAAGAAGTAATCTAATACTATAAATTGTGCAAAGAAAGTTAGATTTTAAAAACGCTTTCATTTCTCAATAATATAAGATTATGCTAGCCAAGCTGGGGGGATTTGATCATTATTTTTAATTTGGACAGACTCTCTAACTAATATATAAAAGAAATAATTGTCTTAACATAGTACTGCGTTCCCCAGGTTTAATGCTAGGATCCTGGTGCTGTGTCTGTGCTCTCCACTTAATGTGAGTTCTTCAGCCTGGAATGGTTGACTTAAAACTATTGCAGTGTGATTTTAGGTTTGAAATGAAGGTAGTTATAATATTTGAAGGTGGAAGAACTAGATTCTTCTTGGCAGTTTTTTTAAGCATAAGCAAAGGTGAGGGGGGAGCCGTTGGACGTTAGAGGTGTGTCTGTCACCCGTTCTTTCCCATTTCAGCAGTGCTGGGGGAGAGAGAATTTTGGATGAGGGTGCATACACAGTAGTCACATGATCCTAGTTCCACTAGGGTAGCTGTATTAGTCTAGTTCAGCAAAATAAACAGGGAGTCCTGTGGCACTTTTAAAGACTAACAAATTTATTTATTGAATGAGCTTTCGTGAGAGAAAATCCCACTTTGTCAGACACTTGGAAACAGAAAGAACTTAGCTGTGGCTGCAGTAAAGGTAGATGCAGTCAAATATAGTAGTTTAATACAAAATAACCAAACTTTAACTTTACGTCAAAATTTTTTTCAGCAGAATTTGGGGTTGCTTTTTCCAATTTCATACTTCTGTCAATCTGTCCCTCTTTGATGCAATGACAAATCATAGATAGACTTGAAAAAGGTTTTATGGATATTTTGAAGAAAAATATCTTTTTACTGCTTCTCATTTAAAAGAGAGAATATTCTTTGTTATAGCAAGGGAAATAGATTGGTACTATCCCAGATTAGTAATTAGCAAAATTGTGTTTGAGATTTTTTTAAAAAGTACCATAGGCTCAAACAATATTTATAGTATAGAAGTCCACTTGGATATATTATAACACTTGTTAGTTCAGTCTGTTGGTTTCAATGGTGTTTCTGGTTTTTACAGGTTTTAATTTCATGACTGTAGCTGTTATGCTAGAAAACTCCGAAAAACTTAATGGTGACAGATTAACAGTATATCATGCCAGAGTCCAATTGCTTGAGATTTCAAGGCTTTTTACAGATGCTGACAGCAGTAATATTGTAGTCAGTAGTGTGAGTGTGTTATAATACTCACATACTTAGTATTTCTATATCTTTCTTCAGCAGTTTTCAAAATGCTTTGTGACTATTAACTGAGGCCCCTTACAAAGTATCTGTTTCTATATCAAAGCGATTATTTGCAACTTCAGGGGTTGTAATGTTAGTAAGAATTGAAGGAAAATAAATTTTAAAATAAAAAAATCAGATTCTGAGAAGATGAATTGTAAGCAAATGTAATTGCATAGTACTAATATGTTCTAATATTTCTAAATAATCTTCTCAACCACTGACTGGAAAATAGCTATGTAAAAATCTGTTCCTTAAAGAAGATGCTTCACTAGAACTCTGTACAAAACATAGTGCCAAAAACTTATGGGCCACATAAGAGCTTTCTCTTTAGCTCGGACTGCTTGATGTTTCTGCCTAGACCAATATTTACTAGTAACATCTCATAAATTATGTAACTGCTTTTCTGGTGTTGATCATAAGATCACTACGATTGCCTTATTAAATGGAAAGTTTAATATGTGGTGTTCATAATTGTTGGATGAAGGTAATGCTTTTTGATAAAAGTAATATTTTTTGTGGACTGCTTGACCAGCTTTTTTTTCTGTCACTTCTGTTCCACTTATAGTCCCTCTGCAGATGGTGTGTATGCAAGCATGCCAGAAATATATTTATTTTTCTAACATAAAACTAGATTAAATGAATATGGAAGGACCTCAGCCTGGTGGGTTTGACACAGGAGAAAACTCCCTGATAGACTTTCAGGGAGCATTTGTCATATCTCATTCTTGTAATAAGGTTGATTCATACACATAGAATGGTATAGACCAGAGTTTATGTGACATAATGGGAAAAGTATTCATAAAGTTCATTTATGTGGGATTTTTTAAGAGTATACTGGATGGAAGTAGTTGAAAGGAGCGCTGAGTGAGGTTGGAGCTGCAATTCTTGAGTTCTCGAATATTTTTTTCTCGGATATTGGCTTTGTGTATGGGTTTTTTGTTTTGCTTTGTTTCAAATGAGTTAATGTTTGATATGTAGCAGTAACAAAATAGTATTTCTGTGTAGTAGAAAGTCTGATGGGCTTTAAGCTTTTTGTTGTTCACATGACTGGTGATTAAATGAAGTGTGTTAGGATAGGGAGAAGAGGAGTCGTGTTGGTCTGTTTTTACTTTATTTTTTACTCTGTATCTATCGCATTCTTGTTCTTGTGTGCTTTAAATGTAAGCAGGGGTGCCCAGAGCTTTTGACTGGAAACTTATGAAAGACTAAAATCTAAATAAATAATCACAGGCTGATTTATTGTTATTTAAGCTTCAAATGATAGAAAAGATTAAGAATGTGACCTATGCTCGTGTGAGTGTATGATACCTTAGTGTGCTGGAGAGGAAGGAGAAATTTTCTGATTATAATATAGCAGTACAATACAGACATAAGAAAAATAGTACCAAGTTTGTTTGCAAAAGTCAACACAATTCAAGTTAATCTGATTGATAAAATCTAGAGCCCCCTTCCCCCCCTTCCTGTTTTAAGACTTGAGATTCTCAGTAAATTGTATTATTTTGAGTTCTCCATGTAAAGGACAGCATCTCAGCCAAGGGAGCATTCCAGTAGCTCATGAGTCTCATGTTTGATCTTCTTACTGGACTTGTCATCTTTTTTTTTTTTTCCCCTCTCTGGATTCTACTCTATAACTAATAGAAAGCTTTTGTTACTCTGTTTTCTGAAGTATACAACTTCCTACAGTTTAAACAGAAAAGTGATACTGTTGTCTGCAGTTAGCAGATGTCCCAGTTTTACATACAGACAGTCCCAGTATTTGGGGGTTTCTTATATAGGCACCTATTACTTATCACCCCCATCCTGATTTGCATACTTGCTATGTGGTCATCTGCACCAGTTGCCTGATGCTTTACCTGTACTACTTCTGCACTTTTTTCTGTATCCTCAGAAAATACCTTAATATTTTTACTAAAATTGTATGAAAATTGTTTGGCTCAAGGGACCATTCTATCTGTTTCCTTTTGCTCTTTCTTTTTCCTAGTAGCTGGCATGGTCTGGTTAGTGATCGCAGTGGCAATAGATGTTCCTTTAAATGGAAAAAAAGAAGCATTTTCTTTATAATTAATCTCAGGAGGATCTGTCTAGGCTGCCAGCATGACCATCTGGTGAAATGTGGATCAATGAAACATTTGCTCGGTCAGGGCAGGTTCTGGCTGTTACAATATTTTGTGGTACTATTCCTGAAGAGATTCCATGTTTTCATGGTGGAGTAAATGAAGTCATTAGAAGGTGCTAGCTGCATCCAGTGCTGAGAATGGCAGGTCTGCTTTTCACATAAAATCCCAGTGTTGAAAAGATCTGGTAAATCTATATATAGCAATCACTGATGTTCAAGAAATAATGAAGTCTTTTTCCTTTTTAAAGCCTTAGGGTAAATTTCTGAAAAACATATTTTTAATTTTTTTTCGGAGGCATGACTTGTATGTTGCTGACTTGCACAAGTGTTAGTATCTTTTGTTAGCCATGTGAAGTCCTAACTAGGAGCCTTAGGAGTTTCCAAAGATAGATTATCATATAGTAGTGTTTGATAAATAGTATTTTCCTAAACTTATACATATGAATATTGCTGTCTTTCTCTCCTTTCTGTGTAAAATCTCACTTTTATTTCCTTTCTTTACAAGTGATAATATACAAACTGCAATATGTAGAAATAAAATATTTTACAATGATTGTTTCTCTCCCTTCTTACTGTTAAAGAGAAATACATTTGGATTAAAAGGTAGCTGGTCTGTGTTTAGTGAATCAGAGTAGAAGTCGATCAGCAAGGCTTGCTTGACTCACAATAGGTATATCCTCCTTGTTTGAATATTATGGATTTTTAAGTCATATTAATACCAGGTAAAATTGCCAAAAATGTTAGGTAATTTTTTTTAAGACATAACATGCTTTGCTCTTTTGGTTTTTTCCATGAATGTCTTTTTTGTATCATCAGATAGTACAACAGTAGTGTATGTTCTAGAAATTTGGAGGCATATTCCATAAGAAATGCCAAAAGTACTACTGAAGAATATATGATAGTGAAATGTATTCTTAGAGATATGTTTTCCTTTTATGATGGAGACAAGTTAACAAGGTTTAAGTGGGTTTTCCTGTCAGTGTATTACTCAGATGATCTATGCAATGTAGTAGTTGTTGATTGATTTTGGGGTGGGAGTTAAGGTTTTAGCCATAAATGACCTAAGATCTAGCTGTCTCAAAGAGTGTCTCTATTTCCTTTTGATCTTGCTGCACTTGTTAATGAGCACAGGAGCTCAAGTTGGAGCCCTCATAATATGAAAGAGAGGGAATTACTGGTGGGGTGCACTTAGCAAAGGGGCTTTAGAACTCAGTCCCGTTCCTTGATCTGAAATAGCCTGCATTTGTTGTCTTTCAGAATCCACTGTAAAGTCCGTTTATTTTTCCTTGCTTTTGGAGTGAGGAACCATTGTGAGGGTGTTTTTATTTAATTCTTTAGTTTTCCCTTGGGACTGATGTTCCTGGGATTTAAGAGGAATTTTTGGAGTAGTTACAGCACCTAATAGATTTTGTTATAATTGCATCTGTAAATACTGGCAAGGGCACTGGGAGCTGTGGGTAAGCATTCTTTCTTTTTTGTGTGTGCACATAAAAATAATAAATAGTATATCAAAATCCTAGTGTGGCTTTTTGTCTTGACTTTGTATTTCTGGTCACAGACCCTAATTAAAAACATAACATGGTCTTCTCAACAGAATGAATTTGAGATTCCTGGCTGAATATAAACAATGCTTCATGTTGTGTCCTTTTGTGTTGCGGTGGCAGTACACAGACATCAGTTACCTTCATATTGACCTTTGTTAGAAAATGTTCAAACTAATACAGATAAATATTGTTGTTTTTAAAAATTAAGCATCCCGAGCTATGGAGAAAACAGTAGAAACTGGGAATGGGGATGAAAGAGATGCAAGACTACTTACTGTAGGTCTGATCTGTAAGTTGACATATGCTTATACTGAGAATCATAGTGTTGTTCTTACATATTTATATCGATAGTTTTTGCTTTCTTTTAGCATTGAGCATTTTGCAAAACTGTATAGCCAAAAGATGGGAATCAAACATGAAGTACTTTTGAAGACCTTGTGGGGAGATTATCATCTAAATACAAAGGCAAAGAAGATAATGAAGGGTGACCAGGTAATATTGCTGTCACGTTGAAGCTCACGTTGACCTTTGTATCTTTGTTTGGAAGATGATATAAGGTTTTCTGTCATATCCCTGGGTAACACATTACTTGATCTGTAGCCTGATATTTTCTAATTCTGTTCCTCACAGTATGGTATGAAAATTGTGGTTTTGAATTCATATCGCACAAATAGAAGTAATAGTCTCTCATTCATTGTAGCAACTCTGTCCCAGGAGATTGGTGTTGAGTCTGGCCATTGGAAGGATTCCTTTTACAAAGGAATCCTCAGGCATCTTAAAGCCACCATAACACTTCCTACATGCCTCATTTCCATGCTTAATATAAGGGGCATGCATACTGGCAGCCAGGCATTCAAGTACAGAGATGCTGGCCATGCTCTGATAATGGAAGATGAGATCTGGTGGAGGAGTGGTGTGTAGGAGTCGACACGGCAGTTCTATGCTATCTGTGCATTCCTTTCCATGAGGAGAATCCCCTAGCTTTAGAGAAGCTTTGCTCCAGGAGAGCGTAATAAATGTGCCCTCCTAGACTAGAGGTTTTTGCCTTATTAGTCACTCTGTTGAGCGAGTATGGTGTGTTTAGACAAACACCAGTCAGGGATGGCTTAAGAGGATACTTGGTCCTGCTGTGAGTGTGGGGGACTGGACTCAATGACCTCTCATGGTTCCTTCCAGTTTCTATGATTGTATGAAGACAGCAGCTGGGAATCTTCAGTTTGCTTGTATGAAGTATTTCCAGTATTGAATCTGGGAGAGCAGAGGCATTCCTCTCCATTCATTTAATATAGTTTTCTTCTGTTTGCAGAGGAGAAAATTATTAGTTTATAAAGTAGCTGATAACCAGACATCAGGATAAGTATGATCAGTGTTGATTAACCTCTTTCTTATTAAAAATTAAGCATATGTCCTTTTGACTTCTTTGATGGCATGTGGTCCAGTAACTTACTCCATCCAAGTCTGATTAGGGTTGCTGAATTTCCTAATTTCCAAAGGGATAGCCATGTTAGTCTAGTCCAGGAAAAAAAACAAGGAGTCGTGTGACACTTTAAGACTAACAGATTTATTTTTCGCATGAGCTTTCGTGGGAGGAAATCCCACTTCGTCAGATGCTTCGAAGATGGGTGAACTTACAGAATGGAATGAAAATAAATGCAAGGATGTCTAAAACGTAGGATCAGGTCATACATTAACAGCAAATCAGAGCAGTTGTTAGGTTCAAACTATGCGAAGCTCTGATTTGCTGTTAGTATATGACCTGATCCTATGTTTTAGACATCCTTGCATTTATTTTCATTCCATTCTGTAAGTTCACCCATCTTCGAAGCATCTGATGAAGTGGGATTTTCTCCCACAGAAGCTCATGCGAAAAATAAATCTGTTAGTCTTAAAGTGCCACACGACTCCTTGTTGTGTTTTTTTTTTTTTGTTTGCTGAATTTCTGAACCCTATGTATAGACAGATTTCATCTAACATGACTAGTTTTAAACACTACAGAGTTCAGTGGTACAGATTTATTTATTGTGAAACTAATAAATGAGAAGCTATCAGTTGTGTAATATTTATTCAAGCTTCTAAATATTGTGTGTGTTGTTTTAGTCAAAAGGAAAGAAACCTCTGTTTGTGCAATTGGTATTGGACAATATATGGAGTCTATATGAAGCTGTCATGAAAAGGTAGGAGAGGTTCCAGTGTTTTCTTTTGAATCCTTTTTCATGTGCTTTGTGCAGAGATGAAGATATTCTGATTATCGTAAGTTTTGTAGATGCTCGTCACAGATCATTCTGTTGCTATTTTTTCCATAGAGACAAAGAGAAGATAGATAAAATTGTCAGCTCCCTAGGACTGAAAATTGGAGCACGTGAGTCACGTCATGCGGATCCTAAAGTTCATCTCAATGCAATTTGCAGTCAGTGGTTACCCATATCCCAGGCAGTCCTCTGTATCCTTTAAGAAAAAGCCATTTTGTGGTTTGCCAGCTGTTCTTAGATTTCAAAGCATGATTACTTATATGTTTTTGCAAAATTTGTGTAAAATTACAGAGGGGTAGCCATGTTAGTCTGTGTACAGCAAGAATGAGTCCTGTGACACCTTAAAGACTTAACAATTTCTTTGGGCATAAGATTTCATGGGTTCCAAACCACTTCATCAGATGTATTTTAAATTTCTGTTTAGTTTCATCAAATAATTTAGTCTGCCTTATCAGTTCAGTACTCTCTTAATTTTTTCTTTTTCTGTTACTTTTTTTCTAATAAGTGACTTTTTTGTCATGTCACTTTGTAGACCTTGTGCAGTGATTAGCCTTATAAGATTTTTCTCTGACAGTTGCATTTAAATAGTTAATTTCTGATTTTCACCAGTTTAGTGTTTCTGCATGAATGTGTGCATTTAAAATAAATAATGTTATGAAGTCTTTTGAGGGTGGATGCACTTAATATATTTTGTCATTTATTTAATCTAAATACATATTTTAGAAAGTCTTTTTTGATGGATAGCTACATTTATAGAATTTGTTTTTGATTCTGTGCTGGTATTTCTGTAATCCCAGTAAAAATCCTATTTCCATCTTCAGTCACCATTCTGCCCATGGATATGTGCTAGGAGTCTCCTGTTGAGATTGGTGGGAGTTGGCAAGTGCACACCAGGCAGCACATTTGGATTTCTAGTAATCATTATTGGCACACAGGTGGTCACATTTTTTTGAGAAATACAGTGTGTGATGTATATACCTAATTTCTAGTCAATAAAGAACAATACATCATGTTTTTGTGCATCCTTAACATTGTGCTTAAGCTATGGTGTGTCGTAAACTCCCTAGTCCTCTTGACATCACTGCTGAAAGGGTAGAAAAGTTGATGTGTGTGGGAGCTAGAACTTTTGATTCTCTACCCCCCGAAACTCAGGAACTGAAAAAGGGTAAGTAAATGTTCCCTCAAAAACTTGAAAATAACTTCGTGTTTTTTAAATGCACTTACCGTCTGTCTTTTTTTAGGTCGTCTGTATAATCTTGGGTTTGCAGCTGTCATAACCTACATGCCGTATTTCACCAGATCTTTGATTGTTATGCCAGAATATTAGACATATTTTTTTATTGTTCAGTATAACCAAGTACAAGCTATGTGTTGCCTTGTTTTTAGAGCCCACATGCTGCAGATAAAGTCTGTTGAGGGTTGAAAATAGGTGTAGAGGATTTTGAAAGAAAGGCAAGAGGAACTCAGTGTCTTCCATTCTTTAGAACTAAATGCAATTGTAATGGAGAGAGAATTGAATGCTATACCAAGTTTAAATATATAGTCACTAGGTGTTTAAACTTGCATCTAAAATACCCAAACCAAACCCAGAAAAATATGGACATGTGCATCATTTACTTTCCTATAACTTAAACATTATATATAATATTGGTGAAATATTTACAAAATTTATTTTCTTAAGTTGTAATCTAAATTTAATAATTTTATTATTTTGACAGAATGACAAGAAATATTATTAAATGAAAGTAAAAAAAATAAAGGATTAACTGGGTAACAACTTAATTTACCTTCCTGGAGAGAGAGTCCAGAGTGGTTGTGACATTCTGATCCCACTGAAATCAGTGAGAGTTTTGCCATTGACCTTAGAGTGGCCAGGATTTCACCTCAGGTTCTGGCAGCTCAACCGGCCTCAACCAAACTATTTCTCCTTTGAAGAACATCACCAGTAACCACAGATATTAGTAATGGATGGAACAGATGTTGAATGTTTCAAGCTCTGTAAGCAGTATATGTCAGGACTGATAGAACAGCAGTGAGTTCAAAGCTATTAAAATAACAGGAACCAGAATGACCCAACTTCAATAACTGCAGTCAGCTACAGGTGGTAATAGAAGAGTTATACGTGGCAGTAGGAACTATACATGATTTGAAGCTTATCGTCTAATCATGAACTCTACATATAAACAAGCACATATTGACCCAAGTCCTTCAAGTGCCTCTGCATGTACAAATCTCTTTGTATGTAACCACGCTGGCATCAGTGGGGTTTTGCATTGGAGTGAGGAATTATACGCTTGGAAGCTGTTGGTGAATTGGGGCCCAAAACTATATTGATTGTGAGATAATCTTAAAATTCTTCTATTCGGATAACAAGGTGTAGATTGCATACTGTTTTTCTTTGAGAATTGGAAGTCATAGCATTTAATATGAGAAAACTCTTTGCATGTGGTTGTTTTTCTTTTCTTTCCTACCCTTACAAATAGTGGACATCTATGAATGTCAGTGCTTGACCCAAGAACAAACATTGCTAATGATGCATCAGATTTCAAATTAACAATCAAAAGTAGACAAATGGGAAGAAAATATGTCTAGGGTTACTGCTTATTAATCTGTGGTCAAAAATATCTCAGAGAAAGTTGATTTTGACATATACTTACTTTTAAGTACTAAACTCAACAACACTACTAAATTTTGCAGCTAAATTGAAGGGGCATAATACACTCTTAATTCATGTATGAATTAAAGATACTGACAGAAGTTGAGTGTCTTGAAAACATGGTTAACAAGTAATCTTTGTTTTTCTGATCGAGCTAAAGATGGTGAAGTTGTACTAAACGTTGAACAGAGTTGAAAAATCAGATCTGACAATTATTGAAAATGACATTAATTAGACTTAATTGCCCAATGCATATGTGACCCTGCCCTTTCCAGGAAGGGAATTTCAATAGAAAACATCTTATTTTTTAAAGAAAACCTAATCAGATTTTTCAGATGTTTGTAGGAAAGGATGTGATTGAATAGGAAACCACCCATTTTTGGGTTGTGTGAAAAGTTCAGTTTGCATTAGATCTCTGTTTGTCACAGAATGCAAATGTAATAAAGTGTAATAAAAAGCCCTTTTGTTCTATTTTAGGAAGTATTCCAGTAGAACTAACACAGAGGGAAGGTATACATTTAAAATGCTAATAGCAGCTAAAAGTGCTTATCTGAACATCAGCTAGCCAAGGAAAAGTATCTATACAGTGATGTGTTTGGAGGAACTTCAGAGAATCCCTTGGGGTGGAACTCATCATTGTTCAATTGACAGTCCTTTGGATTTTTTTAAATTGGTGGGAATAGTTTAACCCATTGTTTAGTGAAGCAAGACAATCAAATATATTGTCTTCCATAAAAATATTAAACATTAAGGCAATAAAAGTTAATCAGAGCAAATCTCCTCTTCGTTCTTTTGGCTTTTCTTGGTTATGACAATATAATTATATTCCTGGCTATTTTAGTGAATGTCTTATTGCTTCATAGTAATAATCCTTTAGGTGGTTTTTAACTATATCAGTGAAGAGAAGGGTTAATTTTCTACGTTTCTAACAAGTTCTTCTGAACAGCTTGTTTTGTTTGGCATTTTGACATCAGTTCTTACAAGTTAAAGAAAAAATCTTGGACATGCAAAATGTACTGAGTTATACAAAAAATAATGTAAAGGTTGCTGTAATGTAATTGAGTTCATTTACAATTGTATCAAGCATAGAATTTGAGATTTGAAAAGAGGGAAGTAACATACAGACACCTGGTATTGAGGTTTTAGGCCAGTCATCCTGCAAGGAACTTCATGCTTACAGGATCCCACTCAAAATTAAGTTTCATGCAGGCATTGACCTCCAGTTCATTTACATTTACTTGGAGGAGTGTGGCCTTACCTCTGAAGGAAAGAGAAAAGAACTTGAAGCAGTAGACTGGATGTGTTAAAACAGGACCTATTTTTTAGTCTCATCTAAACCAAGGTCCTAACTGTTGTTTTGATAGTTTTAAGATTATTTTCTTTTTGTTGGTTGTAATTTGTCATAAATTACTACAAATTTTCATAAATCCCCCTGTTCCACTTTTGTGTTATGAAACAGACTTATAGGTGTAAGAGCATTTTTTCAGATATTAATGCTAAATCAGGGATCTCTGCTCTTGTTAATTTGCCTTTGCCACATTTTGTACAAAACAGGAAGAAAAAGTAGTGTGTGTATAATGCAGGGCTTGACAAAATTGTCTCCCAGCTAGGTGCCAATAATTTCATTTTTGTAACCAGGGGGCACTTCTTTGCTGCATTTCTGCAGCAGACCTAGGAGCCAGGTTACAAACCCACATCGCCATGGCAACCTCGCTCTCAGGTTTTGTCAAACCCTGGTATAATTCATAAAAATTAGTAGGCATCTTGCTTCCATAGTTTTGGATAGCTGCATCACTGTTTCTTTTCACATTTGTGTAGCATTCATGAAATGCAGCAGTGAAGACACAGTTCCAGTCATTGTCTTTGTTTCCAAGATGTTTGCAGTTGATGCTAAAATGTTACTGCGCAACAGGCCAAGGTAAGAAAAATGTGCCGTTTGGTCTTCATTCACTTTGATGACACTAAGATACCTCAAGCTAAAGTTCCACTACTCCACTTAACTAAGTTATAGTGCAGGTTTGGCTAGATTGCTTTTGGTGTAAGAAAGTAATTCTGTTCTATTCTAACTGTTCTTCTTTGTAATAATAAGTGATTCAAGCAAGAAGAAGAATCACTAAATAAATTTAAGGCTGACTCTTTTTCTTCTTGTTTCATTTTGAAAATTTAATGTACATGTTCAAGATTAACTTCAATCTTTTGTCAAAAATGTAAAGAGTACTCATTATTTGGAAAACCTTATTACTCGAAATCCATTCCTGATACCATATATTGCTCATTATTATTCAAAGATTGTTGTCTAATAAACTTTCGTCTGACACCATTTTGTTCTAAGAGTAGAGTGCTTTCCCTGAACCTGCCTCAGTTTATCGCATTCTTTCAAAAGGAAATAGACTTTCTTGAAGTTTATAATATTGTGATTATTTGTAACCTTTAATCCTTGCAAATCTTTAGAGCGTTTTAAATAGTTTGTCTGTGTTAAGCAGAGTCTTCATATCCATATGATTGTGAATATTAGGGTAGCTTTTCAGAATGCATGACTTTAGATAAGGAAAAACATTTTACAGAAATTCTTGTCCTCTTACTATATTAGATCGTGGCCTATTACTGCTTCATTTGGTCTTCACATGCTGAAACGTGGTTAGTGAAGTTGGTGTGCTTTATCATTATATTTTAAGATTTGAGAATCAGGACTGCTGTTTCTATAGTTTTTTCCACTTATGAAATTCACCAATGCTAAAATCTCACATGAATTTTCTTTCCTTTACATTTCAATCTAACAAATTTTAATTCTTTTAATTTTTTAAATTCTTTCTGGTATATTTTTGCCATTTGAAGATTTTAAGTTTTGTATTTGTTTGGGTAATTAAATTGTTTATGTAACTACAGTTTAGTAATTCTGTAAGTGAATAGTTTTTCTTTTTTTCCACATATCCAATTTTATACAGTGATAAAGAATTGAGTACCAAAGGGGCAGCCATGTTAGTCTAGTTCAGTAAAACAAACAAGAGTCCCGTGGCACTTAGACTAACATTTATTTATTGCATGAGCTTTCAAGGGAGAAAATCCCAGTTTGTCAGACCATTTGAAGTGGGATTTTCCCCCACAAAAGCTCATGCAATAAATAAATTCGTTAGTCTAAGTGCCACAGGACTCCTTGTTTGCTTTATGAATTGAATATGCAGTTTTATAATTCACAGTCTTTTGATTTTCACCTTTTGCCCTATCTAGTTTAAAGAGTAGGTATAACAACAGTGGCTTAAGTGGAAGGTTTTCCCCTTGTCCTATTTATTTTTGAAGGAGGCCTAAAAAACTTGATCATAAAGTTTACTACTCCTAAACATGTTTTGTTTTTCTAACATTGCAAGGTGTGGAAACATCACACTTGTGATACAAGGTATTTGAATATATATTTTAGTATACTCCATTCTGCTGTAGACTGAATACATCCATAGATTTAATATGGGTACCTGGATATTATACAAAACATATATTTGTAATAGACCATTGTGGATTGGGAACCTTATTTAAAAAAACCCTTGGTTTCAATTGGTATTTTTGGTTATGAGAATACCAAGTAAAACAATTATGTTTTAACTGATTAACACAGTTGACTTTCAAGAGCTCAGATGCTTAATTGCCAAAATAACCCTAGACAAAGGTAATATAGAATCTTTCCTTTCTGGCTCACAGATGAATTTTCCGCGCTAAAGAACTGAAATGAGTTTCAGATGAGATGTTTGACTACATTTTTTTAAATGCATTATTAGCTGGTAATGTGTGAAGAGACCTGTGCATTACCTGTTAGCTTTTGTTTTTTCAGGTATTATGCATATAAAATATTTTCCTTTAGTTTATGTCAACTTGAATAGTCATTCCCAAATGAGAAACAATGCACTGGATTTATGGAGAAAATCTAAACACCAGATGGTGCTGTTCTGCTGTTTATTATTTCTTTGTTGCAAATTGTATCTATAGTATGTGATTTCAAGGTAGAGTAATGCTGATATCTTCGAAATGGTTTCATGTTGTATTTACCAATGAGTAGCTATTCTGGTGGCCAGAAAATATATAAAAAGTGATCATTTATCAACAAAAAGCATGTTTTTGTACATGGATGTGATATAATTAACCAGCTCTGTCTTTCTTTTAGTCTTAACTTTTAACTGAAATATATTGTGACTATTTTGTCTTCCATTTTGTGAACTTTTAGCTTTCTCAGCCTGCTTTGCCAATGTAGCCCACACTTTATGTAAAGTCCAAACCTCGGATTTTTTTTTTCCCTGAAGAGTCACACATGCAGAGGTGCTGGAAAACTTTTATAGTAGGGGTTCTGAGAGCCTTCAGCCAAGCTGTTTACCCTGTATATAATAGAAACTGCTTCAGCACTCCTAGTTCCGGCACCTATGCACTCATGCCACTCTGATACTTGTGTGGAATAATGAGAGAGAACAACCCACTTTACTCTTTCACAACTGTATTAAAACCCATTAATGGAATGGGGGTGTTTCAAACAATTGCTGTCACTTTTACACTAGCTAGCTGAATATAAAAGGCCAACACATTTATTAATTAGTTTTAATTTCAGGTTTCTGACCGAAATTAAATGGAAATAATTGTCAGTCCTATGCTGTAGACAGAATCTAGCCTCTGAACAACAGGCTGTGTGGGATACTGACTGTGTAAAGCTAAGGGTTACTCAAGATGCCAACATACATCTATGCTCTTCCTTTTCTTAATTCCCCACTTCTCACTAGAACTAACTGTTTTTCTCCTACCTATAACAAAACAAAACAGTGCCACAGGACTCCTTGTTTGTTTTGCTGAACTAGACTAATATGCCTGTCCTTCTGGAACTCTCCTACCTTTATTTTCCCTATATATTCCCTAATATATAAAATATATTCAGCCTATATTTTCTTTCATCTATTTTACTCTCCTTAGGAATTCATCACCCTCCTTAATGTTTTACATGCTTCTGATATTTGTAGGCATTGGTATCACACATTTTATTCTTTAATATGTTTTTTTTTAAGTTGTGTTTCTAAAACATACTCATCTGCCTTTTAGTGAATGATTTGTAACATGAAGACATGGGCAACTGACTGTAGTTTTGCAAATGGCACTTACATGCAAAAGATATTTGCAAAATCTTAATATTTGTCAGATCTCCTCTTCAGCTGAATAAATTCTGCTAATGTCAGATGAATACAGGTAGTCTCCAATAGGTTTATACTTTTGCACTCTGGGAGGTATTTTGAAACATAAATTCATGGTTCTGAGTATCACTGATCTGCTTTGAAAAACCTCAAACAATGAATCTGTGCTGAGTAAGCGACTTCCATAAATCTTCTGGAGAAACCTGCATCTGTCTGGCAGTTTTTAAGTAATGTGTAACTGGTGCAGAAACCCTCTGATCTAATCTTTTTAGGTATCTGGATTATTTCATCAAAAGTTAGGGTTTCAGAGCTTTCATCAAAAACAGGTGTTAGTTGTAATAGACTTCTTCCTGGAAGACTCTAGACACATTCATGATTGTTAAGATTTAAAAAACGTTACTCTCCCCATTTTAAATAAATTGGAAAGACTTAGTTTCTTGTGTGTTTGTATTCACATCTGAAGTATTTGAATAGATGATTAGCTTTAGTGTGCCAATTTGTGTTTAACTTGAATGATAATTGAATAGTGTTGTGTTTTAGCTTCTGCTTATTTTCAAAACCTGAGAGGTTTGGTGATTATACAGTTTTATTAATTTCACATTGAAATAACTGATCTGATAAACAATGGATTCCATTAAGGAAGCCAGTGATTTAACCAATTATAGATTCTTTTGTATTTTATGTCTGAGTATAAAGCTATACAACTCCAAAACAATTCACAAACATTTGGATTTTTAAAGAGAAAAAATACTTCAATGAAGTAAAGTATGGTCCTTATAAAAATTAATTTTGCATAGATATATTTAAAGGTAATGTTTGTAATTATACAAGTCACTGTGTTCCATATACATAATTAACAGCACAAATAGCTATAAGGTAGTACTAACTGCAAGATCAAGAACTCAGATCAAGTAATTCTTGAAAGTAGCTCCAGCAATTTTAACTTGGCTTGGTTGCACAGTCTTTATTCTTAGTAACATTAATAGGCAAAGCAATAAGATTTTGTAAGTTTACATTTAGCAATTTAAGAAGAATAGAAAATAACATGTGTGTAATAGAAGAATGTTAATACTGGAACATTCATGATTTTTAGAGCATCCTGGTGTTTGACTGCTACATCTCTCAGCCTTTAAGTTGCATTTATGCTAGGCTTTTTGCATTTAATTTTCCGGGTGGTTTTTAAATGGGTGGGGGAACATAATTTCCTGGAGATTTCCCCCAGATTTCCATCAGGGAAACAAGGTTGTTAGTTTCCTAACCCTTATGGGGAAAAGGTGGAGTCCTTCTACCAGCAACTCTTCTGTTGCGTTGACTGTTCCCCAGAGTTGAGGAAGGGTTATGAGAGTCTGTAGAGGGTGCATGGAAGACAATATGCAGTCTCTCACCATTTGCTTTACCCCTAGCCTGTCCAATCTCCATTTCCTACTCCCTGCACTAACTCCAGCACCAGTGGAGAAGGCTCTTCTTGGATCAGTTTGCAGTGATGCTGCAGATGTGGCTAGCTTTTCCATCCTGTGTGACAAGGGGAAAGATTAACATGGTCTTGCTCAGCAGTAGGAAGAAATGGGGATAGGGAAATACTTCAGGTTTTTTAAATAAAAACTAGTTTTAGTGTCCATCTCCCTTCCAATGAAGGTTTGTTCTAGGCTCCATACTTGCTAATGCCTTGGTACTGTGTGGGTTAAACATCAAAGCAATACATTGTATTTTTTTTCTTTTGCCTTTTGAGGATGGTTGGATCCTCCTATAATAGTGTATTCCTATTCATACTAATTCTGTGTAATTTCAGAATAGGAGATCATTGAAATTTTTGATCTGGGAATGGATTTGGCAGGGTAGTCTCCGGAGAGGCTCGGCCTGTTAAGGAACCTATTAATGACCTATTAGTGACTCATAAGTCACCAACCAGTTGTCCACAGCTAGTGACATATAGTGGCCTTGAATTGCTTTCTGGAATGAAACTTCTCTTTTTCTCTGTTGTAAAATCAGCCACTGGACAAACCAATCGTGTTTAGAAGGTGAGCAACTATGGTATTCAGCCTGCATAGCTGTTACAAACAACTGCATGTAGTAGTTTATAACTTAAAGATAAATGTCTTTTTCTTCTAAAACTTGGCACGTTTGTGCATAAAAGTGATTATTCTTAGCTCAGCTTTTGTCATAAGTCTGCTCTATACTGTTCTGCTTTAAATTCTTGAATGTTAGGGAGGAGAAGAGAGTGGGGAATATGGCTATTCAAATAAACAAATAGTAGGAGTTCTTTTCTTGTCTGGGTCACAGAAATTTTAGGCCATAGTCAAAAATAGGTGGAAGAAAAATAGGCATACCTAAAACTGAAGAGAAGCATGTTTGTACCTACTAGAGAAGAGGAAAATAGTGGTTAATGAGAGTGAAAATTTTATTGCATTCCGAAAGTTCACTGTCAGACTGTTACCTGCCATGCATCTGTCTGATGAAATACTTGTCTAATGTTATAACCTTTTTTTTGAAAAGTTACTTTACTTTCATTTATGAAACTGTTCTGTCTGCCAACTGTTGCCTGCTCCCTTCTTAATTTCTAAGCTTCCCATCATATACTAGATTGGCGTCTGAGTCAACAAATTATTATTTAATGCTAATTTCATAAACCTGATGTGTACAGAGGAAAGCATTACATAATTTTTTTCATGTTATAAACACAAAATTAAACTTCACTAATCCTTCAGTTTCAAGAGGCAAGTTGCTCAGGCATAGTATTCTGGCGACTTGAAATCATAAATATGCTTAAAAAGTATTAAGTTCCAGAGGGATAACTGTGTTAATCGGCATATAGCGTAAACAATGAAAATCCTGTGGCACTTTAAAGACTAACAAATTTCTTCAGGCATAAGGTTTCGTGGGCTGCAACCCACTTCGTCAGATGCCAAAGTGCATTGCAGCCCACAAAAGCTATTACCTGGAGAAATTTGTTAGTCTCTGAGGTGCCACAGAACTTTTGTTGTTGTTAAATAGAATCTACATCTTATTTAGATTTGAAATATGTTACCATGAGATATTCAGCAGCAAGTGGATGAGTTCACAATCCTGAAGAACTTCATCCTTTTGATGTATGTTACCTTTTAGGTAGAAAAAAATATTGAAAGAGACCCTTGCCCAGTTTACTCTTTCAGAGCATTTCAGAAGCCGAGTAGTTGAAAAGTGTCAATTGCTAAGTACTGTATGAACATGTTTTGTAATGGAGGTGGGGGGAGGGATTTTAAATTGAAATTCGCTCTTCAGAGTCTGCCACTGGAAGCCTTTTGCTAAACGGTTGTGAAATTAGCAAGGACTGTCTTCTGCCTTCAGACTGTTAAATGATAAGATTAAACAGGCTAAGTAAACAGAAATATAGTGTTAACTGCTTACTATGTGATAAATTTGTTAGTCTTTAAAAGTGCCACAAGACTACTTGTTTGTTTTATTTAAAAAATAGTTCTTCCACTGTTAAACCATCAGTGCGAGATGTAAAATGCTGGGGATCGTCCCAGGCTGTATAATCCTGTTTCCTTTTATTCATTAGTTTTCCAACCCAGGAGCACGTTGGGACAATTCCCATGATTCTACAAAACAAACAAGGAGTCTTGTGCCACTTATAAAGACTGACAAATTTATTCATCACATGAGCTTTCGGGGGAGAAAATCCCATGATTCTAGTTACTCACATGCTGAAATGTTTGCAGGGCTGAGGGCTTACTCTGTTATAGTTAATTGTAACTCAGTATGTGCTTATTTGTCACCTTCTTCCTTTTACTAGTTTTAAGTTGCATTTTAACTTGAGTAATGGTAAATGAGTTTACAGAGGTGTCAATGAAGTCAGACCAAACAAGGAGTCTGGTGGCACTTTTAAAGACTAATAATTTATCTATCACATGAGCTTTTGTGGAAGAGAATCCCTCTTCGTCAGATGCTTGAAGATGGAGAATTTGGCTTGCTATACATAATATGCTGACTCTTGTTGCCTTACATGTTGTATTTTTGCAACTTTTTCAGATTCTTTATCCCAGGATAAGAGGGGAGTATTTACAGACTGTTACTTGGTCAATAGTGATTGCTTTCTTCACATATACTTTTGAATGTACTGGCACATAGTATAAAATCTTGATAACGTGTAAATTCTAGCAGGAGGTGTTTGCCATGACCAGCTCCTAAAATACCTTTGTAGAATTTGATGTGTGGGTAATATTTAAAAATGTGAAACAATTTGTCGAAATATACAAAAGTTCCCAAACTCCGTTTTTTACTTTGAACTAATTAGTGTTACAACCCGCAGAACAAATACACTGGCCATGTAATAGCTACATAAGGTTCTGCCTTTTTATGACTGTTACAGGTGGTATTGATCCCATAATAGCCCTACTACCTTTCTCAGAATATTTGAAATATCTTTATACTCAATCTGCATGAAATTGGCACTTCGTCTACAATTCTCCGTGAAATTACTATGATGATTGCCTCTTTTTCTGCTGGAAGCTTGTTTGCATGTCTTAAACCAACAGGTTGGTGCGTACTTTGCTTGTTAATGCACTCGATCTCTTTTCTGATGTTCCCTAAAGATTCTATTTAAAGAAAGGTAAACAGTTACAATTTGCCTGCACTTTAACTAACAACATTGCAAATGCATTTAATCAAAAGAAGTGAACATTATAAAGCTTTATACTCTGTGAAAACACACCATATTCTTAACTGACACTTGAATTTCAAGCATTGTGCTTTGTAGTATAGCCTAGTGTGTAGCTCTGAGCTGATCTGTTCCTGGGTTGCATTTGTGGTTTGTTCTGAACCTTATTTAACTAATTTATAACAGTGATCACTGACACCATTCAGCTGAACATCCTGTCAGAATTACAGGCCAACATTTGTGAATGGCACCTACTTATGTAATTAACAAAGTAAAATATGGTTCCACAAAAGAAGAAGAAAAACCCTATTTAATGTGGTTGCTTTGAAATACACTCTTCATTTGTATGGAAACGTGCTACATTTGGGTCCAACTAAAACATATGGAACTGATTGTAGGGACAGTTTATATTCCTGGGTGAAATCTGGATCGCTCTTTGAGTATTACATAATTGTGAAACTACAAAGGAATAGCTAATAGCATCCTACAGAAGCATCAAAGCAAACATTGACTTTATTCTGTTCAGAAAGCCTAGAACCATAAACCACTGTGTTATCCCTCTGCCTCGGAAAGTAAGAGCTGTCATCCAGCATGCTTACTAAGCCATCTCCTCTGGCGCTTGATAGCTTTGTTTGTCTTATACGTTAACGTACTTGCTTTGTTCTCTGTCTCTCTTCATTTTGGTCAGACAGGTAAATCCACAGTCCTTTGTCCGCACATACATCACTCAGTGATTTTCAGGACCAACGTGTCATCAGTTTACATATGATACCACATATGAAAACTTGTAGATGCATATGACGACAACTATATGTTGGATGTAATGAGGGTGTCTGACCTGATATGAGTGAAAGTTTGGAGGGCCTTCTACCAGTTGGCTTTGAGAGGTTTTGAGAGTCACAATCGCACTTCTGTTGTTTTCTCTTGCATATTAATCATAGTTCAGATCTGGAGCATACTAGAACTTTTCCCGATCATACTTTGTAGCTTATTATTGGCATTTTGAAGTATCCATAATGAAATTAAATGTAGTGACGGCTACTATACAAGACAGCATGGAAAGATTGTTCAGGTCACTTTTCTTTTTCCCTCATGTTTATAAGATATCTGTGGTTTTACCTTTTTTTAAGTATTGATTATAGTTATTTTCTTTTGCTTGGTTTAGTGCTATACCACATTTATCCCTACTGTGAGCTGTCTAGAACTAGGTACTCCTGCCATTTACCAGTGCTTCTAGTTGTCTTTAGCTGTGGCAGAAAAATCTTTATTTTTCATTACTGTGTTCTAAATTATAAATTGCTCTTATTTGTAAGTTCAGCTTTCTAAGGTGTTGTCAGCTTTGTGGGTGTTAGTTAATCATGATTCATTCAAACTGCCAAATAAGTTGTGAAGTTAAGAAGGGATTGGCAGACCCCTTGGTCATATCGACGCACTAGATGTCAAGGATTTTAAAATCTTTTCTGGTGAGTTTTGTGTTTATGGATGCAATTGAATGAATATTTAGAGTGCTTCAAGCAGAGTAGCCTGTATGGTTTGGACCTACTCACAAAGAGCATAGTTGTGAAGCATTCTCTATATAGTATTAGCTCAGTCACAGGACTCCATGGAACTTGCTCAGGTTTAAGGATGTTTATAGGTGTCAGGTTACTACTTACTTTGACAGCTAGAATTGTGCTTGTGTCCATGACTGCATGTAAGTAAAGCAACTGGAAAACATATATTGGAGACATATTGCCCTCAGACTTGATTTTTAAAGTATGGTTTTAACCAGAAGAGTTGTTTAGCCATCCACGAGTACCTAGGGGAAGTATGTCTAGACACTTGCTGAAAGAATGATCAGTGTCTTTGAAGTTATGGAGGTACCTGGTAACTTCCTCATTAGGATTACTATTTTAAAGTATCTTAGGAAGGGGAGAGAATTCTTATTTGCTGCTAAAAACAGATTACCAATTACAATTACCATGAAATGTTGTGTTAATTTTATGTCCTTTTCATTTTTTGTTTGGGTTTTTCTTTATTAATGGAAAGTCTTAGCTAGCTATTGGGCTCTGTCTGAAATTTGTCCATGTTAGTACAACTTTTCATTGTTGATTGACTAAAATCTTTTAAAAAAAATGTTCTGTCAACTCAGAAGTCAATTGAGAGAAATATGAGTAGGTCTGGTACAACTTTCTTTTTTAAATTTTTGTTTCAAAATTTGGATTTAGAGTAATTTTTAGCTGCTGTTCATTGAGTAATTTTGTAACTGAATGTTCTGCACTGTGTAGAGATGTTGATCCAGAGGTAAGAAGCAGGAATGAAGACAAAATGGATTTTAAACTTCTTTTTTAATAGTTTCTGCCATGTGGCTTGTACATCCTGTGTTTCAAACACAAGCTCCTAGCATATGGTTAGGGAAGAGTTCTTAGAGTTCCTGTCCACAGACATTTCCAACATGTCCTGATGACACATAGGTGGAGTCTGTGTCTCTGGGCTTACTTTATAGTTGATGACCCTCAATGAATCATTAATGCAGACACTCATCTGCCTGAGGAGGGTATAACCAGGTAGCACAGCACAAGTTTCTGGATACAGATATATTGCACTTATATTGTTACCTTGTCATACAAAGATGATACAAACACATAAACAATATTATCATACTTAGCAAATTATCACCTCTCCAGTGGTACCTGACATGGCATAGAGCATCACACAATAAAGAATTATCATCATATTGGTATTAAATAAGGCCTTAACTACTCTAGAGAGTTTTGCTGACACAAACTGCTTTTTGTTGACAAAACAATGCTGGTGAATGAAAACCCACACCACCGCCCCTCCAGCCCCCCAACTCCTGTTGGTATCTTGGTGGCTTCCCCTAGCTCGTGGTAGAGAACAGGGATGGGAGAAACTCAGGGCTGACTCCTGGTGGGGAATGGGAGGGGAACAGCCCATTGGCAGCCAGCCTTGGTGGAAATACTCTTGGTGAGGATGCATTCCACTGATCCAAAGAGGGATAGTGTGGGCGTCAGCCACTACGTTAATGACTGTGGTGTGATGTGTTATGTCAACTTAAAATTTTTTGTGTGTAGACAACACCTAATATTACAAATAGTCACTCATATTTCAGACACAGTCACACATGCTATAATGGAAATACCAGCACCTTCCTCTTTCCCGCAAGCCAGACAAGGTTTCTCACAAAGACATTGCCTGGGCCTACCAGTGGATCAGCCAGTTGATTGGAAGTGGAGTTGGAGCCATTATAAGATGGCCTAAGAACTGCCCTAACAGGGATTAGAAATGGCCCTGTAGAAAATTTTGTTGCTAAGGAACAGCTAGCAAACAGAGCGTGCAGATCCTATTCTCTATACAACTAGGTTTTGATTTAGTGCCAGATCTAAGCAAACTGGAAATGCCCCACTAATGCCACATTCTGGCCACTGTTTGCCATGCAATCAGGGATTAAAGTAAGACGGAATGCCCTGGAACGCCATTCCGGGGCCCCTAAAAATAAAAGTGGTGCAGGAACGCTGCATTCTGTGCCCCCTATTTAAAAATAGCAGGCCCCGGAACACGGTGTTCCAGTTCCGCATTCTATTTTTAGGGGCCTGAACACTGGGCTCAGCCCCCCCCTTCACACCCCGCCCCAACCTGGGGCCTGCTGCCTCCTCCAGAGGTGCGCTGCTGCCCCGATCTCAGGCCTACCACTCCCATCTCTGCAGCCGCACTGCCACTGATAAGTGCGGGTGTGGCTCAGCTCATGCTGGGAGAGTAGTGGGGGTGATTGGGGTGCTGGGGTCTGGGGGGGCACACCCATGCGGGGAGAGTTCCAGGCCCCCCCAAATTATACTTTTACCCTTGTGTACAATTAAGCTTCAAATATAGCAAGAAAACATACCACCCTGCTCTTCCTCTACTATTTCTCACATAATGAACAAAAGAAGTGTTTGTTAGAGAATTAACTACCCACCCTTACACTAAAGGTAGGTGAGCTTATCTCTTCAGATACATTCCAGCAACTTTATGCTGGTATTTCTAAAGCAAAACACAAATAGGAAAAAGCTTTAGAAAACAAAACTTTCTTTACATACCATAAATGAACAAACGGTGAACATGGTCAACTTTTTTAATACTCTTCAGATAACCTTTAAATTATTATAACATCTTAGTACGTTACACATTAACTTTTTTGAGGTACGTGAAACCAAAAATTCAAAAAAATGTTTTCAATTAGTGTTTGAATTCTGAGAGTGAGGAATAGTTACTAGACAAATGTTGCTCAGACTTCAAAAAAAAAAAATCCCTTTTGAGGCTGAGATCAAGCATGGAAAATACTAGTCACAGAGGGGAAAGTTCAGGAAGTCATAAGTGCTTTCACGAGCTAAAGAGTACCACTGTCTACCCATGATTTTAAGGGAGGTAATCTAATAAATCATCTTAAATTTCATATTTACTCATATTTATTAATATGTCAGACAAGGTTAACAGGTCTTTACCAGAATGTATACCACAAATTCATTTTAAAAATCCATAACAACACTAGCCTGTAATACATGAGTTTTTGTTTTACTCAGTTTGAACTACCTGTCTGAAATACTTTAGTGTAGTGGTTTAATCCTAATATAGAAAGTGGCTTTCCATGGCTTTGAGGTTCAGAGGGGAGGAAAGGAGCATCTGAAGAGGCTGAAAGGTCACCACAAAAGCAGAAGTTGGAGAGGTAGAGGTTGATTTTTCTCTTAGCCCCCACTTCACAAACACTGCACAGTGAGAAATCCGTAGATTGCTTCTGAGCTGCCTGCAAGAGAACAAACAAAACAGTGAATACCCTGCTTTACTCCCAAGTATGATGGCTTTCCATGCTAAAACTTGTTTGATGATAATTCAGTGAATGCTTGATCTTGGCTGTACACATTGCAACATTAGGTGTTCACCGGTTTCTGTTGACCTTGCAGTGGAGCTATTAAGTCAGAGACGAGGATGCAAAGACAGTCCAATTAAGTGACCAGTGCTGCTTCTGCTAGCTGAACAGCGTCCTGTCTTTGTGTCATGAGAATTCTCTGTGATTACTAGGGTCCACAGGTCTCTTTTCCTGACCACTCCATTTAGCTGCAGATTCTTCTTCCTTGACAGTCAAAAGTCAGAGGTTGTCTGTGTTAGTGACCCAGTAATTGTTCAAGTGTTTTCACCCTTCATTGTTTTTACTGGCTGGGAGAACGCAGACCTTAAAATGAAAATATAAACAGACGTTAGTATGTTTATAGATCCAGTGCCTGATGCATGTTCATGTTGTGTTGTATTCTGCTTCATTATGCTGTAACAGGTAAACTTAGTCTGTAATTTTTATGTGATTTCTAATAGTATTGCTTGGAATGACTAGTCACATGGGATATGACATTGACAGAACCTGGGATAAAATCCAGGTTGAACATATGGGCTAAATAATAGCCCAAACTTAATGAGTTTCATGTCAGATCCATAGTGTAATTAACCAGGTGTGACCCAGGCCTCCTGGGATAACCACCTGAATATGCAAAGATCAGGGCAAGCTGCAAAAAGGAGAGCAGATTCTCCCAGCACTGGTGCGTTACCTGGAGATTAAACTCCCCCAACCAGTCACAAACAATGCTTCTGATCCCCCACAACGGATACCAAGAAGCCACCATATAGCATACCCAGCTCCCTTTACTGCATTCCAGTTACTGGTCCCCAGTACAGCCACTCGGTCTGTTAAAGAAATAGGTTCTTTTGACCCCAAGGGGTCAGCCACATTACACAGAACAATATAGGCTTGAATCTTACCCAAAATAACATGCTGCCAGCCAATCTTTTAGTAACTACAACTGAAGGTTTAATATAAAAAGCAAAGAAACAAAATGGGAGATGTTATAGGGTCAAAGTGAATCACATACATACAAATGATTTAGAGTCCAAAGAAGATAAGTCCTTGTTTCACAGCTTCAGTTGTTAGTAATCCAGTTTATAGGAATAGAGACCAAATAATCCAAGTGTAGAGTTTGTTCTAATTCTCCCCCATGAGAATTAGCAGAGCAGTTTCCAGGCCAGTGCTGGCTGGGATCTCAATCCTGCGGCCCAAACTTTCCCTGAGAAGCTTGGACAGATGTGAGACAAGGAATTTGGTTCCCAATGTCTATTTATAGTCGCAGCTAGCAAGGTGGGCATTTGCAGGTCAATTCTTCATGTGGGCTTTGATGACAGTTCCCAGGTACTTTCTTAAGTGGAGCATAGCAATACATATTTTCCTTTGAAGGAAAACCTTCACCTCCTGGGCACCCCAGGTAATTAACTGCATTAGTGCCATTAACAGACAGTTTACATTGGTACATCGAAGGCCCCTTTAGATCTTAATGTTCCCTCTTGACCCCTTCCAATAGAACAATGGTAACAGATAGAGAAGCACTTCATTCACCTTGCTGACCTCTAACAGGATACCTGTAAATATCATCGAGAAAGCACTAAGGATGCAAATGCATATCAAAGCCCTAGCCTACTCATACATTGCATTTCCGTACAATATGTCTTCAAAGGTTAGACTTAGGTCATGTATTTTACAAAGATGGCTTGGCCTTTTCAGGCCTAGCATGACACCAGGATTTAAGTTTATTTTAACTTAAACCAGTTTACATAAAATATCCTCTAGTTATTCCTTTTATAAAAGGAATCAGAGCTGTTCTACATCAAACTATATATATTTTTGAAAGAACAAATTCTGCTTTTTCCTGTAAAATTTCAGAACTGATTTATCAAATGGAAAACTGTTGAATATATTTCTTTAAAGCGTGGTGGTGTGTGTGGACGTGTGTACATGCAGATACTGTATATTTATGGTAATGCATGTAGTAAATTGCTTATTACCATCTCATACAATTTTTTTTCTCTCCTGGGATTTATTCAAAGATGCCATGCCTTTAAGTAGTGTCAAACAACTGCCTTTTTTAAAAAAAAAAAAATTCTGCCATGAAATTGTTTTTTTTCTCAATCCCCTACATCAGATTTGAAACAGTTAGCCCTCTCACAGTGAAAACACACGTGCACACAAATTACATTGGCCTGTGTTCCAAAGAGGCAATTATTTAATTATGAACAGTTCTAAAAGTTGATACCTCAAGATTTTTGCAGGCCTATGAGAGGCGACTTTATATCTTTGGTAAAGTAGATTTCCCACTTCTCAGTTGGCACACAGTGCTGCTTTTCCTGGAAGATTGAGATACCTCATTTTCAAATCGCCTTGTGCTAGAATGCTATTCTAGATCATGTTTTTTAGGTTTTAAGTTTACCATGGTATGATGTGATACAAGGAATTTATTGGCACTTGCTTGGCATAACCTGCGTAAGTCTCTCATAGCTTCATAATCCCAAACTCAAACAGATAAAAAGTTTTTGTGTTTTGTATCCAGTCTGTCTCATACACATTTTATTTATTCAGGAGAGAGAGAATCCTCACATTTTTAGGGAAAAGTCAACCTGAGAGAAGACTCGTACAATGTAAAAATTACGACAGTCATTTACTCAGGAGGAATGTATCAGTTGCAGGATGTAACATACATTTCTGTAACTTGCAATACATACTTTCTTGGCTGTGTTCTGGTTAACACAACACACCTCCTACTGTGACCCCAGTTTAGAGCTGTTGTATATATTGCCTTGTTGTTTGTGTTCTCCTATTACATATTAACGAGAAAAAATAGTTTTAAAAGCCACTTCACTTCTTTTATTTGTAGCATTGTGTTGATCTCAAAAATTTGTTTTTTTGTTCACACAATATTTTTTCTTACATTTATCAAAATTGAACTGAAAAGGAGTCTCTCTCTCCTAGTAAACTTTAGAGGTCTGTTATGCATTAGACTGAGTGACTGTTGACTTGAGGAGTGCAGTAAGTGCTCTGCATTCTGTGGCCTGGAGCTTGACCTTAGAAGAATTCAGGATGCTGGTAGATGATGTTAAAGACACTTTTTCTTAACTCTAGGTCAGTTTGCTTTAAACAGGAACGTGATACTGGATAAAAACTGGCAAGAAGACTAGCATCAATTGATTTGTTTCTTGAGTACTGGTTGGACTATTGCTTTTTAAACTAGTTAGAAAAATAGTAAAGAAAACAAAATTTGATGAAGAGGAAGGAAGGAAGGAAACTGCAAAGTGATGTACGTTGTTTACTTCTACTTTTCCATCTCTTATTTTATTTTCATCCTTTCAGACGAACTGACTTTTCTTTACACATTTTTAACCACCGTCTTCTGACTATGAACATTTGTTTAAATCCTCTTCCCCAGACATTCTGCACAAACTTAAAAGTAGGACTATGATGATAAATATCTGCATATTGTGATTTTCACTGTGTGCTAAGACTGTTAAAAAGTTGGATATAAAATGTGCTTTATATTTGCAAATGGACTTGAATTTCTGTCTATTATTAATTCTTTCTAATAGCCCTGTATAGGTATTTTAGTTCAGAAGAGATGCCAATTGGCCAGTCATGCTTATGCCCTCACCCCCCCCCCCCCGTGTTGTGCCTATTTAGAGTATTACTTCAGGTTGAGAGACAAAGCATGGCAAATAAAACTTTATACGGGAAAATCCAGGAGTGGAAAATGACAAAGTTATTTGTAGGAACATCATCATTTTTTCTAAAAAGCTACACTAATATAAATACGCAATTGAGATGCGATTGCACTCCCTGCCACCACATCACAAAATGGTTTGCTAACAAAAAATGGTTAAATGTACCAAAAGTTATGTAAGTTAATTTTGTCTCACAGCTACAAAGGTAGATATCTTAAAAGTAGAAAAAAGGTACTGCTTCCATTAGAAAACAGTATCCCTTGCATAAATTCTCAAGTTGGATTTGTTTCAGATCACACAATTATGCATTTGACAATAAATCACATAAGCACTGATGTAAATTGAAATTATTTAATGAATTGACTTCTTCATTCTTGAGGTGGAATAATGAATTTTTAGTGCCCCTCATCTTTGTAATCTGATGACCTCTCATAAACCAAATATTTTTGGAAGCCCTATGCAGTATTTTTGGAAGAACTCCAAAGATAATCAGAGGCTTGAAGTAGTGGTGTTACTTGCCTAACACATTTCATTCTTCTCTTGGAATCTGTAGTAAAGTTCTGCCCCAGCATGATGCTAATGAAGGGGTCATCTTGAGCTTGTGTCAAATCTATTTTTTGTATATGCACCCTGTGGAAATTAGATATAGGCAAAAATCTTAAAAGTGTAGTTGAAGTTGTAAGTATCTGTTAAAACATATGTTTGGTTGAAAAGACAACAGTCAGTGGGCACAAGAAAGTGGGTTTATTTGGGGAGAGAGCCCTGCCTGGATAGACTGGAGGGAGAAAGAAAGCATTTCTTCCACATTTCCCCCTGTATGGGAACATTTCTTCTGCTGCTGCTGCTCGGATGCATTCAGTGTTAGGTGTACATGTGCCGCAGTGCACGATTGGCTGGAAACTTTTTAGCCCTAGCCCAGGAGTTTCAAACACGCAGCCCCTAAAGCTATTTCTTGTGGCTCTCAATGACGCCATCCTTACCAATATTTGCAATATCATTGCAGGGAAAGGTTTCAGTGGTGCAGCCCTCTGCTAGTCTCTGTGCGGCCCTCCTGGTGATCTGAGTTTGAGACCCCTACCCTAGCCTGTCAGGACAGGGCTGGTGGCCAACCCTCCCCCCCCAGCCACCATGTGGCTATATATATGGCCACAGCCCTGCTCCTCCTTAGTTCCTTTTTTACTGCCCTCAGCGACAGTTACGGAACAGCCCGCTTCTTGCGTTTATGCAAGTGCTTGTCTGTCCGTTTCATTTTACAAGCCATGTTTGTGGGCACAGTCAGGGCTCACTGGATGGATTATGCTCCATGAAGGCTGCATAACATTGCTCAGGAATGGGCCCTGCAGCTGACACCAGGTATGCCTGACTCACCCGAGGATTCACTGGCACCACATGCTGGGCTGGCACTGGGCCCTCTCAGCACCACTCTCCTGCTACAAATAAAAGCCACGATCGGCCTCTAACTTGGCACTGCATGCTCAGTCGGCACAGGAGCCCTCTTGGCGTCACTCTCTGACTATGTGTAAAAAGCATTGATCAGCCTCTAACTCAGCACTGCATGCTAGATTGGCACCGGAGCCCTCTCAGTGCCTCTCTCCAGCTGTGAATAAAGGGCCGCGATCAGCATTTGGCTCAGCACCATCTCAGTGCTGTGTGACTTTATCCCCAGCACCTCCTCTCCAAGGAAAAGGGCTGGAGCATCTGAGTGCCGTGCATTGGCGGCAGCACCTCCTATCAGTCGGCCACAAGGCCCTCTTGGCGCCACTCCCCAGCAGAGCATAGGTAAGCATGCTCAGCATCAACTTCGGCATCAAAGTGCCGGTGCCATTCTGGCTCTCCCGTCCAGGCGTGAGGTCCCGAAGCCTATCACTGTGCCATTCCTACTGGAGGCCTTGGAAGCAGTGGAGGCTCCTCGGCTCCTGAAATCACTGCCAGGCCACCAAAGCGAATGGTAAGTCTCCCTTCCTTTCACTTTACCCAGCAGTGAGGGGAGTCACTCACTCCTTGGTCCTGTGGAACTGAGGGCTCCGACCTCTACAGCGCCAACACCCTTGCCTCGGCACAGCAAAGAGGTCCCAGAGTGCATGCCTCAGGCCTGGCCTCCTACTGAAGGGTCCCCAGCACCGGGTTCTTCCCGGTACCACACTTGAAGCTGGTTACCTCTCATTGATGCCCCAGAAGGGGACAATGGTATCAGGGGTGTCCCTTCTCCTGGCTAGAGTCATGAGGCCAGGGTCTTACAGAGAAGACCCTACCACACTTCAGCCCCCTTCACTGGGTCACCACCTACCTGGGGGGCAGGGTCACACCCCTCGAGGGGGAACGAGACCCCTTATTCAACTTGGGGATTGCAGCTTCTCTGGTTGCCATTACCATCCCTCTTCATGCTCATGTCCTTGACATCACTGGGACACACTGGCCCGAGCTGCCCTGATTCACCACTGGGCTCCCAGGGGTCCAGGAGGTTTGACCTCCTGGGTCAAAAGGCCTGTTCAACTTCACTCTTTCAGCTGGCAATTGCTAATCATCAGGGGTTGTTTAACAGATATTCCCTAGGTCTGTGTAATGTTATGAAGAGTTCTGGCAGCTTCCTCCCACAAGAACACTTGGAAGATTAGGATGCCTTCATCGAGGAAGGGGCCTTGGCCTAACACGATGCTCTTACAGTGGTGTGGGATGCCTTGGACACGGCCAGCCGTGGTTATGCACCGAGCGCCTTGGCTTTGGGATTCTGACCTCTCCCAGGACTTAGAGCAGTCCATATTAGATCTTCCCTTTCAAGAAACAGTCTCTCTTTGCCCCGGCCACTGACTCCCTGATCTACAGCAACTGTGACCCTAGGTCAGCCCTCAGAGCCCTGGGTATGCTTACTCCGCGGGTGCCTCAATGTTCTCACAGCCCACCACGACCCCATGAATGCTTGTGGTGAGGGGCCCTCATGGTAGTTTCCCCCCACAAGCAAAACGGCTACCTTTTAGGGGCCTTTGGACCATGGGTTGATGGCCCCTTTTCTCCCCTTGAAGGTGATCAACTCCAATAGGATCGTCTCTCCCTCCATCAAACCCAACCCTTGAACTTCAGGGTGGCACCCTAAATCGCTTATGTTAAACGCCCCCTCGCAATCAGCCTCAGGACACTTCTGCCTCCTCTCCGGTAACGATGTGTCTCCCTCTTCCCTTACTGTACCCTTCAGGTCAAGTAAGTGCCTGGCAACCGGCGAACTCTCCTCACATGCACTCGGTTCTAGCCGTATGTGCCCTGGGAGCCTTGGGGTGGAAATCTGGGGGTGACAGCGGTATGAGAAGGGGGCACATGATACCCCCCACCACCACAACACCTGCTCTGCGGCCTTTACCCCGGGCTACAGCCCACTGGGACACATAGGGGTGGGGTACCTACTCCCCATCCTTGTATCCAGAGGCCTCGCCTCTCCTCCCCTCCCTCATACCTCATCCAATTCACCGCAGTTGGGCACACTGGGATGGGTACGCTCCCGTGTCGCTGATCCCAAGAGCACTTCTTATTCATGTTGGCCTGCAAAGGGTCTTGGGGGCAATTACTGTGGCATGGTGTACCCCACCTCCTAGGTGGCAGGTAAAAGGGCGAGCTCGTACCCTCTTGTCCTTTAACTTTTCCCTTGCCTCCCCAAGAGGTCCCCTTTTTAATCACAGGACCATGGTCTCCAGACTCGTATTAGGCCTTTCACTTGAGGCATCCTCAAGCTCCACCACAGGGGTTTTGTCTCTTCAGCTCCCCAAGGATGTTCACCACATCTCATTGGTCCGTCCACCCGCCTGTGGGCAAACCTCACGTTAAGCCCTATTCTGGAACCCCCTCTGTTTTGGTGCCTCCCTCCAATCAGGCAAGGGATGCTATCCGCCAAAAAACCCCAGACAGCCGTCTAGGAGCAGTCTTGATCTTTCTGTGGCACCCCCCCCCCCGAATCGCAACAAAGGGAGATAGTAGGGAATAGAACTCTTCACCACCATCAGTATTCATACAACTGAGTGAGCCCGCTTGAGGACCAATGGTCCTTAGCTCACAGTTAGTTCCCCTGCAGAACTCTGGCTCCCAAGGAAATTTGTAAAACCCTTAGTAGGCTGGATAGCCTGATGCCATATGGATGACGCTTTCGTAATATCCCCTCATGCCCTCTGTGTTCCTTAGAGGACACAGTGGCTCCCCCTGTTTTTCCCCTAAGTAGCAGTTGCCTTATGCTCTTCTTCCCTCTCCCCAGGATTCTCTCTCTTCCCTTCTTCCACCCGGGACCTGCCCAAGCATTACCCCGTCCAATATGCGGGGAGGTTCACACATAACACCCCTCCCCTCATGGAGCAGGTATTATATACCACATCTGCCTTGCATCTCGGCAAAGTTGTCATCTTCTCTCTCCATCAGGAACTATGCAGGATCCCTCGTAGTTGGCCCATCACAGCCAGGACCCAACACCTACAACCCATTGCTAGAGATGTCAGCTGGCCATGATACGAAGGTTGACTGCCCCTCCACGTTCAGGATGAGAGGAGAAGTGAGAATATCATGCGAATCACATGCCCCTTCCCCAAACACTCCCATTCTGGAGTTTGGGGGCATGACCCTCGGGGTGGACCTGACCCGTCTACGGAGACAGCCCTTCTCTCAATTCAGCACACTTCTCCCTACACAAGTCCGTGAATCGGGACAGTAGATTACAGGGGCAAGGGAGAGAAACGCACACCTAGCCTTGAGGTTGCACAAGCCCCTTCCAGCAGCCCATGATGGTTTTTCACTCTCTCTGTCTCAGGTCATACCCCTGCCCCTGTGGTTGGGGATGACCTAACATGGGAATTCCATCACCTTCCCACCAGTTTTTCTGTTTTCACTCCCTGGTCATTCATCACTCATGTCCTCTGCCATTTGGCTTCTCTCCTGCTGCTAGGATGGATGTAGCGAAGAGTCCCCCTTTTTCCCCTACTATAACCCATTGAAGGGTCACCTCTAAAGAAGGGCCCCTCTGAGATGCCTGTTCCTCTCCTTACGATAATCTCCTTGATAGAGCATCTCCGATGCTTTTGGGCCCCAGAGGTGGGCCTGCCAAGCGTCTAGGTCTCATTCTGCAGCCCTCCCTTGACGTCCTCCATGCCCATGCATCAATGGATGGAGGTTACTCCTTTCTTGTTGTTTTACTTTCTACATTATCTTCCATATGGAGGCAGAATATCTTAGTTTATGGTGCCCCCATCAATCCTGGCCATATCATCTCCTGCCGGTCTGTCAGTGGGGAAAAGCTGTTGCCTACTCCCTTTTGGTCAAGGGAAGATGTGTTCCTCGCCCCTGGTCTGTTAGTAACCTAACCTGAGCAATCTCCCCTTGGGGTTAAGGCAGCAAGGGCAGCAATTATCCCACCCTTGCTCATCATTTGTGGGTGTAGAAGCCTGTTGCTCTGGATCACGACTGCTTTTTTCAGGAGTCGATTCCACTAGGGAAGGACAACCCTCTTATACTAGACAGTTTTGCTGGTGACAAGGATGCTCTTTTGCTATTATGATATAACAAAGTCCCCTGGTAATGGAGCAGGGACCATCCCTGTTTGAGTTCTAGTCTCCTGATAGAGTGGCAAATGACTCCTCAGCATTCTCATGCATACCTTTTCTTGAAGATCTTGCACTTGGTGGCGTGTCCATAGGCATTCACCTGGAGACCCACTGCTTCTTCACCCAGTTTTGTGTTCTGTGCCATTTGTGGGTAGCAGTGCTGACAGCGGATAAGGTTCTGACTCCAGCCACCTTCCACAGTACGGCTAGCAGTCACCTAATACTGAATGTATCCGAGCCTCACTCAAATAAGAACTGTCCAGTAACTGTCCTTCTTTGAGATGGGCTGCTTGGGTTCATTCGGAACCGTCCCACTGTCCCCGCTACTTGGAGTTAGCGACTCTTGGGGACTGAGGAGGAGCAGGGCTGCAGCCATATATTTAGCCACAGATGGCCAGGGGGCATTGGCTGCTAGCCCTGTCCTGACTGGCTAGGGCTAAAAAGTTTCCAGCCAATCGTGCGGCATGGCACGTAGACACCTAATACTGAATTAATCTGATCAGCCCACCTCAAAGGAGGACGGTTACTGGTAAGTAACCCACCGTTTTCCAACTACCTGGTGAAGTGTTGTTCTCTCAGTTTCTCCAAATAGCTTTTTATTTGTCTCCAGATCTGTAAAGTATGCAAAAATACTTTTAGGCTTCAATTCAGGAAGTACTCAAGCAAACTGAAGGTCATCTGCATTGAGGACATAATTTAATTGAAGTCAAGACTGAATCATATGCTGTCCTGAATAGGGATAAACTTAAGCTTATGCTTAAATACTCTTCTGAATTGAGGGTCTCACTAGCTAAACTCTATCGGTAATCCCTGAAATGTCACCCAAACAAAACAATATTAGGTGTATTTTGACATAGTTTGGGCAAGTACAATTATGGCTTTGATGTGATTCTTCATGATGTACAGTTAGGCACCAAAACATCAATAGATTGTGCATGTCTATTGTGCCTTAAATCTTAAGTAGATATTGTTTGCTTCAAGGATTGACATATAAGATGCTTATTTCATTGCAGGTACTCCACCTCTTTGCTTTGCCAGTTCTTCCTTTTTTTCTTATTATTCCCAACATTGACAATAGTTTCTCTCCTTTGTTACTGCATTATGATTTATTTCTGTTAAATAATTGGTAATTATAATCACATAACATTGGAGATTTGCATGCAGCAAGAGAATAAATGAGCCTTAAACATATAAACAATTTCCCCAACAGTTTATTACATCACTAATCTTAATTTAGGGGGGAAATCTTTAAGGTATAGTTAAAGTTGTAAGTAGCTATTAGTTAAGTGTAAAAATCCTCAAGTTGCTGTTCAACTGAGGAGATGACAACAGTTTTCAGCTTACAAACTGAAAATTAAGGAGAGGGACAACACAGGTCAGTTATTTGGGGAGTGATTTTGCTGAGCTATGTGCACTCTCAGAAAGAACTGCTAACATTTAGTATAACATTTATTAAAAGAGAAAGTTGTGTATGAGGATTTAATAGTTGAAACATGAGCAAAAAGGAATTTCTCAGGAGGCTTGAATACAAAAATGAGTGGACTCTATCTCTTTCATGGAAAATGTAGTCCCTTAAGTTCTTGAACCGTAGGCTCTCCTGTTTTCCAGAGATGATATTAGGGCCTATGTACAAAGTTTGAAACCACCTCTTTATGTCTATTGAATCCCCAGTTGTGGAGATTTGTAGTGTGTCATGACCTTCATTCATCCAGTTCCTCCTCTTTTTAGCAATGTAAATAAAGGAACTTATTAGTTTCCCAGCTTTTCGCCATATTGGTTGTGTAAAACTTTCTCTTATTGCCTGGTTATTCTTAACGCTTTGTTACCTATCATTCAGTGAAGAGAGAATTGGAAGTGGGAGAAAAATCTAAACAGGTGACTAGATGACTTAACAATAACTAGGACAATCTTAAATTTTTGCTCAGTACCCTTCCGACTTTTGCTTTATTTTTTCAAGTCTGATATGACAGAAACGTTCTCTTAACAGCAGTGTACGGTGCAAAATTACATTTCAAAGCCCTTCCCTAACACATGAAGAACCTGGTTTTCACATGGTGATAGTATTGTAAACCATTTATGTAATTCCATAAATTCACAGGTTTAAGAACATAGTAAGACATATTCTCTGCCCTAAATAAATTATTCTTGAGAAAAATCAAGAGAGCTGATCAAGATAGAAAAGGGAACAATTTATGAGGACAGTGTTGGAAGTACTAGTCAGGCATTATGAAGGGAAGGAAAGGTTACTGGTGGACAGGAAGAGGGATTACTTTCCCAGCCCATGGAGCAGTAGGATAAAAACTTTGAGCCATAAAGGAAGAGAAAAAATGGTCAGTAGGCCGTGAAGGTCTACAAACTAAGAGGAAATGAGAATAGAGATCTGAGTGAAAGCAGAATTATGGGAAGAAGACTTTGAATTGAATGTGATCAGGTAGTATGAAGGAAGTTCTATAGTTCTGTATGAGTATTGTGTGTACCCCTGTTTACCTGCTCAATATTTTTCTGTCCGATTTTATGGAGTTAAATCAAAGAAGGCTGTTAGCTGAAAAGGAGGAGAAAGTGAAACAATGGCAGAGAGAAGGTACCTCCTGGACAATACCAGCAGTCCATTACAGAACAGTGGGTTGGCTTCCGTGGGACGCTAGCTAGCTAGCTACTTTCTAGCCAGTCGCTGGCCAGATTAGCCTGATTGATTTTTTTCCAGGGCCAGAGCCTAAAATCAGATGAATACTGATCCCTTAAAAAATCCTGCTGAGAGAATAAAAGAGATTAAACAGCAGCTGCTCAGGGCGGGGGGAGAGAGTACAGGAGAACAACCTGTTTCTCCCTGCCCAGAAATAGGTCTGTGCCTTGCTGCATGTGGGGTGTGTCTAAGGTAGTATCTGCTCACCTAAGCTTTTGAGAGAGGTGAGGACTTTTGATGGGATCCAGACATGTTTCATATGGTGTGATGGGGGGACTTCTGAGCAGATGGACAATACATCTTCTTGGAAGGAGCTGTTCTGAGTCACATTGGTCACATGCTCCCAGAGGGAAGTGGCTTCAGTTACCAGCTACAGTTCTGCCAGCCTTGGTAGCACAATTGGATGCAGAGGGATTGCAATCCCAAGATCCATTTGGAGACTGCTAGAACTGTGGGTTCCATCCTGAAAGAGGTGAAGGTGGCAAAATCTGTCACCTGAAGAGGGGCCCTCATGAGAAATTACATGGGGTATGCAGTAGAGCACTGTAATGGGTGATACAATGAGATCAGGGGTGATTTTAACTTGAACTGCAGTTGCATCCTGGAAGGAGCTCAGGCAGAGACCTGACCCTTGGAAACTGCCCACAGAAAAGATCACAGGTGCAGCTTGTTCACAGACAGGAAGCTAACAGAAGGTATTCTAGGAGGTGACATGGCTGGGCTAAAAGAAAGAGTCCAAGTAAATTTAAAGTAAGACATCAATATACAGTAAAAATCTCCATGAAAAATTTCATAAAATTATATTTAGAAATCGTTGTACTTCTGACTTTTTGGAAGATTTGATGCTGCTAAGGAAAATAGGAATGAAAAAGTTCAAGTTCCCGCAGGGCTAGCTAACCTTGTGGCTAAATTCTTTAAACCTAGCTTTTTTTTTTTTAGTTATTCTGCTTGTGACAAATTCTCTTTGTCTATTTAAGAGTAATTCTTTTGTTCCACAAAATGTATAAAATGGCAAGATTTTTTATAGGGCTTAATGTTAGGTGGGACTATCCAGTGAATTGGTGTATGAAGAATATGTAAATACAGGAAGTAAAATCCTAGACCCATTGATATCAGTCACTTCAGTGTATTTAAGAAATTTTTCTTTATGCTGTTCCCTCACCATTTCCTGTTCAGCTTATTAAAGTAAATATTTTCATATGCTAGTTAGAGCACATGTTCATTGGTTTTGAGGACAGGTAAACCAAGTAAATTGTTTTTCTCCGTTCTGGATGCCTTCCAGTTTTGGCTTACAGAAAACAAATTTAAATGACCAAAATAGAACAAGTAATCTAAAATATATCTATTTATTTATAGTTAGAAAATCATATTTCTTGCAGTTTGTTCAAAGAAGCTTGGTATAAATATTTCTAAACTGCATTCTTATTCCATTTTATTCCATTCTTATTCCAGCTATAGCTATAGCTTATGATCATAGTAATCATCAAATAATTATTCCCCTAATTCTTAGATGAACTACACATGTGATCAGTTTAACATCACAAGTATCAGCAGAAATATAGCAAAAATGGATTCCTCCTGAATGTAGCTGAAGAATGGGATATTTTATTACCGCCATAATAATCCCTGGAAGCACTTCTTTAAGAAACCTTGTATTTTTTTGGAAATTTAAGATCCATTTTGCCTGTCTCTACATAATATTACATTTAGTTTGTATTTATTGGCAAATGGGTGATCTTTTCAAATGTTAATGATTTGTAATGGTTTTTAGGCCCTTAACGCAAGAAGAAATGGCTCAAAGACGTGAGCTTGCAAGACGCAGACATGCTGAAAAATTGATAGCCAGTGAAAGGCGAGAGCTACCAGAACAGTCCCTTTCTGCAAATGAAGCTGAACAGACTGTGAAGACTGGTGAGACGAAAGGTATGGGGTGTATTAGGAGTGTCTTTTGTCATCTGTTTTTTCTCATGGAAAATACTTCATTTTTATTACAGTACTGCTTAGGTGCCAACTGAGAATAAGATCTCATTGTGCTGTGCATGGATTGAGCAAACAGAATAAGAGAGAGTACCTACCCAAATGGTGACAGTTTCCAGAGGGATAGCTGTGTATGCAGTTGACAGTGTGGATTGGAGGCCATGAAAGCTTATGCCTGAAGAATTTGTTAGTCTTTAAGGTGGCACAGGACTCTCATTGTTTTTACCTCCCCAAAGAGTTTACAGTCTAAACAGACAAGACAGAAAAAAGGATAGGACACACAGAATGGTGATTTTTCAGACAACATATTAGTGCCAAAATTTTTGTTTGGTTATTTAAATATTCTGAGTGTGGTTAATAGAGTGGAATTAGCTAGATGGAAAGACTCAAAGTGGATAAGGGGTATATGACAGGGCTGAATAGGGAGGAAAGGAAGGATGGGAGCTTAGAGGCTAGGTGGAGTGAGGATGAGGTAAAGAGAGGGTGAGAAGGATTGGAGGGGTTAGAGCAAATAGCTGATCGTATTAGTCTATTAGGTTAAGCATAACAGGAATACTAATACCTTTAACCCTGAATGTGGTAATATGTAAATTAGGGGTGTCAAACTCATTCAATATGGGGGGCAATTTTGGAGGGCAGGACACCTGTCACAGACCATATGTCCTTACAGGCTACCCAGCCCTTTCCCCTGCCATGTTCAGAGCGGCAGAAGCTCCCCTTTTTCCTCTTCTGCCCTACAGGCTCTCCCACATCTTCCCTTTTCCATACCCTGTGGGCTCCCTTTTGCCATGCTGGCTCCCTGACACCTTCCCCACCCACTTCTCCTATTGTGGAGGTCCTGAACTCCCCTTCCCCTCTTTGGTGGCTCCCAGACCCCCCTTCTCCTTCCCCTTCCACTTCCCTTATTATTCTGGCAGCAGGCAATCAGTCTCAGTCACAGTCACAGCCACAGGCAGGCTGGGCTCCTGCCCCCACCCACTCACTGTCAGTCATTCAGCATGGCCTTTGGTTGGCTCAGCCCCAGTTGGACTTTGATTGGCTTGTTCCCATGTGGGCCCCAGACCCTTTTTCCTTTTCTTAAGTGTGATTTGTGCAATGTGCTGTCAATCAGATTAGCATGCCGGCTGACTGACAGGGAGCAGTTGGGGTGGGGGACAGTACATTGGCTCTCTGGGAACCAGCCCAGTCTGCTATGACCAAGACACTGATTGGTTGGCAGACCATAGAAGAGCTGAGCCGGGATTGGCCGGAGCGCTTCTTTGTTCCCCTGTGCTTTGACTCACTCACGTGATCCAAGTCACAAACACACTTAACTCTGCTCTGCCTGAAGCAGCCTGTCTTTGTTGGTTGCTGCTGCTGCAGAGAGTGCCCAGGCAGCAGCTCCATGGGCTGGATCAGTGCCCTTGGTGGGCCAGATTCGCCCTCTGGGCCGTGACTTTGACACCTCTGATGTAAATTGTCTGCTAAGTGTGCATAGTTGTAGATAACCTGGACATTTAAATAACTGAAAAGGTTAGTTTCTATTGACAGTAGTGCTATTTATAGACTCTCCACAATCCTCCTTCACCTTCTGAAAGCATTTGATTTGTCTATTTAAAAAAAATCCAATAGGGGCATTTAACAGCTGCAAATAGTGTAGTGGCTAACACCTCTGCTTAACATGCAGAAGGTCCTGGGTTCAATTCCCAGGGGGTTGGACTCGATGATCTCACGAGGTCCCTTCCAGCCATATGATTTGATTTGATTTGATTTGATTCTTAAGTAATGCTTTGCCTCAGGGCTTGTGTCCACACACATTTTATGCCTATCTCTCAGTGTATTTACAGTGATACACCTTCCCCCCAGTGTAGATGGAGTTGTCAATATAAAAGTGCTTCATACTTGCAAAACTATTTTATGTGGGAAGGAGAATAAGGTATGTCAGCGTAACACACCTTTATACAAATAAACCATGTTCACTGTAGGGCTTGTGCTGCAAACTATTGTGGTACAAAGTCTTGTTCCTAACCAGTATAGTTATACCAGTATAAAAACTGTGTGGTTAAGGCCTGTATCTTGACTCATAACAGCAGTTCCTTGCTTTCGCCTAATGTTTCTTCACAAGTGGTTCAATGCTGTGATTCGTTAATTTTTCTTGATGCTACAGAAACTTTTTATATTTCATTATTCTTAAATTTTGATTAGGTGATGAGCAGGAACTTACTAATCAAACTGAGAGCATGAACCTAAAAACTGTGAAGCAAGAAACAGACAACAAGGAGTCTTTCATTGCTTTTGCTAGAGTGTTTAGTGGTGTGGTGCGGAGAGGGCAAAAGATATTCGTTCTGGGGCCAAAATATGATCCTGCTGAATCATTGAACAAGGTAAGAGGTGATAGAAAAAATACTAACATAGTTTGAGATTGTTTCACAACATTGATAACTTAAACGGTTTTCAAATGCAGTTAGCCAGTTAATAATTTTGGGTAACTTCTTCATTCATGTCTGAGTGATTTTGGAGATTTAATTACCAAAATTTTACAGTTTCTTTTCATTAGGAGAAAATAAGCATCACATGCCTAATCCAAGCTTGTAAAATGAGTGGTTTCATGTTTGTCGTCAGTCTCAGTTTCATTGCAGCTCAGAGTGGAAATGTAATAAAGTATGAATTGGTGGTTTTGTGTCTTGTAAGACTATATAAACTCTGCGTGTTAAAGTTACATTAGCTGTTTTTCATGTGACTTGTAATATCCTTATATGATTGTTTTAGTCATTTGGCTTGTATCTGGATGTTGGTGTATGCTATCTACCTGTCAGCTCATCGCTATTTATTACTCAAGTTTTGGAGGCTTTTAAATCAGGATTTTTTAACTTTAATCTATAAAAGCTGCAATTTTGCCTGCATATGTAAGGCATGTGTTTTATGGAGGTGTGATTAGGTCCCTGTTCTTAAATGAGAGAGACAGCCTATGCTATGTGGTAGGGTTTATGTAGTTACTCCACAAAGAGTTTAGCCCCCCCCCCCCCCCCCCGGTTGCTCAGTTCACAATGGATCTTACTGGAAAATGTCTGATGATAAACTTTAGTCTGATGACTATAACCGTTTGCTTTTTCCAAGTGTTAGAACAAAGCTAGTAGAGTACCTTAAAGATGACCCACAACTGAGTTAAAAGAATTAAGGCCTTTTTAACTGTTTCATAATGATAAAGAAGGCCTGAAAGTTTTTGTGTAACATTTTCACTGTGTTTTTTACCTTAAGAATATCAGACACTTCTCATCATGTCTAGTTTTGCTTTGACTAAAAATTCCTTTCCTTCTCAGTTATTCAGCTGCCACTCTTGACTCTGATGAGGTCATCAATTCACCCATTCAGCAGCCATCTCAGTCTTCTAAGCTAAACAGAACCTGAGTGTCTAATATAAAATATAATCAGGAAGAAAAATTTTTTAAAAACCTACTCTATAATGGTCAGTATCTGTTGGGGGATCTTTTGGCTGCTATAGTAGGAGATTTTAAGTTAGGACTTATACTAAGTAGATATTATGAAGGTTATTGTGATGTTTCTAAATTCCTCTTTCTGTTAAACTATGCTGAATGTTTGTATTCTTTCCATTTTTGGAAACACATAAGGTGTCTGTATCGCTTCAGCCAGTCCAAGATGGCGACGGCAGAGTCCAAGTTCTATATCTAGGGGTTCCTAACAATGCAAGTAGGGTGTCCTCCTTTTAGCTGCTAAGCAAGAGAAGTGCCCAGCCTCTAGACCTTTCTTGCATATCTTTTAAGAGGATTACATTATCCTCAATTTTGCCCAAATATCTGGAATTCTAAAAGGATATTTTTATTCTTCCCCTGGTTTTTGGTCAGTTAAATTTCTTTTCTTGAATCTCACTTTTTCATCCTGTGTTTACTTTCCTGAATTGGAAAGTAAATATGTAATTAACATTATACACACACAAAGTTAATAATAAATGTTTCTTCAATCTTCTGTGTGACTTCATATTTTCTTGGTGACAGTACAACAAAACCTATTTGCAGATGTCATCCCCCTTCATGTGGCACCTTGCAGAAAGCAGGTGTAGTAGCCTCTTGTGGGTGGAGAGCATAGTATCTTGGTCAGATGGTACAGAAGAACAAAGGCATAAGATTTATTCCATGTACCGTTCCTCCACTTGTCACAGTCTTTTCGAGGTTGGAAACCCCATGATATGCCACTGACAGCTGATTTTGAGGGAGGCAGCAGGTCATCAGTGCTGCGATCCTCCATTAGTGACCCAAATGCTCACTGAGGGGAAACTAGAGGGATGTCCCGCACTTGAGTTCTTTCTTGCATTTCTTCTAGCTCTTGACCTTTCAAAGTCAAGCTGTGCTCCATTTTCTCTCACCCTCCACCTGTGTTTGCTCATTAGCATTTGCCCATCTCCTAGCAGAAAGCATGCTGACATGTTTCTTAGAAAGCAGTAAGACAGGCTTTGAAACTCTGGAAGAAAGCCCAGTTGATTTACCAAGAGTTTTGTTTCTAATAGATGTCTGCTCACCTAGACAAGTTAGTGAACTTTAATTCCCATGCCTCAATTATCGGGTTTTTTTTTTTTTGTTTGGTTGGTTGGTTTTTTTTTACTGGGATAAGGTAGTGGGATTCTCCCACATGCTGACCAAAAGTCAGTTCCTTGTATTTCAGGCATGACAAGGCCTTCTACCCTATTTTGTCTTGATCTGAGCAACACTTAGGAGGCCAGATTGCCCTATTCGGTCATTGCTAGAGCACAATTAATATCAAAAAGGTTCAAGACTGTAAATGTTGAAATGTATTCATTTCTGTACAAGGACTCTGTCAAGTCCATTTTACGTTGTTTAATAAAACAGTTCTTCACAAAAGCTTACTCCGTTAATGGAAAGGACATGTTAAAATCTGATATCAGTCTACAAGATCAATGTTTTCTTATAGAACAAAGTAAATGGGCACAAATCTCATGATAGTTGATATAACTTCCTGGGCTTTACTTCATGCTTTAATGCATTAGTTTAATTTAGGCCTGAATTTTCGAAAGTGGTAGCTAATTTTGGTTCCCTAACTCTAGACTTCTATGTCCTGATTTGCTGAACTTTTGAAATTCATACTGACTTTAATTAAAGTTGGAATTGGTGGTATTCTGTACTTAAAAAAACAGATTTTACTGTCTGAAATTAGACATCCAAAATTAGAGGTCACTTGAAAATATGGCTTCTGTGGCAACAGCGTTTAGGTGGAACATCTTGCAATGCATAGTTAACGTCAATCCTTCCCTTCGATTTCATAAATACTGTTTGGACTGACACAAAAGATTGAAGAGAAAAAGTGAAACATCTCCTATCTAGTAAGATCTTTTCTAGTCCAGACTCCATCACTCTCAGGTCTCTATTTACTTATATTTTAATATCTTGTTTGAAGGCACACAATTCAAGTATGTTGTTGTGAAGGTGTTCTCGACTGTTTTTGAATTTTCCGCTGACTGTGTTGAGCTGGCCACCTTGTTACATGTATTCAAAGTTAGCATTGCAAGAATAGTTTGTATACTGTCTCCCCTGCTAACCAGGAGAACCACAATAGCTAGAAAATGATCAGGAAGGAAGTTTTTCCCTTTGGGGGTGGGGAGTGGGGTAGCTTGTTCATGAATTACTTTAAATTTTGATGTTTAGTATTTTGGAACTGTGTTCATAAAAACTAATGTATTACTTATAAGAGTATTTACTTTACACGTGAAATAAAAGGTGATGAGATTAATAGGCCCTCCAAAATTAACAATCATAACAAATTACATTATATTCTTGCCACTGTGTCTTTCCAACAGTAATTTTTCATGGTTTCTGTGTCTGAACTCTCTTTTCCCACACGGTTGATTTAGAAATAAGTGTAAATAAAATTATTTTGTCAAAATTTCTTCTGACAGCTGCCTTTGTTAAACTAATAAAGCTTTAGGTATGCATTGTTTTCAGTTTTGAGTTCCAAGTCACTTCAGAAGCAAGGTAATACCTGGTGTTTGGAGATAAATATCCAACATTTATTTATTTTTTTCCTATGCCTAGTTACCTTCAGGTTGTTCTGCTGCAGATGATATACCATCAGTACCTCACATGGCTTGCTGTGTATTAGAGAACCTCTATCTGCTGATGGGAAGAGAATTGGAGGATCTAGAAGAAGTGCCTTCTGGAAATGTTCTAGGTAGGATTGTGTTAACAGTTCAGTTCTTAACTTTGAATCCTGAGGTCATTCAGTGTATTAAGGATGTGGAAATCCTTTGGATGTGATTAAAGTCCATTAGAAATAAATATTCTCTTACAACTTTGAACTTCACAGCTTAAATGAATTGAAGATCAAAAAGAACTAGGCCATTTTAATAGGAATATTTGTGATCCTTGGATTGGGATGAGAGAAAATGCATGAGTGGGAGAATTAGGGATTTAAAATTAAATTGATCTTAGTCCCTCTTTATATTCAGTCCTGGACCACTGCTAGGAAAACATCAGTAGCAGGAGAGGCTAACTGCAATTTTGGGATCCGTTGTATAGTGAACTGAAAAGATTAGAAATGCTTTCCCAACAGTGAAAACCTTGCAATGCCTTTGTGTGTGTTGGGGGTGGGTGGGGGGGTTAGTTGTGGTTTTATTATTATTATTATTATTATTATTATTATTAGCTATGTGTGTTGTGATTTTGTAACATGAAGACGACTTTACCAGGGTTGATTTCCCATTGTGCTGTGTTCTACATAAAATCATAAAATGAAATAATCTCTGTTGTAAAGTGCTTAGTCGTATTGTAATGTCTGTTTGAGATTGGTTGATCAAATCATGCCAGTTTCCAAAGGGGCAGCTGTGTTAGTCTAGTCCAGCAAAAAAACCCCAGGGAGTCATGTGGCACTTAAAAACTAACAAATCTGATAAAATCATATCATAATTGACTCCTTTAAGGGTGTAAGAGAGATCAAACTGGCATTTGTAAATAATTGTGATTTTAAGGTTACTTCCTCTAAGCCTTCCAAGACTGGAAATATTTTATTTTCCAAATATTCGTCTCAGAGCAGTGATCGCTAAGAAATATTCTTATGACTATGACGAATTCTCACATCCCCCCCCCCACGCTTTCTTCTTTGGATGATAGATAAATTGTCCTGTCTTTTTGCTTTGCCTTATATTGAACATTGAATGCTGAATGTTTTGTTTTGGAACTTCAGTTACTGACCATTTCCTGCTATTTACTTACTTTCATTAATTATCTTTTTGCCACAAAAACAGCATTAATTGTTCAGAAATTATCAACTTTCAAATGACCAATGCCTTAATTTGACATTGTATTTATAGTTTTTTTTCAAAATGAGCATATATTACAATAAAAGTTAAGTTTTTAAATCTATACATTAATTCATCTGAAATGGTAAAATAAGTTGTGTATTACAAATATAACAGACAGCTATTTGATATCGTCTTTTATCTGCATATATTACTAAAGGGCTGTATTTTTAAAACAAAGGTATCAGTTTTTATGAAAGAGCACTTAACAAGTTTAAACTGTTGTATAGTGTTTGTCAATTCAACTAAATTTCATTACTTTGTAGCTCTGATGTTAATCAGGTTCAGTAAAATATCAAAAGTCGTATCATAACAGAAGACTTAAAGACAAATGGAAACCACTTTTATAAAAATTACCCCTGTGATAGTTGAGTATGGTTTATAAACTGCAGATACAAAAATCTGTCAGAAAAACAGATAATACATTGTATGGCTAGCTCGAATTATTCATGATTTTTTGGTAACTATATTTTGTATAAAAAGTGGAAGGTTCACTTTGTGTGTCTCATGAAGCCCAGTAAATATAGTTTTTCTCACATTTGACCTTAGTTCAAGAAAATAGGAAGTCTTGAATGGATTTGGTTAAAAAAAATAAATAAATAAGAAAACTACTACTGATGGTCTATAAGTAAGACGGGTGATAATTTAACATTTAATACTAGCCAGTGTTAATCTAGCTATGGTAGAAAGTGCTGAAATTAAGTGGCTAATGATCTCTCAATATACATCAGCTTTTTTTTGTGAAAGCGCACATGTATTTCTAAAAATAGATGTTTCCTAGCTCCTCATAAAATCTGCAGGAAATTAAATTAAGTTTTCAAATCTTTAGTCTTATGGAAATTTAAATCAGTTCCAGGTGTTTTTAAGTCATTTTTCTTTAAAGTGCTTCAGAAACATCCTCAGACGTAATGTGAAATTAATCATTTGTCAGGCTTATGAAATTAATGAATACCAATAAACTGCATTTTTGTCTGTACTTGTCATGATTATGTATTTTGTGGGCCATTTAATGCAGTGATAGTAGAAGCCTTTTGTTGTGTAGCTACTTAGTCATTTAGTAACTTATGACTCTTCTGAAAGGATGGAGTATTGACTGTTGCAGCTGAGGATGTATATCAAGGAGTAAATGTCCTAAGTCTAAGTAGCTTGTTTCATGTAAAGCAGTGATGCTGTTTCCTTCCTTATTGGAACATTTCTAAGTATTGGATTTCTCTAGTAAGTGACAACTGAAATCCATCATTAGAACATTAGCTAATACTGTTTAATTTGGTTTTGTCCTTTGCTGAAATATGGAGAGTGAATTACTTCTTTGCCTTTATTCCATTCAAATGGACTTTATAGTTATGGGTAACACTTCACGGTATATGACACCAATGCCTTCTTGCCAAGACCTGCCAGGGTAGAGAGGGATACGTATATAAGAACAGCATTTTGAATGCATTAGCATAAAACAAATTCAAAATTACATAAATCTAGGTCATTGAATAAAACATAACCACCAAAATGAGTACATAGAAGCTTGTATTATGTCCCATGTTTTACTTCCTGTCTCCCCAAAACTCTGCCTCTTCAGAGCTGGCAACAAAGGGAACCTAAAGAATCTTTCAAAATCTTTGACAGTCACCCATTGTATGATGACATCTGGATATGCTATTTTTTTAATGGAGCTAAAGTGTAGATGCTTTCAGAAACGTGGAACATCCCAAATAGTGGCACAAGATTTGTCTGGGTTCTGTAAGCAAAATTATTCTTTAGTAGCTTAAGATCAGAACTGGCACTAAAGTAAATAAGGCTGTTAACCAAAATATATGTGGTATTTCACCCTTTTAACTTACTGTGCATTTGATCTCTGGACATATTGACAAATATGGTTGAATTAATACTTATCTAGAACATGCAAACTGAAGTATTATTAATAATCTGATGTCATTTTAAGCATTTTCAAGAAAGTCAAAAGCCATATCTATCTTCTAGTTCCTTTGTTTCCTTTCTCTTCCCATAAAGGTACATTGTTAATTGTATGTAGCTTTGGCAGACACCGCTTCTGACATCTCAATGAAAGAATGCAATATCTTCCATATAAAAGGGAATTTGTAATAATTACTAGTGCTAGGCTTTTATGACTGCAGTTAGCAACAGTGATTTCTGTTTTAAAGCCAATTTATCTTTCAGCATCAAAGGATGCATAAGTGCTTTCTCTCTAGCCATATAAGGAAATTACTTGTAAATTATCTAGTAAATTAAGGAAGCCAGAGCTTTACCCTTTGTAATTAAATTATTGCCATATGGAATGTGCAGTTAATCATGACTTCCAGTTTCTCTTTCTAAAATTTACTGTATTCTGTGTGGTTAAATTCTTAGAAGTCAGACTCTCTGCCAGGTCCTAATAAGCAGCCTTGCATTACCTTTTGGTTTCTGATCAGATGTAATGTCCAAAGAAATTGTTTGATGTGAAGGCTATATAAATAAAGATGGGGAAAGTGTTCACATATTGGTTACTGTATTCAATTAACTTTGCCTTGACAAATTAATCTTCTTGTGAGTGTTTAAGAAACTCAGAAATTTGGGGCTGATGTCTGTAATGTGTAAAAACTTCTCTCTAAAATTGCGTGGAAGGATTCTAACAAGATGAAGTAGTCTTGAAATATAATATGGTGGTTGTTAATACAAATAAACAAAATCAAGATGATTCAGAGTTAGGCCTGAAATGCAGTTCTCAGTTCTTCACTATTATCTGTAAGTATTGTAGGGAGTTTCAGCAGATAAGCAAATTACTTATCTTCGCATGCTATTAAGTGGAAGTGGAGTGTTTACAGAGTATGGTTCCTCTTTGCTTTTGTTAATTTGTATTGCAGCCTTACTGGCAAAAATGTTTCTATGTGTATATTTACATTCTTCACAGACCCTTTCAGAGAAACTCTAAAAAACCAGGGCTATTTCCAGTCATAATCTGTATTCTTAATGACAGAGTCAAAATTCCATTTCTGTCTCTGTATCCACCTGCAATTTCAATTTTCAAATTCTGTTGGAAGAGTTATCATTGCTGCTTGGTTTCTGGTTAAGAAGTTAGTTGTACCGTACAGTCAAAGTAAATAAAAATGTTTCTGAGGTCAGCTGGTTAAGTGTGTTGGCCTTTTGAACTACTTGTTTGTCAGAAGCCCTCTTTACTTATGTTGAATGCTCTTTCTCTGGTAACAAAAACATTTGGCTTGTAGACTATGTGGGCTTGTATACACAGTGCATTACTGCACACCAGCTGGAGTATAAACTCTTGTGAATATGAGCATGTTGAACACTAACTGGCCATGTGGAACCTGCTGGCATGCACTAAAAGTTCCTTAACGTGCACTGATGATAGCTTGTTCCAAACAGAGCTACATCAATATGCATTAAGGAACTTTGTGCAAAAGCAGGATCGGTGCAGCCAGTTAATGTGTGACATGCTGGTATGCCCTAGAATTTGCACTGCAGCTGCTATCTGCTCAACATGCTATGTAGACAAACCAAGAGATGTATATGTACTCATAGTTGATTTACTCTGTTTTAGCTTTACAACAAAAAGAAAAGCATTGTGTGCATAAATTTTATTTTGTCAGTAGTTTGTGCTCCTCTAATCAATTAGTTATTTCTCTGCTTCCTCCTTTGCATTTACTTCTAGGAGGGGCCCAGTGCCAGCAATTATGTTTAGATCCTACTGGTAATCTCTTGAATGGACAAAGTCCTGAAAAAGACTCAGAAAAATGGACTTAGGGAGGAAGTGTCACTGTATTAAAATAGTGTTTTTAGGGCTCTTGTAGGAAGCCTGCATTTAGTTGAGACTTTTGGCTGAAAAAAATCTAAAAGCCATTGAAGTGAAGTATGGAAAAAAGGTTTAAGATGGGCTGAGAAAAAAGACACTGAAAAGGATCTAAAAACATATAATAAATTCTCAAAAGTATTGTCTTATGAGCCAGAGGTAGAGTGATATGGATTCTAAATTAGACATATACATCATTTTTTCATTCAGTAAAAGATGCTTTGAGGTTCTGTAGCCCTTTTTTGTTATAGAGGCTTTTCTGCAAATATTTCTTGATAACCTCTCTTCCTTAGACTGTAATTTTTAAAGAACAAGGCACTTTTCGCCTGTGTCCATTTTCTGTGCTTGTCATTGTAGTATGTGTTTTCCACTTCCCAGAAATTTCTTCAGAAATTCCTCATAACAAATCTTTTGACTTGCCTACTTAGTGTGCTGAGTCTTTTTCTTGGGAAGGATCTGTCCATAATTTGTGTACAAGGAATCCTCTGGCATTTAGACTAACAATTTATTTATTGCTAGTTTTTAAGTGCCACAAGACTCCTTGTTTGTTTTACTGAACTAGACTAACGTGGCTGCCCCTTTAGAACTTGGCGCCATCATAGTAGGCTTTTGTTTAAAGGTATTTAAACATTTTCGGTTTTTAAAAAGAAATACAAGGCAAACCTTTGAAAAAGGTTTAATTGTACAGGCTGTGGAATTTGTGAGTACTTTGTTTCCCTATATCTTGCAACTGAAACTGACTTTTGTCTGGAAAGCTGATGTGCATATTCATCCAGTGAAAAGGAGATTGAGGTTTCTTTTGGTTTTATCCTTGTTGATCTCCCCAGAGCCTAAAGGTTGCCAGAAGGGGCAGTCAATCCTATAAATCTTACACCTTTTCATAGTCACCTCAAGTAAAATATTTCCCATTTTATTTTTAAATTAGTGTTTATTTTTCATCCTTCCCCATTCTTTAAGTGGTGATTCCTGCCTGTATTACAACATAACTAGAGAGATTTAGGTAACAAAGACATACACAGTCACAGCTGTCTTTCTTCCCCTGACTCCCACCCCCAGCAAAACTATTATAAAATCCATTTAAAAACACTTGAGCCCAAATGGTCTGGGAGGGTTGTGCATAACATTTCTTTTCCAATGGATCAGTTCAGTACTGATTCATACCTCCAGTAAAGACCCCTGTTAATTTCAGTGTGTTTATTACTGAGAGGCAAAAGGGGATAGTTCTGTGGTCAAAAAGACTTTACAAGAACTCAGGAGATTTGAGTCCAGGTAGCACCTGGTTCTGTCACAGACTATGTGTATTTAGGCAGGTGACATAATCTTCGTGTGCTTGAGTTCCCAATATGTAAACTGAAGCTTAATAATGTTGCTTTTCCATCGTGTTACACAGGTATGTTCATGAACATGTATGGGAGGGGATTGAGTTACCATGGTGATGAATGCCATGGAGAAGTCTACCAATACATTAAATTAAATAAAAAAAAATAAGGAAAAAATTAGTCAAATAATTTGATTTTTTTGTTCTTACCAAAGGTAAATGTGCATTTTAGAGAATTCTAGAATTTTTATATGACTTTATAGAGACGTGGCTAGAGTGGGGGTTGGCTCAGCTCCTGGAAACAAACTAAGAAAGAGCTTATTGCATCCATAGAATTGTCATTAGTCATGCAGGTGGCATTCCCTGAAATAGTCATAAGAGTTGGGATTTGAAAAGCACTTAGAGTTAAGTACCTAAATCTGGGATTTGAGTTCTGTTCCCTTTGACTCCTATGTAAACCCCACTACAGTGATCTGATTTTCCCCAGTATTGAGGCAGCTCTGGTAATGACCTAAAATAAAGATTAGCCCTCCCATGTCTAGAACCCCAACATCTTGATTTGGGGAAAGTAAAGTGGGTAAGATGGGTAGCTCCAGAGATGAACTTTTTCTATGTGATAAGAATAATAATCTGAAAAGTGACAGTAAAAGTAGCATGCCCAGGCTTCCTCCTCATTTTCTTTCAAACTGTCAGTCCCACAGTCTGTATGGAATGTGAAAGTTCAAATATTCAGAAAATGTAGGTATGCTATTATTTCCCTAATGTTTGCACATAGTTAGGGGTTGCATGTACAGATTGCTAAAGGAGCACAAACTTGGGGTAATTAGCTGTACTTGCATATCCAATGTGTACGATCCCAGTAATTGAATACATAAATTAAATGTGTCCTGATACTTAACACCCTTAAATATTGGTCTTTTTAATATTCTCAGGTAATATTTTAGATCTGTATGCTTAAATTCATCCTCACTGACTTTCAGCACATGTAATTTTCGGTTCCTGAGGGGTAACATAAGATGGATGTTCTAAGGTATCTTTAACTGTATTTTTACATACGTTGGTAATAGACAGGTAATGCAAAAGAAGAAGGGGTGTCTGAGGTTTCTAGAACACAGAGACTGTTTCTTAAAGATCTCTGTGGATAAACTGTAATTTTTACCAAATACAATATTTCAGAATAAAATGATGTAATGTTCAAGGACACTGCATTTCATCTTGACAATTTTTGTATTATAACAACTGAAGAGTAGAAAACAAGATACTGTAATTAAATATTCACTAACACAGTGATTTGCATAAGTTCTATTACACTGGCAACATCTGCTTGCATGAATTTAGTGAATTCATTCAGTCCTTGTATTTTAAATTCCTTCTGTCTTGTAGGGGATTTCCTTTCTTGAAGGATGGATTCCATTCGGAAAAGTAACTTCTATAAAAACACATTACCTTCTTGCAGGATGGAAAGAACTTTATGGGATATATGCCATATGTAGGACTGACAGTTTTTGCTGTGAAAGGCCCCAGTCCAGCAAAACACTTCAGCATCTGAGTGGGAGAGGGTCTAGTGTTGTCATTCTGGCTTTAAGCAAAAAAGTTTAAGCAAAGAAGGCTTTGCAGCGACAGCTGATGGGGTATGTTTTGACAAAACATTTTTATCCAGAAATGCCAGTTTGTTGAAACTAAAAGTCTTTTTCAGCAAATTAGTCTCAATTTATGTGAGGAAGGTTTCTCATGGCCAGTGTGGAATGTAGAGGACAATTCATAGATTCCTGGGCAAGAAGGATCATTAGTCTGTCCTTTTGTATAACACAGGTTATACAGACCATTGCCAAAAATAATTCCTAGAGCATATCTTTAAAAAAAAAAAAAAATCCAGTCTTGATTTTAAAATTGCCAATAATGGAGAATCTGCTGTGTCTCTTAAAAATTGTTCCGATGGGTTAATTAGCCACCCCCTATTTAAAAAAAAAAAAAAAAAAAAAAAGTTACAACCTATTTCCAGTCAGGTTGTTTAGCTTCAGCTTCCAGTCATTGGATCATGTTATACTATCCTCTGTTAGACTGATTATTAAATATCTGTTTCATAGGTAGATACTTACAGATTGTAGTCCCATTATCCCTAACCATTTCTTTGTTAAAAGGAGTAGATAGGCTTAAGGGGCTTGGAGATGCAGATTTTCAAATCCTTTCTTTCATTTTTCGTGGCTCTTTTCTGAACCCTCGCCAATTTAGCAACATCCTTCTTGAATTTTGGATATCAGATGGGGCAGAGTATTCTAGCAGCAATTGCACCAATGCCAAATGCAGGTGTAAAATAACCTCTCTAGTCCCACTTTTGATGCTCTTGTTTATGCATCCAAGGATTGCATTAGCCATTTTGGCCACAGCATCACACTGGGAGCTCATGTTCAGCTGATTATCCAGTCTCAGATCTCTTTCAGAGTCACTATTTCCCAAGGCAGCTTTCCCCATTCTGTAAGTGTGGCTTACATTCTTTGTTCCTGGATGCATACATTTATGTTCAGCCATACTGAAATGCACAGTTTTTGCTTGTGCCCAGTATACCAAAAGATTCAGATTGCGCTGTTTAATTGATCTGTCCTCTTCATTATTTACTTCTCCCCTAATTTCTGTGTCATTTGTGAACTTTATCAGAGATGAGTATATATTTTCTGCCAGATCATTGATTTCAGTGTTAAATATCATAGTACCAAGAACTGATTCCTGTTAATTATAGATCGCTTTAGGTTTTTAATCAAAATGATGTGCAGTATCAAATCAAACACCTTACAGATGTCTAAGTATATTAATCAACACTGTTACCTTTACCAACCAAACCTGTAATCTCATTTAAACAAATTGGGTTAGTTTGACAGGATCTATTTTCCATAAAGCCATGTTGATTGACATTAATTACATGACCATCTTTTAATTCTTTATTAATCTAGTCTCTTATCAGGTGCTCCATTTTCTTGCCCAGATCTGATGCTAGATTGACAGGTCTGTAATTACCCAGGTCATCTTGTTTATCCTTTTAAAAATATTTTTACAACATTAGCTTTCTTCCAGTCTTCTGGAACTTCCCCAGTGTTGAAGATCAACATTTAACAGTCCACTGAGCACCTCAGTCAGCTCTTTAAAATTCATGGATGCAAATTATCAAAATCTGCTGATTTAAAAAGGTCTAACTTCAGTAACTGCAGTTTAACATCCTCCTGAGATACTACTGGAATGAAAATAGTGTTATAAAATGATCTGGAAACATAAGGCGAAATAGTTAACTGATATCTTAAACCTGCTTAATTTTGTTTTAATTTTAGATGCTTTCATCGGTTTTGCTCTAGAATTGTAGACATCTAAATCTTTTCAGTCATATTCTCTTTCCTGTAATTTTACTATGTACATCGTCGTCTTGAAGGGTTGCCCATTTCTTTTTTTAATATACATACAAATAACTTACTGGAAAACTAGACCTTTAAAAATGCAAAACGTTTAATTTGAGATTCATAAGCATATGCCAGCTGTTCAGTAAGTGTGCAAACGGTAACTCTTTTTAGCATATGATGCCAAGACATCTTTTGCTTGAAGTAAGTGTATAGATTAAATTAGACTAGTGAATAGTAATTTAAAAAACAACGTTAGCTAGAAAACTTCCTGATTCAGTAGTGAGTCTTGAATGTAAACATTGTGTTGTCATGTAGCATGTGTTCACTGTTTGTTGTTTGTGATGCTAACCAATCTAGAAAATGTATTTTTATTTAACTTCATCATTAAACATCTTGCTATATTTGAGGCATTTTCCAGCACAAAAAGGCTGCATTGTGCTCCTGCCGCAGCTCAAGAACCCACAGAATTATTGCCTCCACCTGATATGGAAGTATCAGATGACTCGACGCCATACCTGACCATTGTATGATCATCTTCTGGCCTGGTAATCAGGATGCAAGAGAGGTCCCTCGCAGATCAGCATATAGGAAGGATAGCTGTGTCAAATGTTTCATTCCAGCTGCAAGAATCAGAGGCTTTGCTGAAAAGTTAATGCAGTCTGAGTAAGTTACATTGACAGTGCTACCATAAAATATAGAATTCAGGAAACAGGACAGAATACTGGGGTATGTCTTTGGAATTGCAGAAGGATAAAATTGGGACTTGAGCGTGGCTTCTTAGGGTTTTGGTTTTTTTCATTCAGATTGTTAGGCCTGGGCTTAAATTCTTCAAGCCATATATGGTTGACACTTTGTTGACAAAAGTTTATTAGTAGCCAGCTCCCACCTTCTGAAAACAATATGTTGTCAGTCTCAGAGCAATAAAGGAGATCGATGATTCCAGGACTATATTTCAATTGCACTGCAAGTTGAGGTAAAAACAGGCACGCTTCATGGTCCCACCTCCTCGACACATACCATTATTGTCAACACTAATTTACAGAAGTTGTGGATTGTCTCACTGTAGGTGCTCGTGTCACCAGTAGTCCAATCCCTGTACCAGATCACAATGACATAATTTTCCTACTCCTCTTCTGTTATTTTGCTTCTTATTGGGGAAAGTGATATAATTAGAGTCTTAGGAATCAGAGCTTCAGAAACGTGCAGTGCTGGTGAGGCCACTAACTGTTGTCTGTGGTCTCACCTGTTTCTTTTTGGTAATAGGTGGTGGTGGCCATCATGCTCAGGGCCATGGTGACCTTCTCAGTGATGACAGAGGATGGCGTGTCTAGCTATGTTAAGTTTTCTGGTTCATCTTCAAGGACATCACTCTGATTTTGGATGGCATCTTGGTTGACTTCATCCCCCTATATTTTCTCCAGCTCTGAGAACCCTGGAAAGTTTTGGCACAGCTGGTAGGCGCTGAGCAGCATTTAGTTCTCCTCCTGTTTGCTTAGACTATAGAGGCATAGTTTATATGTTGTTCCTTGGCCTCTCCCTCTACTTCCACTCCTCAGCACAATGCAGCCCACACTCTGACTTTATGCACTGTCTTGCAAATTCTCCAGTTTCCTGTCCTTATCACTAAGCTTTGCCCTCCCATCTCTTTCTGAGTTATCTTTCATGCATGTCTGGCTTTTTTTTGTAGCTGTGTGATAGCCTCATCAGCCAGTGTGAAGTTGAATTTAAGCTATGCCTAATGAGTTATAAGTATCCTGACCATGCTTAAATTTGAAGTGTTCTATGGCTCCTCTGCATCAAATCTGAAAATTCTCCTTGGATTCTGAAACCCTTTGCCATGTCCTCAGGGCCCCAGAATAGATATTGTTGTTTATGGATGCCCAGAGTTCCAGGGAACATGCAGTGCCCACCTTCTGAAAAATCATCTGTGCTGTCAAATGGAAGTCAAATGATTTATTAGGCACCTAGGTGGTCATGTAACTGCTTAAATTGTTTGGAAAATGTTGGCCTTATTTCTTCAAAAAAAAAAAAATGAAACGTATTACTTTGTAAAAAAACCTAGAAAGGGTGCTTGGGTAATTTCTCACTACAGTTTTTTTATTTTGTAACTGACAATGATATGGTGTCCTGCTGTCCTGAAAAAATAATACATTAGGATAGTCCCTGCTTTTATTTAAAAACAAACACCCCCCCCCCAAACTTTTGTCTCCACCTTTTTGGCAAGGAAGAGTAACAAGGGAATAGCAGTAGAGGCTGATGGTTGCCCTAACATGCTCTTCTGGCTGCAATAGATTCTATACATAACATGACAGCCAAGCACCTCACTCCCTAGAAACATCTGCTGTACTAGAGTCTGGTGCTGCCAGAGAGGGCCTTACAGGTAGAGACTGAATCCTTTTGAATTTCCCTTCTTTGATCACTAAGGGTATTAAAGCCAGCACCTATCAATACTGTTTAAATTCACTCACGAAAAGGTTAAAAAGAAGAATATATAAATGAGTACTTCATTCTTGAAAAGTTAATAAATTTGATTTAAATCTCTTGCGCAGAACATGTAAGTTACCATGTTGGGTAGGCAGTATTTATCAAATAAATATAACTAGACTGATGCAGGTGCACAAATAAGGAAATTAACAAAATACAGCTAAATTTCATTTCCACTATAAGCACGGGGGTGTGTTTGAAAATAGTATAAAAGCAGTATTTGCCAGGTGGGAAAGCTGTTAAGTGAATAAAGAAATTTTGCTTCCGTAAGAGTAATAAAAACAAAGGAGAGTGAGATTTTTTTCATTATTACACAAAGTAGATGATCATAAATGTTTATAGTTGGTGTTACTTAAAACTTCTGTGTTAAAAAGGGTTTATCTAAGTCAGTAATTGCTGCTAAAATGAAGCTTATATGGTTTTTAAAGCAATAGTAAGTTTGTTTTGGAGGAGCTTAGGAGGAGGAGCTGGGAAGAGTAATTTGCTGGTTTACATGCCAAATCACTTTTTCCTTCTCAGTAAGACAGAAAAAAAGTATAAATACAAATAAAGCATGATAGTTCTGTAGCAGTTGTTTTGATATTTTTGTATTTGAGAAGCATAAAAATAATTTAGTCAACTGTCCCCTAGGTGACAGTTAAAAATTAGATTCTGATGTTTGAAGAAAAAAATAAATTGGGCTCACAAACCAAGAAATTGAGCAAGGGCATGCCCGCATGAGAAAAAACAGGAAGCTACCATGTGCATCTGCTTGTTAAAAGCATTTTGGCCTGGAATTTATTTTTCTTGCTGCTGTCCTTTACGAGGAGGCAGAATACATTTTTTTCTTCTTGGATGGAATAAAATGTTTGTTTTGTCATCTTTTTGATTCAGAAACAGTTTTCTTTGTGGTGATGTGTAGGATTTATTTTAAGTAGGCAGGAAAAAAGTGATGAGTTTGTGTTTTTGTGGTGAATATGGAAGTCACAGTAAAACTCCATAGGCAGCAGTATGCATGCTGTGTTGCCAAATGATTTAGGCTAAAGGCTGATTAGAAACAAAATAACATGTTTCTGAAAACAAAACCAGACACTTCAAAATGAATACCAGGTATTGACCTTCACTGCTATCAATATATCTGTCTCAATGATCTTTTAGACTTGTATATGTACCTCAGTTGCTATCAGTGTTTGTCATACAGTTAGCTCACAACAAATACTAATTCAAGGAGCAATAACTTAAAAACTTGGTGTAAGATGTTTGTTCTCCAGGGAAGAGTGAGTCACTTCTCTCAGTTGCAGCACGTATATCAGCACATATAAATACAAGGGTTTTCTGATGACTGTTCAGAGCTGCTTCTGCACTCTAGAATTCAGAGAAGTACACGTACTGTATTTATGGATGACGTGACACAGTGTAGTGATCTGATGTATGCTGACATACCCAGAGATGATCAGTGCATTCTTATAGCTGTTTACGGTTGCAGGGTTGGTGTATTGCTGGGGAAATTTAAGAGAAACGCTTCCCTACTCTTAGAATTTGAAGTGCAACATAGATGTGTTTTAGACACTCCTTAGCAGACCAGGTGACTTTCTGATTCTTTCATATGCAGTTATTTGGCCAAGTGAATTTTTTCAAAGTATTCTCAAACACTAACAGGTGTTTTTTTTTTTTTTTTTTTTTTTTTAAAACTTGCTTTATAGGAAAGGATGCTGTTAAAATGGGAGGACCGAAAGTCCCTTATATTTGCAACTATGCCATGAACTTTCTGTAAAACTGGGCAAGTCACTTGACTTTTGGTGCCTCAGTTCTCCATGTGTAAAAAAATCATCCTTGCTTCCTTGCTGGCTGTTGCAAGGCTTTGTTGTTTTGTAAAGCACTTTAAGATTCTTGAATTATAAGCCCTTCAGAAGTGCAAATCACTGTGAAATCTGGAGTTTCCATAGTTATGGATTTGCCTTACTAGTTGGCCACTATTTTTTGTTCTGTAAAGGTAAGTATAGCCAGGATTGCAGTATGTGGCATGGGGTATAGAGTAGTATAGCTGCATTCATTGCAAGGTGTCTAACAAGCATGTTATCCCTTTGGGTTTCTTCCAGTGATTTACGAGCTTTTAACAAGTAGCCTCTGCTTAAAGGAAAGAGGAGCTGCAAGCTGTGATGCCATTTTAAAGGCCCAGAAAGGCTTTCCAGGATCAGTGCCAACTAGCAAGTGTTACCACCTTCAGCAAAAGCCCTAGAAACAGTCCTGCTGTTGCACCAGCCTTTTATTTCTGTGCAAACATTTGGTAGGCTAATTTTGCTTTCTGACTCAGTAATGTGATTATAAAAAGTAGCCAGCTTGAAGTGGTTCCAGCTCTATGGAGTATCTTGACTCAGCTTGGATTAACGAACACATGAGGGCAGTCTTTCTCAAAAATGCTTTGAACAGAGGGGAAAACAGTACATGAAACAAAGAAAGCTGGACCCTTTGTCTTTGATTCTGTAATATTGGCAAATTGTTGCTAGGAACTGCTTCCTGATTACAAAACATGAAACATGGCATTTTAAAACAGTGTATAATGCTGACAATATTCCTAGGTTAAAGGTAAATAATAGAGTAGATTTTGCTATTGAATGAGCTGTATCTCTGTTAAGTATCAGGACTACCCAGTGTCTTTCTGCGCCTTTTAGCAATCCAACTGAGTGCAGTGGTTTATAAATACCATGGAACACTAAATTGGTCAAGGTAGTATATTCACATGGCAATTTTGAACCAAAGGAATAATCACAACCCCCACATTTGAACCCACCTTGGCTTTTTTTAGTGGTTGAAACCAATGCCATTGTCTGACTCAGTCGTATATTTCTAGTGCAGTGTGATCAGTTATTGTTCAGTTAAATTACTGTTCTTGTGTTGCTTATTGTTCCAGCAAGTGGGCTTTATATTTTACATGTGTTTCTTATTGGGGATTTTAGCACAATATAGTACGTTGGTAATAAACTTGTATTCAGTGGAATTAGAAATACATTATGCTTATCACTTATTAAATTTTATGCTTCCAAGTAACTGTTTGCTTCTACAGTGCTGCATATTATTGTATTAATAATCTCATTTCAAAGGGCTTGATTTTATAGACTTCATTGCAAAAACAAAGAAACAAGTAGCTTTTTACCTTATGGTAGTACTTGGTGTTGACATATTAGTTGACTATAAGACATCACAGAGGAAGAAAGTCAAAGATATAAAGCATTTCTCTAATAGAATAGTTTATTTCTTTTATCCACTAATGCAACATTGGTATAAGTTATTTTATATGAAAGAGTTTGAAAGTTATCTTTAGCTGATGAAAGTTGCTGGCTTTAAAAAGAAAATAGCTAAGGTTATGTATCACATTTTGAGAGCTTTTAGAAAATTAAGAAGCTTTGTATGGTTTTTCTACAGTCTTTGACATTGCCTGCTTAAGATTACCAAAGAAAATACTGAGAGTCCTGTGGCACCTTAAAAATGATCAAATTGCTTCAGGCATGAGCTTTTGTGGGCTATAACCCAGTTTATCTCATGCAACCCAGGAAAGCTTATACCTGAATAAATCTTTAAGATGCCACAGGGCTCTTGTTGTTTTTTTCTGTACACAGGCTAACATGGCTGCCATCTGGAACTTGCAAGAAAATAGTCTTTCAACCTAGTAATTTTTTTTGTAAATAAAACATTCACATGAGTTGTTTGCATTAGCTAGCACCCTGCCCCCCAATATTCTAGTTCTGTAATTTACAGCTATCCAGGTTTTTTAAAGCATTGTTCTAATTTTCCAGGTACTTGTGATGAGGTCATCATAACTTGTTATATTTCAGGTCTAGGAGAAATTTTTTTATGCATTATTTTAATAAAAACAAACCAAACAAAAAACCTGTGGTGGGTATTTTTAAATTTAAGTACCATTGCTGATTTAAGTGGCCATAGAACTTTTAAATTAGTTCTTGCTGGCTGTTGCATATAATATGGAAAAGTTAGTAACTTTTCGTTATCATAAAACATACAGTGACAAAAAATGATGTTAAAGTGAAGGATGCAAAATTTTATTATTAATATAAGACTTTAATTTGAAAAATCAACTTGCCCAGGCAAGTAGTAATCTTTTCTGGGCAAGTGCTGTCATCTTCTGCAGAACTTGAGCTTTCATTTAAAAAAATGTGTCTAGGTAACCTTCCAGACATGAACCACATGTAACTGATACTGTGAAGTCTGTGTGCAGACAGACGGCTCCTGTGCTCTACTGCTCTGAACTTTTCCTAGCAGCAGCAGAGGGAAAACTGCCTGGGCTTGCCACTGTTCATGTTATTCATATGCCTCTGGGCAGCTATGAATGTAACAAGAATCAGGTCAATTTAACGCCATTGGTGCCTGGAAAAGTGACTTATAGTAGTGGAGTGGAGGATCCAAAAACTAGCCTGGTAAGTTGCAGGAGCTTAGAGTAGCAGACACTTCCTCTGCCACCTTGAAGCAGCGAAAGAAAGTTTTGGAGAAATGGGCCCTCAGATTTCTCAGAATCCTATTAATCAAAAAACACAAAAGGTGTTGCCCTGGGCAACATTTAGGGATAGTCTTAACAGAGGAATCCCAGCATGCTGTCCTTTACAGCAACTGCAAGAGAAGAAGAGCAGAGGAGAATTGGCTTCTCAGATGGTCATTGCTCCTGTACAGTTAGTCTTCAATATCTTTGTGTGACTGCAGGTTTAGTCCCCTGATTGTAGCTGTCTTACAAACTTTCCAAACCCTGTATAGGTAGTCAGGTGTGACTTGAGCACCTTGTATCTGGGGATAGAGATCTTTCCCATTATCTGACAGTCATTGGCTTTGACTAATGTTGAACATATTGTTGACTGCCTTCCCCCTCTGAAAATTGAATCTCTCATATCCCAAATGCGTAAAGGAAGATGAGATGTATATCAAGTATATGTAATAGGCATCTTACTTTTCACAGCACTTCATTCCAAAACCTGTGCATCTCATTGCAATAATATAGCACAAGAGCAGCAGGAGTGGGACTATCGCCAGCATAGAGTGTGAACAGTGAAGGAGTTAGGGTGAGATTTTCAAAAGTACTCAGCTTTGGCCTGACTCTATTTTCATTGAAACCGAATGGAAATATTATCATTGACGTCCATGGAAGGAGAATTTGGTCCAGTGCTGAATGTTTTGAAAATCACCCACAGTTTCTAAAAGAACATATGAAACACTTCTTGAGAATCATTACAATCTACATCACTGGTATACAACCATGCTATGAATATTCATGGATGTACAAATTATTTCATTCTCAAATTTTGTTCTGAATGTCCTGGGGTTTTTGTTTTTTATTTTTATTATTGTTTTCTTTAAAGAAAACACACCAACTTCATTCTTTTCCACTGTGATGTATTTGATTCTTGTTGAATATACTTTTTCCCCAAATACACACAGATGTCTTTTGTAATTAATACTTATAATCTTTTAATATCTACTTTTTTGTCATTGGTTAATTTCATTAATTCCAAGGCAGGTGTGGAAGAATTTATCCTGAAAAAGGTGTGTCAGTGCCAAAAAAAAATAAAAAAAATAAAATCAATTACTTCAAAGGCTTTTTGCTAGCAAGTTTAAATGCGATTGCTTGAAGAATATAATCCACACTAAAGATTAATATAGACATACACCATCCAGCAAAAATGGAGGAATAGTGCAATATAGGGGGTTTTGAAAGTTACAGAGGCATAGCTGTGTTGGTCTAGTTCAGCAAAACGAACAAGTCCTGCGGCACTTTAAAGACTAGCTAACTTGCCGCAGAGCTTTCATGGGTAGAGTCCCCCTTCATTTCATATGGCTGATGATGTGGGAATTTTACCCACAAAAGCTCATGCGGTAAGTCAGTCAGTCAGTCTTTAAAGTGCCACAGGACTCATTGTTTGGTTTGGATTTAAAAAGTATCTTATCAAAGCCATCTTCAGATTGTTCATATTACTTGTCCAGTCACCTGTAAATAGAGGATGTAAATTTTAATGATTTTTCAACATTACTGTCTAAAGTCTGTAAACTTAGCATCAAATCTTCTGAAATATTGAAAGAGGTACAACTCCTGTGAGGACACCTGGTCCTTAACCATTTGAGGAAAATGTTAATTTTTAAGCAGATTAGACAATCCTTGTTTTAAAAAAAATCCTCTTAGCCTAGCCATCCATTTTTATGCTGATTACATAATATAAATGTTAACAGGTGTTACAGAAGTCATTACTGATTTCAGTCATCTTGAGAATATTGAAAATAGAGCCATTTAAAGAGGCATCGTCTGTGGAGATGAATACAATTCCTATTAAGGAGAAAAACGCAAAGTGAAGCCTACCTGGTTGTAGAGAAAAGGCTCAATCCAATGCTGTCTTGAGATACCTTTAGATTATTTTGATATTACAGACTGTTTAATTTAAAACTTTCATTTGAAGGAGTACACCTTAGAGATTTTGAAAATGGTATCCTAAGTCTATATGTGAAACAATCTCTTATTAGTTTTCCGCCTTCAGTAATATCACTCATCTTTTGCTTGAGCGAAATGTTGGTACTTCTGTTTAATAAATGACACTCTGTTGTGTTTGCCTTGTGTTCACTACATTCTTGTGATACATTTCTGAAGGCGTCCATCTGATTTATTTTAGATGTTTGAAAGTTTCAGGACCATTGTATCTGCCTCTAAAGCTGGAATGGATTTATCAGTGACTGATGAACCTCACTTTTTTCAGTTCTGAATTCAAGGGCATCAGCTAGAATTTCATGTAACCATATCCTGTCTGTTGGTACAGCTGAGAAATAGTGCATGATGAACTGGGAGACTCAATTTAATGAGGAACTTGGATTTTCAGGCCCGAGTGAGTATGCAAGCATAGGTAGTCTGAGGAATTAGTGTACAATGTTCAGTTTTGGTCTCAGAAGCATACTGTTGGTTTAACAAGGTTTCCCCTGTAGATTATGCAACTGGACCTTTTATCCTTCTGAGGAGAAAGGCATTAGAAGCATTTTCTTTGTTTTGAAATAACCTACCAAGATGGAAGATTTCCTTCAGACTTTTTCTGCTGTAAAGATTAGCCTAATAAAACTTCCAGAAAGTTGTTTGAAGAAGTATTGCTGAACTTTTCCTTTGTTACATACGGCTGAAGGTCTTCTGTGATTTAAAATCTGAACATACTATGAACATTCCACATACAAATACAAAATAAATGTCAGATGTTTGAAATAATGATAATTTTTTTATTTTCAACCGGAAAACTAAAGATCTGAAGGAAAGTTTTCCAGAACAAGGGGTTATGTAGTGTATATAATGGCATATTTGAAGTGCTAGTGGAATTATTCACGGGCTTAAAATTGGGCACACATTTAAGTACCTTGCTGAATTAAGACCTATTTGCTGAATATTTTGTATAAATTATTCTTGATCCGTGGATTGTTAGCAAACAGTGAGTTAAATACCCCATATGTGAAATTCAAGGTGTGCTGCTTAGTTTTGAATGGACAATAGTATTGTTTCTTTTCTGGAATTGTTGTGCTTATGTGTTAGTAATGTTTCCAGTCTAACTACTTGTATGTACAGGTGAAAAAAGATCTTCTTCCAGTGAGTATTTTTTAAGTATTTGCTGTTTCTGTGAATATTTTTACCGACCAACTTGTTTAGCAGAAATTTCATGGGAAATAGACATCCAAGGTTTAAAAACACAGGAAATCTAACTTTTCAAAGGAAAAATACTTGCAGAAAATTTAAAGTATTTGCCCAACTGTCCTACATAGCAACTGATCTCTGCTTCTCCACCTCTCCGTTTACATATATCTACATTCTTCCATAATGTATTCATGTGTATCTGATACTCATTTAAGCATGGTGATTTAAACTCCAGCTTACCACATTTAACTTCCTGTATTCACTGAAGTTGGCATGTTTAAATCTTTGAAGAATACATTGTTATGCATTGAGATTTCTAGTATTCTACAGAAGAGACAAACTGGCTAGAATTATTTATAAATTATTACATCTCTTTTTCACATGCAGCAGGCTAAAAGTTACTTTAATACTGTGTATGAGTGTTTAATTTTAATAATGACTTTTTTTAAACCTGAGTGAATACATGAAAATTATCAATACATAAGTTTTCCTCTGTAGTTTAATTTTAAACTAGCCAGCTTAGTTCAATCTGTTATATACTAGGGACGGTTATTCTGAATTCTTACTGACAGATGATTTAGTTGGAACTGTGGTATCCAAATGATGCATGGGGGGAAAGGCACATTTGCGAAGCTTAAACTAATGACAAAACTCAACACCAGTGTAATGCAATTGAATTAATGGAGCCATACAACAGAATGAGTTTGGACCTATGTGTCTATTTAAAAAGAAAGGAAAAAAGAAAAAAGCCTCGAGAGAACTGAAATAAGATATACCAGGAAACCACTTTATTTTATCTTAAATGTGTGAATGTTAAAGAAAGAAAACCCTTGTAGACTGGAATTCCTCTTCTGCTTTGTATTTAACAAACTATGAAAATGCAACTTTATTTTTATAGTCAATTTTAGAAGTACTCCTTATTTTAATCAGATGGTGACATCTTTAAAAGGTCACCTGCAATCCTAACTGGCTGTTCCATTTCAGATGTGGTTTAATTTCCATCAGAGGAAGTAAGTTCTTTTCTTTCATGGCAAAGGTAGTCTAATGATGTATGATAAGCTGGTTATAAAGTGTAAATATCTTCCATACTGTAGTGTCTGCCTTAGTTTCAGGTTAGTTATTACCCCCTTCACTGAATAACCCAGAGGGATAAATAACATGCTCCTTCATGCTTAAAACAAACAAGGAGTCCTGTGGCACTTTTAAAGGCTAACAAACTTATTTATCACATGAGCTTTCGTGGAGAAAAATCCCACTTTATCAGACACTTGAAATCTACTGTGTGTTGTACTTGGTTTTCTACGTTAGCTCAAATCATGAATATTGTAATGGCTTCAGAGACAACATGGCTTTGGCTGAAGCCACTGTCATTAACAGAAAAAGTGTAGGGCTGAGAAACTTGTTTTTAAAACTGTCACTTCATCTGGCCTGAAAAAAAGCTGCCACAATTATTTCAATGGCAGGTGGTGTGACTGCCTTTTCCAGATCATCGCTGAACTTTGATGTTTCCATATGCACTGCTTTCTGCACAAAATAACAAGCAGATTCTGGAAATTAGGCCTTAGTTCTTGTCAGTCTGCCTTTAGAGCGCTGACCTGGCTTTAAAAAGCTCTCACCTTCCGTTTTCTCCATTTTTAATGTTAATTGAGTCTTCCTCTTTCGACTCTTCCATCTTCTCCTTTTTACATGCTCCTCCTTGAGTCCTTGCTTTTCTTTTTGAGGAATCTCATGTTATTCCTTGTTAATGAGAAGCTGTATGCGAGCATTTTAGCAGATTACAATTTTGCAAACTTGAATACTTTCCCCTCTTAACTTACACTGTTTATACATTTTAAATGACTAATTGCTCAGGGTCATTCCCTTGAATCCATTTTAAATTCAGCTTGAGGAGCTTTTGCTTCAGCCATGCATCCTTTGTGACTGAGAAGCAGCATAGACATTTTCAGACCCTTGAATGTGAAGAAATGTTTATTTTAAATTTTTATCTTGTTGTGTAATAGGTCTAGCGTTTGAGTTCGTTGTAGTTGCGAAATGCCTCTGTCTGCTTCAGCATTTTAACAAACCACAAAAGCCATTTATTGCTTTGCTTACTTCTGCACCATTTTCATTATCCTTTGTTACCACCATTTCTAAAATTTGCTGAAGAAGTTGCAGCAGAAAAGAGAAAAATATATTTGCTACCAGTTTCGGATTCCTTTCTTCAGCTATTCCTGATGTATGTTAACATAGAGGTGAGATGATTGAGATCCTATTTGTTAGAAGTGGAAGTTGTAAGTCAAAAGGTTATATAAAAGGCTACATTTAATGAGACATTTTGAAGTATTTTGCTGAGATTTCCATTTTGTTTCATGCGGCACATTAAATTGCAAAAGTATTTTGAGGGTTGTTTTGGCCTGAAGAAGGGTGTGAGTCATAAAGTTGGCTTTGTCTGGTTTGTGAACTGTGGGGGGAGTTAATGCAGAGCTATATTTAGGGATCTCAAATGATGTCAAACTCTGTGGAATACTGCAAAAATCAACAACATTAAAGGGACTCCATCTGATAGTTTAGACCCCAAATTTAGATTTTGTGTGGGTGTGTTTATTAAGCAAAAAGGAATTAAAAAAGCTAATAGAAATACTTTCAGGAAATCAGAATAAAATTAAATTCAAACAAAAATGGGTTTAGTAGAAATGTTTTGCTATAAACTCACAACCCAAATAGTGTAACTTGCTGCTTAATGTAAACAAAGTTGAAACAAACTATTCTAGTTCAATGAAAATGAAGCTGCAAACAGCAAACAACATAAACGAAACATGATTTTTATTTAACAGTTTTCATTAATTAAAATTTAGTACCAAATATAAGTAATTTTTTTTAATGATAATCTCTCTCTTTACAGGCTTTCAGGGAGGAAAGAGAATAAGGGCTGAGATAATAGTGGGAGAGCTGTTTGTTTTTGGAGGAGGAACAAGCTTTACTCTTAGGTTATGTTTACACTAGAAACATACCTCCACCTGTATTACTGACTTGAAGTGGTGCATGTCCAGACTACCCTCCTGTGGTTGATGGTTTGCATCCTTACCAGGAGCACTTCCACTGACCTAACAGGGGCAAGTGGGTCTCTCAGAGCCCAGCTGTGTCACAGGCTTCCAGGCTCCCAGTGGGCTGCAACCCTCCCACCCCACTTCCTGTTCCTTGCACAAAGCTGGGAAAGCCTCTCAAGGCTTCTCGCCCCCAGGGAGCAGGACTCAGTGGCTTTGGCTTCTTGCCCCTTTCCTCCCCGTCTCCCCCACACCCACTCTGCCATCACAATGCATTTTTCTAGCATTCCCTGCCGTTTAGATTTTTAATTGGACAAACCATGCAGTCTCTGCACAAAAGAATAAATGAACACAAATCTGACATCAGGAGTCCCAACATTCAAAAGCCTGTAGATGAATACTTCAATCTTCGTGATCACTCCATTGATGATTTTCTAATAGCTGTGCTCAGACAAATGAACAACTAATCAAGGCTTCAACGAGAAACTGCAGAATTGCAATTCATATGCAAATTTGACAGTGTTGTTTCAGGGCTAAATAAGGACTGTGGATTTTTTTCTCATTATAACAGGTGATTTGACCTCATCTTCCTCTGTATGCTCTTCCCCAGTGTTTGAATCTAAACTACTGCATTGAATTACTGTAACTGTCTGACCTGATCCTATGACTTCCACTTCCCTGCATTTATATTCCTCCCATTCTATAAGTTCTCCATATTCAAAGCATCTGACGAAGTGGGATTTTCTCCCATGAAAGCTCATGTGATAAATAAATGTGTTAGTCTTTAAGTGCCACAGGACTCTTTGTTTATTAAAAGGTCCGGTTGATCCATTTCTGTGTACTTATATACTTATTTGATAATATCTTTCTCAAAGTATATGTAATTTTATAAAACTAGAGAGTTTGGTTAATATTTCAGCTTTTATTTAATACTCTTGTTATTATAAACAGAGGAAGGTAAAGCTTTGCTATTTCTTATTTGAATGGGAGATTATCTACATGATTCACTATTTTGATCTTCAAAACGCTAATTTATTGAGCTCTTAGTGATGCTCACTTGCAAAGTGCTGTAGAAGTGCAGCATTTTGAGACTTTTTATTAACAATAAATTATGCATTATTAAACTGAGTCAACCATTGCCAGTTGAATAATTTCAAATGCTTTAAATGGGTAACATTAATTTAAGTTTGTTTAATTCTTACTAAAGAAATAATATCAATATAAAATTCAAGGTTAGAATATTAAATACTATTTTCCTTTTTTAACCAGTTAGTGGGTGCACATAATTTTAAGAATAGATGTTGTATTCTAATGACAAACTATCTGATTTTCGGGTGCAATGAGTTACGCATGGACATAATTCTGGGAACAACATTGTACCTTCAGTTGTAGACCCATTCAAGAACAGCTCCCAAAAGTGTCAGGTCTGAATTAATGGTTAAATGTTCCTGAAGTTTCAGAAATTTTTCAGAGTTTTTCCATAATTGCTAATTGTTTGAGGATATTTTCTTTCTTTGTTTCTTTCTTTGGAAACTGGTTTCTGAGCTATCTGACTGGGGAGACATGGCTTTGTGTTACAAGCATTTCTTCACACCTGATAGATATTAAAGTAATCAAATTCTACAGGAACCATTTCTGTGGAAATACAAGGCATCTGAACTGGACTTTTGCACACCATTTTAGATAATATCTAGCAATAGCAAATGGTCAAATTTCTGTTGTTCAGAAAAGCAGCTGACATTTTGAGTTTTAAGGTTTTACTTTGTGTTGAAGAAGGAGCCAAGCCAGGGTTGTTGCTTGTGGGTGATACATGATACTTCATTTGTGAAGCACTCTGTTTAGTCAGCAGAATGTTAGCTAAATCAATCTAGTTTCTGAAGGGCCTTTGGTGTCAGGGAGACAAGGAGAGAAATTAGTTTGTTTCTATGCCATGAGGTGTTTGCTGCTAGGATAAGAGGAAAGGAGGTCTCCTAAGTAGTTATACAATGGACTGATTGTTAAAACAGCACTGTAGCTTGCTGTTGCTTCTTCCTGTTGGCTTTCTTACCCTCTAGGTCTTTTTCTGTAATAATTGTAATTTGCTTTTTCTTATTACTCTTTAGAAGTACACACATTTGGTTACAGGCATCCTGACCCTCTCTCTTTCTCAACTGCACTTCTCCCACTGCTGTTAGTCAACTTTTAAAAATATATAAGCCTTTCAAATATTTATGAATTAGAAAAAAATATTCACAGGCTAGGTGATATTGGGGATCAAACCTTTTTGATCCCTGAAGAATCATATATAGAGAAAACTTTACTGGTCTCAAGAGTATATTTACTGTGTCACTAACTGTTTGCTTTTGCAGCTGCCATTTTGTCTGATTTTACCATATTTATCTTATAAGCCAGGAGATAGAGATGTTGTTTAACAGTATAGGAGCACTGAAATGCTATGGCTTGTGAGATACAGGACTTCCAAATTGTCAAGCCGCTTCAGGGATGAAATAATGACTGCTGAAGTCAGTGGGACTAAAACTTTATCCTCTGGTGTTTATTCTGGAAGTGCCTGTTTGAGTACGGGTCCAGTCCAGAAAATGGAACAGTCTGGACTTCAGCCCAGTTTTCATTTAATGATTATAAAGTCATTTCTGTTTTAAATATATAATTCCTGCACATGTGTTAGTCTACATATGCATGCAGGCTTTTAGTAATTGATGGAACACACTCTAGGAGGTAATTGTTGCATACAAGACTTGCGGGCCATCGATAAGATTTTCTTTCTCTTTTTTTCTTTAATTTAAAAGAACATGAAGAATCATACAACAGGGTCATTCTAAACAACATCTCCCTAGCCAGTGGAAATAGGAATGTAAATTAAATAGTTGGGTATACCATTTATGTGGCTTTGCATGCTATTGTTCACTGCTCTTAAACCTTAGGAATGAGTATGAAATAAACACATAAGAAGGTGTGTTTTGAGTTAGGAAATCAAGGTTACCTTTTCCAGTTTGAGTGTTTAACACTTTCTCCATTTTCCACTTCATGCCATCTGATGACACACCAACCATATCAAAGGGGTTAGAAAGGTGGTTACCTCTATTAGAAATATGCTCCATGATATTGACAGACAGTACAGATGGTTTTTTTAAAGTTGTCTTTAGCTTCTGATTGATGTATTTGATATTCTTTTTGCTTTCATGGCACTCTGAAAATATTTTGATTTCAAATAAACTCTGATTTCTGAAGGATAGATACGAATACTATCTGTTATTCATGGTACTTTTGAACACACCCATCCACATTTGCCAATGCAACAAAATAAGCACTCCAAAACCTTTTGTATGCAACTTGGAGGAAAACTGCCTATAAAGGAAAACATTAGGCATTGGGAATAATATTAAGCTGAGTTCTGAGTAAACTGAATCTTAGTTGGCTGGCTGGCTGGATGTCTTGGAAGTTAACAGGATAAATGGTCAAAGACTTAATATTGCATTTTCCATAGGATATTATAATATACAATAATGTGTTTATTTCTTTATAATGTTTAAAACTATTTTTACAATCAGTTAGTGTTTGAGTACACTGTGACTTGTAGTGTAAAAGACAACTAATGCAAATTAACCACATTTAGACCTGTAATCTAGACAGTTTAGAAGTCCATGAGGACAGAGATGTTAACAAGTTTTTGAATTACCAAGTTTTTGTTTTCCTGCTTTCCCAACTATGTTTTGAGTAGGAGTTAGTTAATTTCTAAGTTCCAAAGATCCCATTTCTCCATTGCAGAATTTGTAGCACTCTGTTCCTCTAGCCCTTTCTAAGCAAACAAGACACAACCTCCAAGACTCCTACAGATTACCACAAATTCTTTGTGCAGTGTCGGAAGGGCTCATTAATTTTAACATCATTTATAATCAACATCTGGCAAGTACCAGATGCTACTTATCTTTTATAATATACAAATTAAGAAAACACTATCTAAATTCAGTCTGTCCATGTTCGGAGCATAGCGTGGAGGGGAAAAACAAGAAAAACTGCATTCTCTCCCAACATTCTGCAGGTAGGTAGGCCACATTTACCTTGGTCTGACTGCAGGAGATGTCCTTTCATGTTACTAATGCGTGAGCTGAAATTAGTGATTTTATTTGCTTATAGTAAGTATCTGGATCAAAAAATTAAGAATGTAGTATACTGTAGCAGCTAGACCTCTGCTGTAATAATATGCTACTGTATTCATACACTTAATGCTTACCTACATCAGCCCCCCAACACTGTGGCTTTAAAATAAAAAAGCACACCACATGAATGAATAGAGAAATTAAAATAAAGCACAAGTTCATTCTACTATGAATTTTCCATTCCTTCCCAATATTTGTAGAAAAACAAATATTGAGCTTTATCTACTTAGAGGTTCTGGGCACCTGCAACTCCCTTTGACTTCAGTACCATTAAAAACCAGACTCTGGGATTTAAAATAATAGAAGCGAGTGAAAAGGGGACTTAAATTTGGTCTCTTCTAGTTAGAGAAGCCTGACTAGCTAAACAGGCCTTTCGGTTTCCCACTAACTTAATATCTTTAAATGTTTAAAGGATACTTTCCTCTTGAAGCAGAAAAAAATAGAACCATTTTGGAAACAGGGACGAGTACTAATGCAGGCTTCACTGTGCATATAAGAGTGTCGTAGAGTGCTAACACCGTGAGGGTCGCTATTTTGAAGGGGGAATGAAGAAAAATATATAACCATAGAATTCCCGCAGTCCTTAGTAATTCAATCTATCCCATGGAGTAGTGTGTTCAGTGTGATCATTACCTTATCAGGAAGATACTGAATATTTCAAGAACTTCGAAGGCGAGCACCCCCACCCCTACCCCTACCCCTACCCCTGAAATAAAGTGCTGAGTTGATTGAAAGCTGAAAAAAGATGAAGGGGTAAATTTTCAAAAAGGGTCTCTTACAAACAAAAAGAATTTATATTAAAAAAAATCTAAACTGCAAGGAATGCTAGAAAAATGCTCTGTGATCATAGAATCATAGATTTATAGAACCAGAGAAACTGGAAGGGACCGTGAGAGGTCATCTAATCCAGTCCCCTACACTCATGGCAGGACCAAGCACACTCTTGTTGAATGTTCTGAGTGGGTAGGGAAGTAGCAAAGGTGACTTACTGGACCAAATCTAGTCCTAGCATAAACAGGCATATCTATAGTGAAGTCGTTGAGTTTACACCAGGACAGACTTTTCACATAGTAGTTATTTCTCTAACTTGTATAATTTTGCAGTGCTTGTGTTTCAGCTAAAGATTCTGTCAGTCTTTCTACCATGTAGTTTGACAAACAGGGATATTGTAGCAGCACTAAGTTTGCATAAACATTTACTGTTGAAAGAGATTAGTTTTCTAATAAGACATGTGTTAGCTAACACTTCTGTTCTTGGCCTTGAGAGATTTCCACCTATATATAAACAAATGTGGAAGATAATGCTGATGTCTTGTCTTTAAAATACACAAATACATTTTTAACTACAAAGTTTCTCTTTGTGAATGAGTGAGTGCACCAAAGCCAAATTTATCTGTTATATTTCCAGAACTAAACAAATCTGTGACTTTATAGTGTCTTTGTTTTCTCTGTGGGGGAAAAAAAGTGTTAAAGGGAACCTGCAAAGGATTTCTTAATACTGGATTTATCCAACGGGGGGAGGTTGCTTGTTTGTTGTTTATTTTTTGTTTCCTAAGATAGAATCATAGAAACTGGAAGGGACCATGAGAGGTCATCAAGTCGAGTCCCATGCGCTTATGACAGGACCAAGTACCCTCTTAAACCATCCCTGACAGGTGTTTTGTCCTGGTCTTAAAAACTTCCCATGATAGAGATTCCACAACCTGCCTAGGCAACTTATTCCTAATGTCTGACCTAGGCCACCTTGCTGTAATTTAAGCCCATTGTTTCTTGTCCTATCATTGGCTGTTCAGGAGAAGTATTTTCTCCCTCCTCCTTGTGATAGCCTCTTAGGTACTTGAAAACTGTTATCCTGTCTCCTCTTTTCTGGACTAAACAAACCGAGCTCTTTCAATCTTCTGTCATAAGTCAACTGTTCCAGAACTGTAATCATTTGTGTTGCTTTTCTCTGGACTTTCTCCAGTTTGTCCACATCTTTCCTGAAATGAGGCACCCACAACTGGACACAATACTCAGCTGAGGCCTAATCAGTGTGGAATAGAGTGAAAGAATTACTTCTCTTGTCTTTCTTACGGTACTCCTGGTAATGAATCCCAGAATGGTGTTTGCTTTTTCTGCAACATTTTTACATTGGTGGTTCATATTTAGCTTGTGGTCCACTGTGACAGCCAGATCCATTTCTGCAGTACTCCTTCCTAGGCAGTTATGGCCCTTTTTATATATGTGCAATGGATTGTTCTTTCCTAAGTGGAGTATTTTGCACTTGTCTTTATTGAATTTCATTCTTTTTACCTCAGACCATTTCATCAGTTTGTCCAAATCATTTTGAATTGCGATCCTATCCTCGAGAGCACTTGCAACTCCTCCCAGCTTGATATCATCACAAACTTTTTAAGTGTACTCTTTATGCCATCATCTGAATCACTGATGAAAATATGGAACAGAACTAGACCCAGAACCAATCCCTGTGGTACCCTGCTCATTATGCCCTTTCAGCATGACCGTGTACTGTTGATAATTAGTCTTTGGAAGCAGTTATCCAACCAAATTTTCACTCATCTTATAGTAGCTCTATCCAGGCTGCACTTCCCTAGTTTGTTAACGAGAAGGTGATGTGAGACCATATCAAAAGTGTTAAAAAGTCTAGGTACACCACATCTGCTCCTTCCCCTCTATCTGTAAGGCATGTTACCCCATTGTAGAAAGCTGTCAGGTTGGGTTGACATGATTTGTTCTTGACAAATCCATGCTGATTATCACTTCACACCTTATTCTCTTCTAGGTGTAGTAAGTGACCCTGAAAAGTTTATTAAAAAAAAAAGAAAGTCCCCTCTAATTTTTTGTGCGCTGTGTGCGCAAAAAATTTCTTTTGTGCAAATTTTCGGAACTGGTCTCTAAATTTGTGCACATTCCAGTGAGTGTGGTCAAACTTGTGAGCACAACAAAGCAAGTGTGTTTGAAACAAATAATATCTAAATTTTATTTTAATATGGTGATGGAAATAATTTTATAAATTACAAAACATTATTTGAAACATGCTACTTGAAACCCCTTCTTAAAGTAGCATAAAAATATTAGCACCGTTGAATTTTTTTGTGCGCACTTTATTTTGTTGTGTGCACGGGTTTCATGACCTGTGTGCGTGTGCACACACGCACAGCTTAGAGGGAACATAGCCCCTCCTCTGTTTTTACCTCTATTACACTCAGGTCTTGTCTGGTGGGACCATTGGAAAATATGAGATTTATTTTGCGCTCCTGGCATTTTAAATGACAGTTGATGAAATGGGATCTGTAACAAAAGTTTTCTTTAATCACTGTGTTAATTAACTGTGCTGGGTGACTGGCTGTCTAAAAATAAGCTGTCTGTCTGACTAAAAACGTATTCCCTCTCTGACCAGCTCAATTTTTACTTGTTTACTTCTTGTGGTGATTTTTCACAAGCTCTTTAGACATTGTAGATTCTTCTAGTCTCAATGGAACTTGAATTTCTAATGTGAATTAAGATGAAAACCTAACAAGCTTTCAGGTCTTTTTTTAATGGAGTAAAATTCCTTTGCAAGTCCCTTTTTAAACATATGTTTATGTTCTTTGTAACACAAAAAGCATGCTTTTAGTGGCTGCACCTTAACCTCTTTTTTGTCATTGTATTTAGAAAAGTTGTTTCAATTTCCCCTTCATCATAGAACTGTCACTGGGAAAATATATTGTAGAGCAGCATTTTCTGCAGCCCTGCCAGTGAACCATATGTTTATCTCATGCATCAGAAGGCAAGTGAAATGGCTTTGTTCAGCACAGTTATGTTAGGTTTTTGAGAAAGGAACTGGATCTTCCCTCATTGAGGTGTGGCACGCTAAGCTTTTGCCCAGCATGGCCCTAATAATTACTACGTGAGCCATACTAGCAGCCATGCCCCCCCCCCCCCGATGTCCTGTTACACATGAGGGTGCAGAGAATTTCAGCAGTTGGTGGATGCACTTGCAACAGTCTTACTCTCTGACCCACCTTACAATAGCTTTCCCAACATGGTCCCTCCTTGTGGCATTTTTCTTTGAGGTATCGTGTATTGAGGTGAATTTCCACACAGTGCCTCTGCACTGTACCTTTTCTGCTCTACATTTTATGTTCTGTAGCCACCCACTTGGATGCTCAAGGTTTGATCCTAAACCTGGAGACTGAATTTGCATGCTTGACATATTTAATTTTCCCACAGTTGTACATGTAATTATTGAATGTGAACAAAAGAAGTATGGTGTTCTATGGCATTTGTGCTCAATGCTGTGGGACTATGGGTAGCTGAAAAATAGCAATGTTTATATTGGATAGACAGAAGTACATTAATGACAGACACTTCTGTTTTTTTAATATTAAAAAGACTGACCTTGAGGGCAGATGACCACAAATTTTCAGTAATGGCTAAGGCTTCTTTTTGGCCTATTTTCAGATTAGTGGAAGGCAACACTTTGTTTTACAGCTCTAAACACTTTTCTTTCTTGGTTTCTTGTTGTAAGGCTTATTCATGTAAATAAAAGATCAAGATAAAACAAGTTTAAAAACCTCAAGCTTTCAGTAATCATAAATACACAAGTTCAAGGCTGCAGAACTAGATTGTTTTGCAAGTTTTGAAGAAATTATCCAAAACCACAGCTGAAAGCGACAAACAGCTGCCAAATATACACAGAAAAACCTTTCTTTATATAACTTATTTGTAGGCCAAGTATGATCATGGTTTTGTGGAATATCTCTAGGCTTGCATCACATTCATCTCTGCTTGTGGTTATCACCAGCCCTGTGTTAGAAAATTAGTTCATTCGTTCATGGACAAATTTAAATGTTCACAACTGCTATTTTAAGAGTATTAGTTCTATATTTTACAGTTTGTGCAGAGTGGTTTTGGGACATATCAGTACTTAGTTAATAGTGTTTGTTCAGATTCGAGTGGCAGATTTTCATGATCTCAGCATTGAGGCCAAGGAAGGAATGTGGGAACATTTTTGACTGAATTACTTTTGCCTCAGGCCTAAAGGGCTATCTCCAGGTGTGCCCTGAGACATTGGTGCTGCAGTGCAAGGAAGCTTCCCCACAATTTCCAAGAATGTCGGTGTGACATTCGTGGAAAAACTCTGTTGTTATGCTTAAAGTAAAACTGGCTTGAGCATGGTCAGTGAAGAAAGACCGGAGGTTTTAGCTGCTAAACTCAAAGTCTCTATTGAGCATGTGCGAGTTGCAATTCTTCAATGGTATAATTTGTGCAGGTTTGGCTGAATTGTTCCTGGGGACTGCAGGTGGCATATTGCATGGAGGCTGCTTCTTTACCGAAGTTAAAGTCCCTGCTAATAGGTTGCCTGGTAACTTTTTAATGTCCGCAAATTCTGACCCCACCCCCACCCCCATCCTCTTTCTTGGAAATGGCTGAGCTATTTAGTATGAAATTTTCCAGAAAAAAATTCTGGCTGATGTTGATGCCCATTTTGAAGAATTTAAGCGTAAGTGTTAAAGTTTATCAGCATTATAAACAAGTGAATAAAGGGGCTTATGTTAAATGTCCAGGAACCTTTTTTGGTGATTCCAGCTGTGCCTATAGTACTCCATTGTAAAAGCTCTCATTTTTATCTAGGACCTACATGACTCTTTAGAAAGCAAATATACCTTTTGGGTTTTGGACTGTCAATTTTTTTTCTTAAAAGAATTGAGATTAGGTGTCTGTCTTGGTCCATTTCTACATTGCTTCTCAAAAATCAAGGTGCTTTTTGCAACTGCATTTGCTTTCTGTATTTAGTGCACCGTTACAGTATTTAAATCCTGAAGGGGAGAATAGGTAATGACAGAGTGAATGTCTTGGTTGGTGCAAATCCTGAGGGGGAGAATAGGTAATAGCAGAGTTAACGTCTTGGTTGACAGTGCACTGTACTTCTCTACTCCATGGCCAGAAGATAATGTTTAAGTCCTACTTGAAATCCTGACTCTGTAGTTCAGTCCTGGGCATCTGTGTATGACTTAAAGCAGGGATTCCTAAACTTTTTAGGAAGATGATCATCAACTGCATGCTGTCTGTCCATTGACCCACTTAGAACCATCCTGTGACCAGTGGTAGGTTATGGCCCACTATTAGGGTATCACTGACTTTAAAGCTCCTTTGGAGTGAGAGATTGAACTCAGGTTTCTGCTTGCCTGTCTTTACAAAGGTTTAGATAGAAATCAGTTTTCTTGAAAGACAAAGGTATCTACAGGCAAAGGTTTCTAAAGCTGTGGTCTAAGAGATCTGGCTTGGATAAATGATGGAATCTCCATTTTTCCAGCTGAAAGAAACAGAATTGATGGGGAAAGGAAAGGAAAAATTAAAAAAAATAGTGTGGTTAACTTTTTTCAGGACAAAAACAAAGCAGTTGTGCTGAGAACAGCTATGATCGTCGAAATAATTTCTTAATCTTATTTTTCTGTGTTAACAATTGCCCCAGTTGCTGCAGGGATCATATGATCGTGATTGATGAGGGAGATGGTCCAGGCAGTCACAGATCACACTGTTCATAAAATCTCTGCTAGGACATAGGCTCCCTGTCTTGACTAGCACACACCTACCCAACTCCAGACTTAGTAAAATAGATTTTAATGTATAAGAGAGAAATTATCCCCTCAAATGTGCAAAGGGAACCCTTTTTGGATTCAGTGGAGTCTGTGCTGATTCTGAGGCTATAATAAGTGCCTAAGACTGCATGTGAGTTATTGTTATGCAGTAACAGATACTTGACTTACCTAGAGTCTCTTCACTTACCATTATTTACCTTACTACTATGACAAATGCTTTGAGGTACCTGGAATATGTATGGCATATTCTTAAACCATATTCTGCTGTTTTACCAAAAGTGTTCTTCCATCTTTAAAAAAAGGGGAGGGGAAGGTGTTCTTTTCTTAAAATCACAGTGGAGTTCCTCCCTTTATACTCATCATCTTGAAAGTTAAAGAAAATGGTTGTAAATTAAGTACAGTGCGATGGACAGTGTCAGCACATTCCAGAGGGGTAGCTGTGTTACCCTAGTTTAGCCAAGCAAGCAGAGTCCTGTGGCAGTTTTAAAGACTAACAAATTTATTTATCACGTGAGCTTTCGTGGAAGAAAATTCCACTTCATCAAGCTCTTTGAAGATGGGGAACTTACAGAATTGGAGGAATATAAACCATTCTGTAAGTTCCCCAGCTTCAAGAATCTGACGAAATGGGATTTTCTCCCATGAAAGCTCATGCAATAAATAAATTTTGATAGTCTTTAAAAGTGCTACAGGACTCCTTGTTTATTGTGTTAACACAGTTGCTCCTTTCTCCACGGAAAATAAAGAAATAATTTCCTTGCACTGTAATCCTCCAAAATGAGGATTTGGAGGGAAACTGTGCTCTCCAAAGAGAGAAGGCAAGTAGCTAGGCGGAATAAAGAAAACCATTTTCTTGTCATCTGCCTTTAGGCCTGGATCTACTGCTTTCTGTGAATCACAAATTTTCAGAATACCACAGATATCAGTAGTCATTATTTATTATGTTTCATTTGCATGACCGTCATGTCATGACTTGAACCGCTGACCCAAAGAGCTTGGAATCAAACTGAAATGAAAGGAACAGATGGAGATGGAGTACAAGGCAGTAGTAAAACAGTGCTGGTGATCACAATGAGCAGTGGTATTAGCACACCAATTTAGACATTGTCAAGTTTAGTAGACATCATGCCAAAGGAGGGGTTTAAAAGAGGGATTTTAAAGAGAATAATGAGGAAGATGGGGGGAGCGTTTATAGGGAGAGACTCGTAAATATATTTTTTCCAAATATATTAATATTAGCTGATACTAGTAGTATTGGGCAAACTAATATTATATATGTGTAAGTTTATTTACCCCTCAGTATCTTGCATGCTTTGAGAAGAAGTTAAGAACGTCCAAGAGTCAATTATTGGGTTTTTATTCAACCTGGATTTACTTGAATTATAAATCTCTCCTGCTGACAACTGTAATCATGAATGTTTTCTAATAATAGCTCTTTATAAAGTATTTCTTTCCAAATACATCACTTACCTTTTGGAAAATAATACTGACTGTCATTGTTTTGTAACATGCTAAAGAATAATAAAAGCCTTTATTTTTAAACAGTCTTCAAAATGAGGTATAAACACTGATTTTAAGGTTTTGAGATTTTGTGCATTTACAAAAAGTCTTGTCAGGTCTCCATTTACATGAATCAATTATTAGTTAGTACTCATAGTCTTTCTTCACTGACAGAATGGTATGCTTGGAGTATTTGAACCCCAGGGCTTTGTGTGTCATAAAACCTTAATCTTTCTAAACAAACAGCATTGATAGGAAGTGATACATTCAAGTGGAGACAGCACCTTATTGGGAAGCTTATTCCATTAGCTCTTTACTTTACTTAGTTCAACGAAAGTGTTAGGCCAGAACATGACAGGTCTCCATTCCAAAGCAGTCAAGGATCCTTAAGTGGTGATATCATCGGTGAGAGTAGATAAAATCCTCTGAACTGATGTGCTGAGACTATCAGCAATGTGATAGAGGTTAAAATTTAAACAGCTCTTGTTTTGTTTTGTTTGGTTTTCACACAGCAAAGTAAATGATTTCCTTATCTGATTGAAATAGTTTTCTAATAATGTGCTTTGCTGTGTTTCCTTGCATTGAAAGGAACATGCTAATTCTTTTCACCCCAAGGGACCCTGTAATAAATCCATCATGTGTCCAGATCTTGACAACTGAGTTTCATTGAAAAGGTGTTCTTTAAAGGTCATGATTACTTTTTGTAAAGTGTGATGGGTGACAGCTAAATACAGAACCAAATAGCAAATTAAGATATATACTTAAACCTTCTAGACTCCTTTGAAAATTTCAACCATATTATCTTGGTGGTTGTTATTTATTTTTAGTGGTAACTGCATTGTTATTTATTTTTTATATTTTGGCCATAACACAAGTGATACAGGTATCCATAAATTGCTTTGTAGCTCTTAGTACTAATAGTTATAATAACAGGAAAAACTTTAGTTAGTCTAATATATTCCTCGTTATGTATATTTGCTTCTTGTTGAATATTTGCTAGTGGTTTGTTCAAACTAGTTTTAAATGTGTACTGGTCTCTTGATTCTGTTCCACAAGCTGATAATAGAATTCCTTGGTTTGTATAGTAGGACCCGTACATTAATCCTGTGTTTCTTTGAACTCACATCTTGGTAACCACTATAGAGATGATAATATTACTGATCATTAAAATTCACTTCTTTCAGGACAATGTGAACAGTCTGCCTAACTAGCTGAACATAGCCTATATAAAAAGTGAGGTTATATTTACAGTTTTGTCTGGATTCAATTCTTAATCTGTAATTTTTAAAAACAAAATAATCCTGTCCCAAAAGAAAATGACCTTATTTTTGTATCCTTTTTAAACATTTCCCTGCTTGTTTCTTTTATCGTTCTTCTGGTTTCCAGTATTTTATTTTCCACTATACACCAAGATTTTACTTTGTAGCATGGTCAGCCTTTAAAGTATTATACAGCCAGAGTTCAGCTGGTTGAAAAATCCATTTTATTTTCCAGTAACCATTTTTGAAGAAAACAGGTGCTTTGTTTTCATCAAAAAGTTTTGCTGACTTGATTCTGTTTTGATTGAAAAGCTAAATACCAAAAAAAATTCAGCTTTAAAAAAATAGCTAAAAATGTTTAGGATTTTCAGCTAGCAGTTCTAGAAAGGATTGATTTTAGTGGGACATGAGGAAGGCCAATATTGAACATTTTTGAAATCTCACTCTTTGTGTCAGGTAATAGAAAGTTTGGCTAAATTTGTTATGGATGATGTCACAATTGGTAGGTCCATTGCATCTTGCTAGTCCCTCTGCATGCATGCTTTCAGATCTTATGCCTTGTGCCTTTAATTAACTTGGGTAGAATTCCACAAACGCCCCACTCGTATTGTCACATTGCTTCCTTGTGCACCCCCTTCTGTTTGTATCCATCTGTTGTTTCTGTTCTTCTACCTAAATTGTAAGCTCTTTGAGGCAGGAACCATTTTTTAGTTCTATGTTTGTACAGCTTCTAGCACCAGCGGGATTTGGTCTACGACTGTGGCTCCTAAAGCTATGATAATACAGATAAAAAATGTTAGACCCTGTACTGAAATACCATTCTTATTCTGCAGGCCAGACTGAGTTTGTACATCCGCAGTTCTTGGAACATCTGTGATCAGTGGTATACAGTGCTCATATAAGCTTCTTAATGCAAAAGTGGTTTTTTTTATTTTTCAATTGAAACAAAGCATTTAGAGAAGTAGGATTTTAAAACGTGCCCATCTTACCTACAGGCTTACCCTGATGGTAACCTAGGCAGACTAAATTTCTTCAGATCCCCCTGTCCTCTGCCGAGTAGGATCTCATGTGTCTCAGTCCAGTTTCCCCCCAAAAACTCATTTCTTAAGGATATTTTTCTTTATAAATGTGCCACGGTTCTTTTCAAATCTTGTTTCTGAGAGTCTTAGCAACTCTCAAATGTTTGCTGAGAAGTGGTGTGTTTTGAGCAATATGTTTCCTTCCTCTTGTTTTTTCCAACAGCTCCCTTATTAAACTAAACCAATATATTAATACAATAAATATTCCAATAACCGGGGCTACATATAGTGTAGTATTCAATAATTATTACAAAGTAGTATGCTTCAGTCAGAGATGACATTTAGGGTACAGTATACTTCAAACAGCACCAGTATGTCATAATTAGCATAAGAAATGGGGCTATACTTTACAAATATTGTTTTCTGATGTTTGCACAGGTAAATTGCTAAATAGCATTGTATGTGCTAAATATAATATAGTGTTGACTATTCTTTTGTTTGCCCTCCAAGAAGGGCTCCTTTGTGTTATCAGTTTTGGAATGTTCCCCAATTTCAGCAACTGGTAGCCAGTCAATGGCTTAGCTTCACTGGTGCAAATCTTTAGTAAAAAGGCCAGTATAAGCTGTAACTTGCACGGATGCTGTTTACATAGGTTTTGAACAAGGTCAGTTGTACCAGCACAAAGGTAGGTTATAGTTTTATATGCACTTCACAAAGGTATGCACTACCAGTAGTACAGCTGCACCAGTAAGTGACTTTTGATGATTGAAATCTCTAGTGTAAATGAGACCTCAGAGCAGAAAGCAGAGAGTGAGGGGAATTGAACGTTCTGTTTTTGTGTCTTCACATAACCGCTTGTTTGGACACAGTCTACCAATTCCTGGGTACCACTGTTTAACATAGGGGACAGACCCTACAAACATTTACTCCCATGTATCTCCTTACTTCCTCCTGTATTTCATCTAACACCACTGAGACTATGTACAGCAGAAAAGATATGGATAATGACAGCTGTTTACTGACTATGGCTCTTTGTCATCAGAACTGGACTTCGAGGTCGTGCCATCAGGAAGTATTACATTAACGTAATCCAGAATTGTAACATATTTTCAGAAGTATTTACCTTCAAAAAGATAACTCTCTATTTCTAAGGACCTACCTAAATTCAGAGTGGTTTTATACGGTGTATGGGAATGTATGTATGGTCCATCAGCAACTTTATTTCTGCCAAGTTTATATGATCCCCAAGGGTATCAGACTTGGCAATTTTCTGTTTTAGTGGAACTATGATCCAAGTGGATCCATGACCCAAGTGACACACGCTAGTCCTGCAGAGTTGATAAACTACAGCATGCTTCCTGACTTTGCTGACTATAGTGGTTTAAAACAAATCATACCAGATAATTTGAAAATTAACCATTAAACTTCCTAAATGAATGAATCAAATTTAGATTTTGTAGACAGTTTTTGAAGAATGACTATTCAAAATAATTTAGTAAGCATTTTAAAAGTGAAATACCAATAATTTTGAAATACTTATTTCTCAAAAAATTTGTCTTTTTCCTGTCAAATTTCATCTTTTGTCTGTTCCCCCCAGTCTTTCTCTGTAAGGTGATCATATCACAAATAAGAAATGTCAGGCAAAATAGCCTTGTTTTAATGAAGTTGGGAGCTGGAGGGAGCAAAAACAGTTCTTACAATGGAACACTATTTACTTAGGGAGTAGCTGTTAAGCATCCATAATACAAACAGTTATTAATATATAGAGTATTGTTCAGAATATTTGAAATAACAAGCTATCTTTATAGACTTTGCAGTGGTTTAAACATAACAATTAAATGCGTTTAAGGTATTTTTATGATGGAAATGTAACTACTATAATCCCTTTATTGGCATTTTGTCTGGTAAATTGGAATTGTTTATGTACTTCCTTCTTTCATCAACATTCTGTATGCCAAAAATATTATGCATTGAGAAATGATACTTTTATTGCCACCTTATTGGTGCTTAGAAATTTCACCTGTAAATCTGCACAGGCCTGTTGAAATCTATTAGATATGCAAACCATTTGAAGCACTTGTATCTTTGTAAGTTTTGCAGAGATTTACATCAAAATTGGCCACATTAAATAAATTAAAACTCACATCTGGTTTGGGAGTTAGCTGTTCTAATTGCTTCATGCTGTAATTTAGCATGCAAAGCTATAAATCTCTCAAACTGGGATTTTGATGGAAACGCTGACAGTTTTTTACTGTACTGTATTGTCATTGCCAGATGCCAATATAATGCACTCTCTTTCTGAGCCTTGTTGGTTTTATACTTGATTTTTTTTTTAAATACTCCAACATGTGCCAACGAAGACATAGGTTTGATCTGAAATAACAAATTTGGTAACTTGATTGCTCTGGTTCATATTGTGCTGTGAAAAGAAGCAGCTCACTTCCCTGTACATCATTATTTCTTTACCAGCTGAAGAAGATCAGAGTAAACTGACCATCTGTTGACTCAGTCCCTGGTGGTGGTGAAGGTCCAGCATTTGTTTTTCATTCAAACCAAATGATACATGGGGGGGGGGGGGAGTGTATGCAGGTCACAGGTCAGGTACAGGATGTGTTTGAGGAAGATTTTCCTTCATAGCGTTTGCTGTTCTATTTTTTAACTTTTGGATTTTCTTTTACTTCTGGGTGTTCTGTGGGAGGTTTTCCCCACGTAGTAAAATTCACAGTTATGATGTACCCAGTAGGCCACAAATGCAGATTTCTAAGCTGTAGAAGCAGTGCAATGCTACAGATGTTGACTCCATGATAGGTTGGTTTTCCAGAGGTAGGATAGCTCTTTAGAGTAGCTTAAGGTGGTGGTGTGAAGTTAAGAACAGGCTAACTCTTGGCCTACCCTCAAGTCTACCAGATGAATCAAAACAAACACAAAAGCTCATAAATGTGTTGTGGCAGTGAATCTCAAGGAGAGAATTGCTTTGCTCATCCTTGATCATGGGTTGGATGTAGTAAGACGTGCACACTCATCCTCCACCTTCACTTTTAATAACGTATTCTCCTTTAAAATTGAGAGCTTCTGGTTTAAGAGGTTTGCTTCCAAAATCCTTAGTTATTTAAGGTATGTGCATTAGTCACATACCCTGTGCTTCGGGTATGTCTCCAATTTCAAAATATCAATGATTATTTATTTGTTTATTGTTGAGAAGAACAGTAAACCAACATCAGTCTGTATAACCTTTATTTGTCTTTTTTTTACTGTGTCACGTTGTCATTGTTACAACTATAACTAATGTGTTCTAAACAATGTCCATATGTCTGGGGGTTTTGAGACCTCTTATTGATAGTAATTTGAAGGCAGAAGAACAAGCCACGCTGTACCTGTCAGCCAACAAAATGTGTATATACAGCAACTATTTTGCATAAGTGCAACTGTTCTTCATTTGTCTCTTTTGTAAGTTTACTGTTTTATCATCACTTAATATTGAGCTAATAATGCCCTTCATCAACTCCAGCAGGATTCAGTGTTTTAGGTTAGAACCTTGCTACTCAGTATCAGTCAAGAATTTCATGTTACAAAGTCAACCATCACAAAATAACATTAAGTGAAAAATGTGACATATCAGAGGACACACACCTTATTTCTTTTTTCTAGCTTGCATTGCTGTTTAAAAACCTTTAAACCATCGCTATGTTTAAAACCTTTCTTAATCTGTGTCTAATATGCATTCTGCAATCAAAAACTACAAAGGGAAACCAGTGTGAATTGAGGGCTGGTAATATTATTACCCTACCCTATACGGAATCTTTTCATATTCAGATTGCGTAGAGGTAGTTTAACAAGTCTTGTAAGAAAAATGAGAACTGTTTTTAAGACTTTTGTTGCCACATCTTTGTAATCAGACTGTTTTTTTCTGGTATTGCTTTGAGAGGAAGGTAATTTTTTGTTTGATTTTTGTTAAAGTATACAATAGTTTGTTATTCAAACCATTCATCTTTTACACATGCAAACTTATGATTTTGTGCTTATTAGGTGTAGGAGGTTTGCAAGAGTTTGTACTAAAGTCAGCGACTTTGTCAACATCACCAGCGTGTCCACCATTTACACCTCTCAACTTTGAAGCTACCCCTATTGTGCGAGTTGCTATTGAACCAAAGCATCCAAGTAAGAGTTCAATTTTTTTGTTTTAGAAGTGAAATTCATTTTTGAAAAATATATTTATAAGTGAAGTTTTGACATGATGGTATTTGAATATTAACTTTTTTTCTTGAGAAGGAAGATGAATATCATGTTTTTCCATATAAAATGTAGTAATATGCATGGGTGCAGTTTTACAGGAGGCATTGATAGTGAGATATGTTTCTGGAAACTGCTGTAATAAAATATTAATAATATTAAAAACAATCGTATGCATATATTGCATGCATGTACATACTGCTAGAAGCTTTCTTTGGAGGGAAGACAATCTTGCTAGCTCACAAACATATTTCTAAACAGTAAATTGTTTGTATACCAGACTGTACCAAATAGCAGTTAATTAAAATGCCAAAATCTCACTGAGTTAGACTATTTAAAGATGGAGGAACTTACAGAATGGCAGCAAAATAAATGGGGGGGAGTGTAGTTCATGGGATCAAGTGAGAGTGTTACAGCAAATCAAAGCAGTTGTTTGGATTCAAGCAGTGCATTTTAGCAATTAGCAGGGAGAGGGAGTGGGGGAAAGCAAAATTACCTATTGTAATGGGGGGGGGCATAGTCTCTATTCACTCCTGAGTTCACGGTGTCAAACTTGCATATGAATTTCAATTCTGCAGTTTCTCCCAGCACTGGCCTGCCCCCAAGACTGCATGGTGGGGCGTCAGGGCCCCAGGCCAGGGGCTGCCCAAGAAAGTAAGCAGCCCAGGGCCCCGAGGTCCCATAATCCAGCCCTGCTGTAAGTTCCCCATTTTCAAGCATCTGACGAAATGGGATTTTCTCCCGTGAAAGCAATGTGATAAATAAATTTGTTAGTCTTTAAAAGTGCCACCAGGCTCCTTGTTTGTTTTGCTCTGAAATAAATGTTCCCCAGATGGTAAGCTAATAATGATAACTTCGATAGTGCTGCTCGTTAGCTGTACCATATTTAGTACCTCTCCCAAACCAGAAAAATTGCCTTGTGTGGCTTGGAAGCTTTTCTCTCACCAACAGAAGTTGGTGAAATAAATGCTGTCTCACCCACCTGTCTCTCATATTTGGATTCAGTCATGGATTCTGTTAGAATTTTATTTTAGAGATATCTACAAAAATGAGGTTAAAACATTCCACACAGAAAAGAAGCCTAAACAAATGGAATCCTTCACTTGTGTCTGTCTTAAAATTATGAATGTTGTAGTAAGGAAGGTGAAAAAATGTAATGTTAAGCTTAAATAAGCTTATGGTCTTATCATGATTTATTTACTTGTCATTAAAATAATGAGTCCTGTGGCACTTAAAGACTAACAAATTTATCACAAGCTTCCGTGGGAGAAAGTCCCACTTTATCAGATGCTTTGAAGATGGGGGAACTTAGATGAGTTAGAAGTTCCCCCATCTTCAAAGCATCTGATGAAGTGGGATTTTCTCCTATGAAAGCTCATGCAATAAATACATTTGTTAGTCTATAATGCCACAGGAGTCAGCATTTGTTTTTCTGAACGAGACTAAAACAGCTACCCCTTTGGAACTTCCATGTCATTGTCACTGCCTCATGCATCATCCATTAGGTCAGCTAGTATCAGGCCCTTTTGTCCAAATATATTGTGGTTTCTAGAAAAGTTATTGTGAAGGCCTCTTCACAGAACATCAACTCATTTCTTGAAGTACCCTTCCTCCCTCACCCTTTCTCTCACACATTTTGATCTCCAATTCCATGCAGGGCCATCCCTAGGTGGGGTGCGGGGCCCGGGGCAATAGGCCTATGGGGGCCCATTATCTGCCCACCCATTACAGTGGAGATGGGGCGGGCCAGCCCAGAGGCTGGCCCCACACTCCTGTCCCTTTCCTGAGCCGTTCTGGGGGCTGGGCTCTGCTCTTCCACCCCACCTCAGTGAGGGAGTGGAGCCCGGTCTTTGGGCTGGTCCGCTCTGCCGCTGGGCCAGCTGTTCTCCCCGTAGGGGCGGGCCAGCCTGCCCAGAGCAGAAACCAAGTCCGTGATCCTGCTCCCCACTTCCCCGCTGCCTTCGGATCTGCGCCGAAGGCAGCAGGGAGGGAGTGGGGAGAGTGCAGCCGTGGGGGGCAGCAGAGTGGGCTCCATGCTGCCCTGCTCATGTCAGGATAGCACAGGGCCCACAGAACCATGGGGTGAGGGCAGTAGCTCCTCTCACCCCCTCCCCAAGGACAGCTTTTTAATAAGTGTGCTTCCAACAGAACAGAGCGCAAACCATAAAATTTAGTTCATGCTTTTTCATATATTTTAATCTGTTTTAACTTTCTAATAGAGATTGCTGTTGTGTTTTTTAACTCAAATATAAAATCTTTTGGGTCAGAGAGTTATTTAATGATGAATCTGTGCTGGTACTGGAACTCAGCTAGTATACCAGCAATCTAAAAAGAGAAGCATGTTATCAGATCTTTAGGGGTGGGAGTGGGGTTACATTTAAAATGTATCAAATAGGATAGCTGTGTAGAATAAGTAAAACTTAAGTTGGGAGGGAAGTAAAACTTTAAATTCTGTTGGTTGCAGTCCTGTCAGGAGTGGTTGGTATGACATTTGTCGAATCAGCATCTCACCTAAATGGCCTCCTGTCACCTTCTCATTGTGGGTTATACAAGTCACTTCTCTCAGGTCCCCAGTAGATCAGGAGTTGCAGGTAACTTGTAATATTGTATGCCTGCTCCTGATGAACTTTCTATGCTTCTTCAGCCTTGGAACCATCTGATATCTGGGATTTTTATTTCCATACTTTCAAAATCCTTGTGTTTTGTTAAATGTAAACATGCCTGGCTTTGACTTTTTAACACTGCAGTCATTTTTATGGCATATCATTAATCTATTGATGCATGTTTACAACCTTTCTTCCAACTGAAAAACTTCTTTTTTGATGAAGAACACTTTTATTGTAATCTTATCATGTTTGAATTTGTCTAGTTCCCATTTATTGCTCAAATGTTGACAGAAGAGTCAAGATAACCGTCTTTCTTTTCAAGTACAAAATTTTTGGTAACATTAAGGTTACATGTTCTGTGGATTAGGATTAGACTGTATTACAGGGCAGTTAGAGAGACAAGGAGGATGAGGTAGTATCTTTCATGGGACTAACTTTTGCTGGTGAGAGTGGCAAGCTTTTATGCTACAGGGTTGTGATAAACAGTGAGAGGATCACAGCTGATTTCAGGATGGAACAAATAGTTTACCATAAGTAGTTAGCACAAGTTCCAAAGGGGTAACCATGTTAGTCTTGCTGAGCATAACAAGTGAGAAGTCCTGGAGCACTTAAAAGAGATAGCCGTGTTAATCTAGTCCAGCAAAAAAAACCCAAGGAGTTGTGTGGCACTTTAAGACTAACAGATTTATTTTTTGCATGGGCTTGACTATGGATTCTTTTCCCATTACAAAAGGTAATTTGACTTTGGGCTTCCCATGGTTTGAACCTAACAACTGCCATGATTTTCTGTTGTTGTATGATCCGATCCTATGTTTTACACCCCCTTGCATTTATTTCATTCCATTCTGTAAGTTCACCCATCTTCGAAGCATCTGATGAAGTGGGATTTTCTCCCACGAAAGCTCATGCAAAAAGTAAATCTGTTAGTCTTAAAGTGCTTTTTTGCAGTACTTAAAAGACTAACAAATTTGTTTGTCGCATGAGCTTTTGTGGGAGAAAATCCCACTTGGTCAAATGCAGCAGCATTCCTTGTTTGTAGTTAGCACATTTTCTAAGGAACCATTCAGGGTGAAGTGGCCTGTTAACACCTCTGTAGGTGATAGGACAAAAAGGGAGTTAGTGCATTAGTAATTACTGGGTAGAATGGTACTGTTCTAGTGTTTTGAGTAATGGATAAGCATATCTCATGCATCCTGAATTTGTTCTAGCAACTTTAGAAACATTCTGGATTGAAATTTTCCAGATCCACTGAGCTTAGGGGTGGGTCTGTAGTTAATCCAGACTGTAACACATTAAGACTTAATTTTGCATAAAGCTCTTACTTAATTGAAAACATTCAGTGAATGTGATTGAGGCCCTGCAAAGTGTTTTTGGTCAGAAGACATTCGGATCAGTTTCAGTAATGTGTAACAGTTACACTCAAATGCTTTTAGAAAGATTTTTCCTTTAATCGGCTCTAAAACTACATCTTTTTTTTTTAATTTGGAGAAAATGGTTGTTAAATAATAAATATAATTAGCAATAAGTCATTGTAAATGTTTGCACTGGGTGCACTCCTATAGATTGTGTCAAAATTTTCATGTAGAATTTCCATCAGCTCTCAAAACAAGCCCACTTACTTAGCTGTTCCTGAGGAATTAACTGTAGAAGATGACAGCTGAACAAAAAACCTGCAATCCTAGGGCATATGGCCTGAAGAACCTCCCCCTCGCTTTTTCCCCATTTTTGCTCATTTTTTGCAGTGCATCCAGTTTCCCACATTGTCTTCTACATGTTTGAATTTAGCATAAATGAGCAAAGTAATATTTATTTTAATAGCCTCTCAAAGCAAACAACAAACAGTGTGTCAAACTCTTCCTTGGAGTACAAACATTTACTCCCAGAAGGTCAGCATGTGTTCTCTGGTTTGTATGTAAAGTAAGAAAAAAGGAAAACAATTAATGCTTTCAAATTGTATTATGGTAATTGCCTTATGAAAATCTACTGACATATACAAAATATTGATTTTTAAAGAAAATTCTTCGCACAACTGCAATATATACCTGCAATGTCTCATTCATCAGGAGAGTTAGTCCCTAATTTTTCATTAGTTTAAAGCCAGTGCTGCTCTTACAGTGGCTTCCTCTTAAGAACTTGTTTTATGTATTTCATACAAATCATAAAAGTCACATCAATTAAGGAGTTTTCCCTTTTTAGATTATCATAGCTTGTTAGCTCTTTAGTATTTTCCAGTTTGTATATTAAATCTGTTCTATTTCATTCAGCCTTAGTCTCTTCCAATTGTTTTTTTAAATATTTCTGTCAAAATGTTAGTAATAACGGTGCAGTATTACTTATATCTGTTGAGTGCCTTTTGTAGCATTATACATTTGCAAGTTTAACTTTGTAAATCATTTTTGTGCATCTATGCACTAAGAATAAAATGATTTATTAAATGGTCATTTAAACATGTGGTGATGTTGGTTTTTATTTTGACAAATAAAAATTACCTGTTTAGTACTGAGTAGTCTGTCTTTTGACAGTCAATGCAATAATGAACCAAATCCTGAGTTTCTTGATTAGTTTTTAGTTGGTTCCTAGACAGTGGTAAATTAGGACCTCAGGACCTATCTCTGAGTATTCAATTGCTGCTAAAACTGGCTTAATAGAAATCATTTTCTGATTTTTAAAATTCAATAATATTGATGTTTATTTTAATTTTTATTTAAATTTTCACAGTTGTGGAAAAGGTGGATCAGACTATAACAATTAAAACAAACTATGAACCTGTAGAAGGGAAGTATCTTAAAATCAAACTAATAGGGTCTCAAGCATTTTTCTTACTTTGACTATCTGTATATTTTGATCATCATCAAAGAAATATTTTTCATTGGTTTGCATCCCTATAGTGTAGTCAGCTGTTACCGACATTTACTGATTTTAAAAAAAATTGAATTGTTCCAAGCCTAATTATGTATGTATTCTGTTGGTGCTGTCATAAAAAAATCCTCTGAATTTTTCTATTATCCAAAAACATGTCCTGAAACACATATTTTTTTCTTAAATCACTTTTAATATGCTACTAATTATTTTTATCTTTCCAGGTGAGATGCCTCAGTTGGTCAGAGGAATGAAACTTTTAAACCAAGCTGATCCATGTGTTCAAGTTTTAATCCAGGAAACAGGAGAGCATGTATTAGTTACAGCAGGAGAAGTCCATCTCCAGCGCTGTTTGGATGACTTGAAAGAAAGGTTAGGAGGGGAAAAGAAGAAATATTTCAGGTTCAGGGGCTTTACGTGGTATTTCTCAGGCAGTTAAAGCTATAACTGTGATTTATTTGCTGGTTAGTTTGAAGCCTCTTCAGTCCGGACTTTTGCTCTACTGTTGGATCATAAATATAAATTTTAATAGCTATAAAATTATCTGCAGCTGGCAAATGCCACTGACTTCCTACTCATGCGTGGCTTCAACACCTTTTTGGCAGGTTATTTCTCTATAGAAGTCATAAATTGCAGTAGTTTCAGGGTTTCATTTAGTATTGTAGTATACATTCTGGAAAAAAAAAAGCTGTTAGAAAAAAATGGCTAGGTTTCACAGTTCATTGCTGTAGAAACAAGAAAAAACAAAGCTGAGGACGCACATGTATCCTTAACTCTGCTCCATTATGCATGTGATGGTTTCTAACTACAGCAGTGGTGTGTAGTGTACATACATGGCACCCCACCCCCTTCAGGGTATAAATATCATCATCAGCTGGTGAGGGTGTTATTAGGCAAATAAAGGCATGCCAGAACCATAGGATTCCCTAACCTACATGGCTGTCTACACACCCAGTTCCCTGCTTCCACATACATGCTGCTGTTTTTAGCTGTGTAGTGTCCGGCTGCCCGACTCCCTCCCCACTGCAGGAAAAGGTCCCACAAGTAATTTCATGGCTTCGGCTGGGAGGATGGCTGCTCAGTGCTCCTCTCCCTGGAAGCCCCAACTGGGAACCAGGACTCTTGCTCAGTGTTTTGCTCCCAGCTCATTCCCCAGTGTTAAGAGCCAGGGCTCCCAGTTGCTCATGGAGTTCCCACATTGCTCCTGCTGATCTGAGCTGTGGACAGTAGCAATGTGGAATTGACAAAGAAGATTAATTTCACTGCTTGTAGGCACCCTGCTGTGAAATTGAACCAGCACTGGGCTTACAGCTAAGGCTGCCAATCAAGGCTGATGGGAGGTTCCAGCTGTGAGCCCCTCATGACCATCAGTGCCCCATACTCAGTTTTCAGTGTGCCACACAATAGCCAGAGCAATAGCCTGTTGAAGATTCTTTCCACCACTAGGAGAGAAGTGTAGACACCAACAGATGACTGAGTTGCTGGGGGGGCTGTAGGTTGCAGGTGCGTTGCTGGTGCCTGGCACACAGGGCCCATGCCCCGAATCCTGGCACCAGTGCCCCGGGTCCTGGCAGGGCCCCTGTTTCTCCCGGTCTCAGGCCAGAGATCTGGGGCCTGGCTGCCCACAGCGGCGGCGGCCGCTTCTGGCCCCTTCCTAGGCCAGGCAGCCATGCAGCCTTGGCTGCCACTCCCTAACCCTGTCCCTGGCTGGTGGCATGGCTTGCGGTCAGGGGGTGGGGCCTGGGCAGGTACTTTGGGTCCTTCCCTGGGGCAGTGACACTCCTGGTAGGTTGGCTTAATTTTATAATGTAGACAAGGCCTCAGGCAACAGGGAAAGTTTCTGGCGGGCTGAGGCAGCGGGAGAAGGCTCTGGCTGCAAGGAACTGTTGGAGTCTTTTCCTGCTATCTTTCTCACCAGAGCCTTTCACTGCTGCCTGTGGCTGCACACAGTGGCATGAGCACAGTCTGTTTTTTGCTGTACCATGTAGCTATGCATAACCCACATGCCACCATCAGTGTAGACAAGTCCTAAGGCATGTTTTATTAATAATGTTGTCAGCATGCACATACTTGCTCTTCACTGGCTTTTAAACCAGCAACACAGCCTGCTTTAACTGCAGTTCAGGAAATGAGGCTGTTAACGATCAGTTTAATTTAGGGCCCTGGGCCCTTCTGATGCCTGTTAAAGCCAATGGATACAATTCCCATTTGATTCTTAGGGAGGTTGGAATGGGCTTATAGTTGTAAAAATAGGTGATGTATACAAATCCTTACTACTGCTCCCTATTATTCAGTTTGCATTGTAGCTGATGTATAAGTATGATTTAGTATACGTTTCATGAGAAAGCCCAAAGGGACCTTCAGTGAGGCCTGTTAATAGGCTGAATTTCAACATCCTAAACAGCCAAAATAGCTAGGGGTAGAAAAGCCCAAAGAATTTTTTTCCATAGTGCAGAAAATTACTTTTGTTTGGGTTAAATTTTACTCTCTTACTGAAAATAGACTGAACTGTATTTGCTGAATGTTTAAAAAAAGAAAAAAGAAAATCACCTTTTGAGCAAAGAGCAAACCTTGGACACTAATCAGAAGGATAAGTTTAATGAACAAATGAATGAATGAAAAACGAAAAACTGAGTAGAAAAAACCATGTAATGTTTACCATAATATTCACTTTCATTCCCACTGTTATTTAACTGCTAAAGGTTCCAAAGACAAGGTGCAGAAGATTATGCTAAGAAAAAAATAATCACTACTTCTTTTGGATTTTGTTTGTGTTAATGATTCCTCTTTCTTATTACATAAGCCAAATTAATATGTATGAGCGATGGAAAATAATCTTCAGCATGAAAGCTTCAGCATCAGAACATTTTTTTAGCCTTTTAAACCCTTCTTTTTTACTCATTTAATTCTTTTTGATATTCTGGCATCTTACAGATACCAATATATACTCGGGTATAAGTTGATCCGCGCATGAGCCGACCCCCAATTCTGAGTTCAAAAAAGGAGCAAAAATGAGTGACACCCCCCCGTATAAGCCGAGGTCCCCTTTTGGCCTTTGCCCCAACCCTCCCACCCAGTGTTCCCACCCTGGAGTTCCCGACAGCCTCCCTAACCTCCAGATCTCTGCTGCTGCTTTTCCCCTGCCCCCTGCTCTGTCCATTCCTCACTCCTGCCCCCCTGCTGCCCTCCGCTCTTCCCTTTCCTCACTGCTGCCCCGGTCGCTTCCCAGTTCCCTACTGTTGCTTCCCTGTTCCCCAACACCCTTCCCCGTCACCCCCCACATCCCTACTGCCGCTCTTCTCGGCCTCCCAGGCACCCCTCCCCCCAATCCCCGGACCCTCCTGCTGCTTTCCCTGGACTCCCTGACCCCCTCCCCAAAACACCCGGGTCCTGCTGCCCCTCCCTGGCCTCCTTGAACCCGCCCAACCCCCGGGCCCTCCATCACTTTCCCTGGACTTCCCACCCCCCTTTACAACTGCCGGGCCCTGCTGCCGCTTCCCTGGCCTCCCTGAAACCCCCCTCAATTTCCAGGCCAACCCCCCCACGACCCCCTTACTTGGCCACTCCAGACACCAGGGTCCCCTCCTTACTCCAGCCCCAGCCCAGCTGGACTGCCCAAGATGGCCATCTGGCAACACTGGGGCTCCGGCCTGCCACATGGTCAGGGAAACTGCTGGGCTAGAGCTGTTTGCCATATTCTCCCATGTATAAACCGATTTTCTTGAGTCACAAAAATCTCAGCTTATACGTGATGATATATGGTATATGGGCTTAGTCTTTCAATTATGCACAAATATTTTACATTCTTATTCACAGATGTTGATAGGTTTTTTCCCCATAAAATCAAAATAATAAAACCTTGAGTAGTCCTTTTGCTACCCTTTTTATGAACGTATATTAGCCTCCTGAGAACTTGAATAATGTTTAGTTCTCTATTTTGGATCTCTGTTAAGGGGTATAAGAAATGTGCTCTTTCCTGTGATAGTACTTGCCTCACATCACCATATCCAGTGTTTTTAGGCCTGGGATCTTTTCACCTGACTTAATATAAGGCATTGTCACCTTCTCATAATAAAGCACTTGAATAAAGATCTTTTGACCAAGGGTAGAATTATTTCTATGAATTTAGTGCTGGTTGCCTCAGTGATGTTATGCTTCATTTCAGGTTCCACTGAAACAACCATTCTGGCATTTTCTATTCATGCTTGAATGCAAAGCAAACTCAAACATAATCCCTAGTAGGCTCTTTTTTTTTCTGGGAGATCCTCATCCTCTGGAGTTCTGACTTTTGGCAGATACTAGTCGTTTGCTGAAAGAGTCTGTTTCAAAACCAACTTTCAATGCAAGCAGTTAGACCCCCATGTGAAAGTTCAATATAAGACCTCATTAAATACGTATACACACCACCATTACAGGTCAATGGGAAACAGAGCCAGTGTGCCTTAAGGATAAATCTTTCTGTCTTCCAGGCTTGGGTATGTTTGTTTGGGGTAAGATGCAGAACCTCCAAATATATGTAATTCATAAAGAGTAAAATGGAGATGTCACTTGGATTTTCAGGGTAGTCAAAATTGATAATTTAAGTGGGACCCTCATCTATAAGGTATACTTTATTTAGTTCAGAGATCCACTTCAACTGCTTCCATTGTGGCTATCAGTTATTGGTCACATAAGAGTGTTAGTGTCTATATGCAGAGGATTGGTTTGTCTGGGACTTTGACGCTTATACATTTTTTTCTTTATCATCATTGGACTGGAATCAAGGCTGAGAAAAATCTTTACTGGTCCTGAAAGCATTAGCAGTAGTCCCGCCAAAGTGCATGTATGTCCAGGCAAATCATAACCCATTGAGGCTTTAAATTTTTCATATTGTCTAATGCGATGGTTCTCAAGGTTTTGTATCTTATGTCTCACCAATCACTCTATTAAAGAACCTGGGTCCCACCATGATAGAAGCAAAAAGGCACTTTTTCCAAGAAGGACATTTATATCTTTACAAGTTCAAAGGAGCAGCCGTGTTAGTCTAGTTCAGTAAAACAAACAAGGAGTCCTTTGGCGCTTAAGGACTAACAAATTTATTTATTGCATGAGCTTTCATGGGAGAAAGTCCCACTTCGTCAGTGGCGAAAAGCATCTGACAGACGAAGTGGGATTTTCTCCCATGAAAGCTCATGCAATAAATAAATTTGTTAGTCTTTAAGTGCCACAGGACTCTTTGTTTGTTTCATATCCTTATAGGCATTCTGTGATTACATTTATCATTTATGGTAAGTTTTAAGGGTGTAAAAATGACCATAGTACTGTTGGGAGTAAATTTTATTGCTATGGTTTTAAAACAAACAAAATAATATTCCATCAGGAGTTGAAAATCGTAACAGTACTACTGTTGAGTATAAATTTTATTACAGTACTTTCCAAGGAGCCACTCAAGGATCTGTAAAAAAAAATTTTGCTGTCAGCAGGTTTATGTATAATGATACTGGGTCAGGTAGGCAGGGCACATCAGTGAATGGGAGAGCAAATTCTTAGTAATTGTCATGAAGACCCTTCACCTAGACTGCTGATTTGTCTACCAGTGGTATGCGTACCACCAAGTGAGAACCGCTAATCTAATGGATTAGTTTTCATTGTCTTTTTGAATATTGACTGTATAATAAAGCTTAATAGCTTTGTGAAGTTTTGTTAATTTACTTGTAATTCATTGTTTGAGAAAACTGCAAGTGCCAGCTTGAGTTCTGTGACGCTTCTGAGCAGTTTTTCTGTTTGTGCCATCAAAAGGTGCTACATCTGCCCAAGAATGAAAAGAGGTGAAGGTTTTTCTCTCAAATGCTCATTTCAAGAAATTAATTAATGGAAGGTAAATCTGAAGAGAAATGTCTCTTCATTATTATTTTGGTGATGAACACTGTTCTGTCAGTTTAATGATGGTGCTGCAGTATGGTTATAAATTCTTTATGAGCATACTGTGACGTTGCTGAAATTTTTTTAACTCATACTAGTTGTGTCCTCCTGTGCCCTTGCTCTATTTTGTTTGTCTTTTGGAAACAAACAGTTTTTCTGAGCTGTATAGAGCTCCTCTCATCAGTCTATTTGGGAGGGAAAAAAGTCTTTTTCAGAGCATATCTTCAAACTCTTACCCTAAAATAATTACTTGTATAAAGATTGCTGAGATGCGGTGTAGCAGAGAAGAATAGACAGCATATAATAGGCAGATGGAAGCTGAGCTCCTAGCTTCAGATGATTTTACCTTTCTTTTGTTATCTGTTTGAAAAGGTCAATCAATGCTTTCAATAGATTTGAATTATGAAGTATGAATCAACACCCTTACCCACTATACCTCAACCCCATGTTGCTCTGTTTCTCTATGGCCTGATGAAGGCAATGCTCAAAAAATTGCCCTTTTAATTTACTAATCGAGATTCGCAGAAACTTGTTGATATTTTTATTGTATTTAGATTCTTAGAATTCTCTTTGTTAGCCTTTCCCCTTTTCAACCTTCTGGATTCTGATTTTATGACATGTAGTAATAAGTCATTGGCATTCCTGCTGTAAGGGTTTAGTGTTTTTCTGTAGTTTGTCTAATTTATTTATTTCCTGTATTTACATTTTATATTATTGTGTCTGATAATCTTGTGGACAGTTTTCTTGCTTATACAAGAAGATCTCTTGAAACCATGAATTTGCTTTCAGATGTTTTCCATTTAGAGCTACTGTATAATATAATGTTTTTCACTTGGGATGTACTTCTTAAGGGTTTTTTGGATAATCAAATGAATTAAGCATAGGAGAGTCTGAGACTAACTTCTAGTGTCAGAGGAGTGGTGTTATGCAGTAGATATTGGACTTGAATATGATCTGAGTAATGGGTCTGCAAGAGAGAGTGATGTCTAAAGAAATCCTCCATCTCCTACTCGTAGTCCTTGCGTATAGGGAACAAGGCTAATAATTACAGTGGTAATGACCTCCCCAAATGGCATAGGGACGTGGCTTCACTCCTCTCCACAAGACCTAATTAAATTTGCTCATTACTTAGGGCTGCCATATTTCAGGTTCCCCAGAAGAGAACAATGCTGGACAGGTGGGTTGGAGGTGGGGGCATGTGGGGGGGGGGTCTTCAGTAGGAGCAGTCACCTGGGTGTGTAAGAGAGTGGTGCTCCATGTCTTGGTGACAAAGTGGCTGGCACAAGCCCAGAATACTGCAACAGCCATCAGTCAGCCCCTCCAAGCACGGTTACCTCCTCAGTTCCCATGTAGCCCAAGGCTAAAGTGCCATAATCTGGCCCTTTTTGTTGTAGTTGGGTGTATTCATATATACTTGCTTCACAAGATAGGCCATTATTTTACAAAGTCTGCAAATTGATATTTTTACAATTTTTGTAGGTTTGCAAAGATACAAATTAGTGTATCGGAACCAATTATCCCATTCAGGGAGACCATAACAAGACCCCCAAAAGTCGACATGGTGAATGAAGAAATAGGAAAACAGCAGAAAGTTGCAGTGATACACCAGGCTAAAGAAGACCAGAATAAAATCCCTGAAGGAGTTCAGGTTGATTCCGATGGACTCATAACAATGTCTACGCCAAATAAATATGCCACTCTCAGTGTAAGAGCCATGCCACTTCCAGAGGAGGTAACTCGACTCCTTGAAGAAAACAGTGACTTAATTCGTACCATGGAGCAATTGAACTCATCTTTGAATGAGGATAAAAAAATGCATGAAATTAATCAAAAGACCCTGGACAGGATCCAGGAATTTAAACAAAAATTAGAGCAAAACTTGCAAGGAAGAAAATGGAGAAATGCTGTTGATCAGATCTGGTCGTTTGGTCCCCGAAAATGTGGTCCTAATATTTTGTTAAATAAATTTGAAGGCTGCAAAAAATCAGTGTGGCAGTGCCTTGATAAAACCATTAAAGAAGTGAATAAATATAGAGATTTTGACAACAGCATAGTAAGTGGGTTTCAGCTGGCTACACTTTCAGGTCCGATGTGTGAAGAACCTCTCATGGGTGTCTGTTTTATACTGGAGAAATGGGACATGAGTAAAGCTGAAGAGCAGTTGTCAGTAAGAAGGCAGGAATCAGAAGAATTGGCAGCTACAGAGCAGACAGAAGATGAAGATGAAGTCACCTCTTTGTCAAATAGTTATACCACTGAATCATCCAGAGAAAATAAAGAACTCCAAGATGGCAGCCAAGGCAATCCAAATTCACCCGAGAAATCAAGTAAACGCAAGGGGGATAATTTGCTTGCAGATTGTTATGGCCCTTTCTCTGGACAGTTAATTGCCACAATGAAAGAAGCTTGTCGTTATGCATTACAAGTAAAACCGCAGAGACTTATGGCAGCCATGTACACATGTGAAATTATAGCTACTGCAGAAGTTCTAGGTAAGAAAGAAAATATAAATCTGTCTAAAAATTCCATTGCTAAATGTTAAATCACATAGTTTTATGCATTATTAGAATGTCAGAAAGTTTAACTTAATTAAATGTTTTACTAGAAGCATTTTATAGTTGCCCAGGTGATGACTACTGTGAATCTCTAATTCTTTAATAGTGATTGCGTACTGAAAAGTAACAAAAGATATTTATGCATTTTCATTGAATAGATAGAAATAGAATGTGCTTCTGGAGATACCAGGTAAAAGCATTCATTGTCTGACAAGAAATAAATTGCAGCTTTAATAGACACAGAAATATTAAAATACTGTTTCACAATTTAAACATTTATGTTTTTGTTGTATCCAAAAGGCATTGAGAACTAAATATAAAACAGAAATTGTGTTTCAAAAGATTGAAAGGAAATCTTTCCTCAGGGTAACCAGGAGTGGAGTTTTGGTTGTAGGTCTCAGGCCCTGTTGATTTAAGAAGGTAAAATAAACAGTGATGTGTTCAGGTAGGACAACAGGAAAAGTAAGATAAAAGGGGAATCCAGTTAAGAGCTATTTGTGGATTTTCTTTAACCTTCATGTTTCTCTTCTAGCATGTAAGTTACTCTTTTTGCAGATGCGTTGAATGCCAAACCCATGTAATTTACATTACTTTACTACTTACACCTACTTAAACTCATTTTATGACCTACTTACATCACCATTTTTCATTTCTGATTTTGACCCAGACACTTCCATGGGAGTTGCAGTCACTTACTAATGTAATGAATTTGGCCCAGTACATTGAGGCTGTATTTAAATTAGCTTTCCATTGCCCCAAAACCACCAATGTATTTACTTTGACTTAGGACAAAGTAGTGCTCAAAACAGAAGCTGTAGTGTGTCCCACACGCAATACTTTAAAATAGAGCTAAGGTTGTAAATATGCATAGAATGGTAGCACTTATACAAAACAAGAATGTCGTTTCATGAGCAAAACATGAGATAGAAGGTGTGTGATGTTAGTTACTGAAGAAAGATGCTTTGAATTTTAGTGTTTTATACACCTTTCATGCTTTGTTTGGTGCTGCAGGCATTCTGAGATCTAAAAGTCTGGAGTAGATCTCATGCATGGGCTGAGGGAGGCATACAGCAAACCTAATAACATAAAAGTGTTTCCGTAAAAAGAATGTATTAGGAATGACGACTTACATATGAAATAAATAACTTAATCTGTTCTCTGCAAATAAGACCTCCCATCAAGGCGAGGGATACTTACAAACAGAAATGGATAACTTCAGCCACTTGTGTTCCTCACATGGGCAGAGTGCCCATGTGCAGCAGAACTAGTGCAGTCCTGCTGGATGCTGAAGTGCATCCACCAGCCCAGCAGAGCACCCAGCTGTGTGCAAACTCCCTGTGAAACAGAATGCAGCAGGTGGGTGAGACTGAAGCGCTTGTGACAGCTGCTGATTCAGAGCCTCCTGTTTTTCATTGTGTGGCATCCCCCACGTGTACCATGGCAACCTCCTGTTGGCATATTGCCTCGGTGCCCAATTTGGCTAGTTAAATTGAGTGCTAGATTATGAAAATTGGCCAACATGGGCTGAAATGACTAATAATGCTATTGAGAGATAGGAGAGTTAGAGAAGCAAGTGGGCAAATTTAAAAACTGTGAGGAAAGTACTCCTGGAATATGTTTTGTAAAAGCTATTTTATATTTTTCAGGGTAGCCCTGGAAATAATTTCAGATTTATCCAAAATCCAGGATGGGGTAGTAGTCAGTAGTTTGCAAGGAACTCAGTGTTAATCAAATTTCTTCCCTTTAAGCATTATTAGATGCATGTTCGCCCATTGATGCCTTAAGGGGGCCTTCAGATGACAACTCTGATTAAACTAAAGGTTGCACCAAAATGTTCCATGAGATTTCTTTATTTGTATGTTCTGTGGACTGTGCACTTTATGCAGAGCAAAACTGATTTTTTTCGTATCACATCTGAATAACCCTTGGTGGGCAGGTAGGTGCAAATAACATGCAGAGAACCCACTCTACTTTCACTCTAGACCTTTGCATGTTGTTCTCACTATAGAAGCATTGAAGAATTTTGAAAATCCCGAACATATCCTGGTTCCTTTAAAAAACAAACAAATAAATGCAGAACCATGGCTGTATTGGTTTGGAGTAATGGTCCCTCGAGCCTGTATCTTGTCTATGACAGTGGTCTGTACCAGCTGCATCTGTAGGTGGTGCAAGAAAGCACACAAGGGGCAATTATGGTAGTCTGGGTGGAAATCTCCTCCTACCTCCTGTTAGAAGTTGGCTTAAAACTGAGGTTTTAGTGTTTATATCTGTTTTGAAACCAATGAAAAATCAGAGAGCAAAGCTCCTTGATGGCAACTGAAATAATGTCCTGGGCAGAGAAGAATCTTCCATCTTTCAAGACAGTTCACATAAAGATTACAGGAAAGAGGAAAAGGGGAAATTGTGGTTCTCCTAGTCATCCATTGACCCCAACAGGCACTTTGAACTTGCTAGATAACCAAGAACCCCACTTTGCCCTAGCAGAAAGCATCAGACCACTTTAAGTAGGGACTCTTTCATTCAAACCAGGAACACCTACAGTTAAAAGCATAGGTATTGAAAGAGAACTCTAATTCATTACAAATTCTCCCTTAGCCTCTTGTACAGTTGGGTATCCTGAACTCAGGCAGACTATTTAATTCATTGATCTGGTTGAATCTATGTTTCTGATATGGAAAGAAACAAACACTCTTTTGGAGCATGGATTATCTCTTTCTTTATGCATAGTCCAGCATAATGGATCCCTGGTCTATGACTGCTGTTGTGATGCAGATATTATAATTGCAAAATTCTGTGGTGATCTCAGCTACACTAGAGTTTCTCCATGAGGTCTGTTTAGAGTCCTACCATGAAGCACCTTGAGAGATTGAGTCCTGTCCCCTGCACTCACAGCAGGACCAAGTAACCTCTTAAGCAATCCTTGACAGGCGTTTATCTAACCACCTCTTACAACTTCCAATGATGGAGATTCCACAACCTCCCTAGGCAAATTATTCCAGTGCTCAATCACTCTGACAGTTAAGAAGTTTTTCCTCATGTCCAACCTAAACCTCCCTTCTTATAATTTAAGCCCATTGCTTCTTGTCCTATCATTGGTGGTTAAGGAGAATATTTTTTTCTCCCTGTTTCTCATAACAACCTTTATGTACTTGAAAACTATTGTTATGTACTGTCTCCTCTTTTCCAGAATAACATGAGTATCAGTCATAGTGGGATTGTGTAGACTACTACATTGGATCTTCCATATGAGTATCCAACAGGGATTTCCCTAACACCCCCCCCCCCACCGATACCACCCCCAGCTGTCAACTAGTAACAGTGTTATATCAATTTAATGAGCACCCCCCTAATTTCAAGTCCTGGGGAAGCTGCTGGTATCTGCTGCTAAATTCAGGCAAATTTGACAAATTAGGAAAGCTTGTGCCTTGCTTTTCTAGACAGCGTTGTCTCCAAAAGGCACATTTTTGAGTTAGTTGCCACAGCTATGTAAGGACCATGCTGTTTTTGTCATGGTAAAAAGGTTATTTTTATAGCTCTAGTAATCTTTCAGTTCAAAGTAAGCTCCTCTTTTCATAATTCTTAGGGAAAACTTCATCATTTTGTTCTGATCCTTGGAATGTTGTGGCACAAATGGGTATTTCTAAAGCTCTAAAGATGTATCTGAGACACATGGATTACATATGCCGATTGTATCTTGTTCACCACATTGTATCCAAACAGCCAGTGCCTTAGGGCCTCAAGGTTGCTGCTGGCATAATGTGAAAGTCCTGCAGCAGATTGTGTTCTGTGCATCTGGAAAACTATTCACAGAAACCCAGAGAGACGAGGGTGGGGAGGGTTAGTTTGAGAGCCTCATCTGAGAAAAATTTGTAAAGTATGTTTCCATTCCTTTGCAGAGCCGTCCTTTGGCAGGTAGGTGCTACTGGATTGGTTCCCAGATAACTTCTTAGTTTATAAAGGTCTTGCTTTATATGGGGCAAACTTCTATTCCTGTCTGTTATTCTACTATTATCATTAAACTCTGCTTATTCTTTCTCCACTTACTTCAGGGATTCACTGCTCACTACTTCCCATTAGTAATGAAGGAGAAGAGATGATGTGCAACAGAATGAGAAATTTCTTACCTGATAATTTTCCTTGTTAGCAGTTTCTCTTCAAATTCAATGACCAGAATATAAATGGCATTTTTAATCTAAAGGGAGAGGTTAATTTAATACGTTATATCGAGTTGGCTTAATGCTAATTGGCTACTGGCGTGTTTCTCCAGCTGTGGAAAAACTCTTCTGGTGGCCCGAGCTTGAAGAGTAGAGCTTAGTCTTGGAGCCTCCAGCAACAACATTGGACCACCTCTGAATTCCACTGGGGGAGGGAAGGGAATTAACAGATTAGTAATGAATTCAGAAAGAAGCTGCTAACAGCAAGAAAATGGTCAGGTAAGAAATTTTTCATTTAGGCTGCTGATCCTTCTTTTTCCTCTGGCACGTTCCTTTCTTAGGGTTTGCTGACTGAGTAAAATTATGATGGAAATGGCTTTTACCGTAGCACTGTTCAAGTGATAACAATAAACATTGCTACTATTTTTACAGTAAACATTTTGTTTACTTCCTAGAGCCTGAGTAGTGAATTTAATATTTACTGCACATATAGCTATCAATAGATACTTTAGAACTTTTATTTCTATCTTTATTTTTAAAGGATTGAACTTTATTTATTAAGAGCAGGTGCTTAGGTAAATTACATCTTATTTATTAGCCTTTTAGGTATGTATATTGCAGTGTTCAAGTATAGCTCTCCTTTTGGCATGGATCTGTGATCAGCCCCTCTGTGGCCTCTGCTTTGAGCAACTGGGTGTAACAGTGGTCACTGCTTCCAGTGATGTGGTTCAGCATTATATCCCACAGCTGTTGTGAACCTAAGTCCAATAGGAAATAGCAGTTGGTTGTACTAGTCCTCAAAACCTCTTCCAGTGATGCAGTTCCTCCTCGTCCCCACAAGGGTTAAGCAATGCAGCATACAGAACATTTATCTCCCACCTCCCAAGACCCTATTTTTATGGGATGCACATCCATGCACTGCTAGGTTATGAGCTATGTAATTTTCCTATTCACTTTTGTAATGTAATTGGATGATTTGATGCCAGTTATGCCATGCAAGTTTCCTTTATGAATGCTCATAACATATTCAATAGGATTACAATGATATCATGTTTACTGCAGCATCATGTATGTGTACAGATGTGAAGCATGTTACAGAGCACAGACCCTCAAGCCTGTCTCTAGCAGAGGCTGCAGAATTACATGCCAAAGGCAATGCGATGCAAATGCCCTCCTTAGCTCAGATAGAAGTAAAGAGAATCACACAGCTTTTCAGAAAGGGAGTGGTCAAGGGGTTTTGGAAGAAGACATGTTGAGCAGCCCAGGCCTTGTAGAATTGGGCCCTGTCTGGAAAGAGGCAGAAACAGCTGTAGCCTATCACAGCCAGACCTAAGTGGTGAGATGAGCATAATTGTAGTAGTGTGGTCAAATAGTATGCAGTTTATATCCTTTATTTTTGATTGTGGTAACTTCTGACTGCTTTATTAAATGATTGTGCATTGATTTGCTATATGCTCACTTAAAATCATATCCTGATCAATAAACTAGTACTTGTTTTGCCTAAAGCTGTGTGGACTTTAGAGGGCAAGTGTGAGGCAGGCTGGGCACATCCATTTCAATGTTAAATGAATGAACAGGAGTATATGATGATTGGAGAAGGATCTCAATCCTAGTAAGACAGACATTCCCACTGTGGTATCTGCAGGAACTTGCTTGAGGACTGTCGCCTAAGCAGCCAGAGGGCACACACTCATGGGCTGGGACCAATTACACAGGAGGCTGGTGTAGACTGACTCAGGAGTGAGTGGTCATCTGGCAAAGTGGGGTGAACTGGGGGTTCAGGAGAGAAGATCTGGCGGTCAAAGCAGCACACTGGACCAGAACCAGGGGGAGCAGCCTTTCACATCTGTGTCCCTCATCCACCCCTGTTCTCCATCCAGTGTAGTCCAGAGTTGGCCAAAAAGGATTCAGGATTTATGCCAAAGAACAGTTACACTTTTTAGACTCAGATCCTCATGTAACTTCTCTGTGATTGCAACAACTAAAGCAACAGCCCAAACTATTTGGATGAAAGACAAATAATTGAAAAACCTTTAGTGAGCTTTAAAAAAAAATATTTTCTAGCTTGGATGTTTTGGAACTACAGACTTCAATAACATTTGGCCCGCAGTATAGCTCAACATGTACCTCTCCAGTGGGTTTTGAAAGACCAGTTGTGTGTAATAAAAGGTGCTGATAATATCTGGTGTAACTGTATACAAGGTTTCAGCCCTGCTACTAAAGATGAGGAAGAAAATGAATATTTTGAAATACAATATTAATATCCGGTAATGTCATTCAGAACTTATTTGCTTTAACGGTTAGTTTTAATAAATTCTGTACAATACTGTGAATATTTCCAGTGACCTTGAGAATGCTCTTGTGCAGTGTATTCGCCTGTCTAAGCTTGTGTTTTAAAATAATGTATGTTTTACAATAAATCAGCAGTTATGAGCTGTACAAAAATATAACCTTTTGGTGTTTCAGAACTTCTTGGGCTCCCTCAGGGTTTCCTTAGGCTTGAAATTGTTTGATTTATATCAACAAATTTCATAGGCGCATGCCACATGCAATGCATTTGTCTTGAAAATGCTCTGACCTTTGTGTCTGATTTCACAGTTTAGAATGCTCTTTTCCCCAGGTTTCTTAAGTAACAAGAAAATAACATACAAGTCAAGGTAAAATGCATGCAGATGCAGAGAACCAGCTGAGGAGTGGGGTGGGAGGGGAGCATCCTGGCAAGAGCAAGGGGAAGAGCAGAATATGTTAATGCAGGTGATCAGCAGGAGCTGTTGGATCCATATTCATTTGAATCCATTAGACTGCAGATTCTGAAATGAGGCTGCAAAGATGCAGTGGTGATTTTTCCCATTCATATGGGCTGTGCTGAAATCTCATGGCCTTTTAGATTCCACCACCTCACAGCCAATGTGCGGTTTTCCACCTAAAAACCCAGTTCATTGGCTTGAGAGGATGGATTTTCACTTTATTATAATTACTTATTACCTTTATATTTTGGGGTGTGTGGAATGTCTCCAGTGTATGAGAATGGGTAAAACAATGTAATGAAGAGTGACAGATAGTGACAGTCAAGTGTAAAAGCAAAGTGACTAACAGTGGAGATATTTACAAATAAAAATATGTGTAACAGCACAGTCCCATCTTCTTTTCAGTTTATACAGTTTAATAATTTATGCTTAATTGATGTTTATGCAAACTCTTACTTTACTGCAGTATGCTTTTGAGAAATATACATAATATTGTCATAATAGTCACACAGTGTAACAACCACACAGTAGTAGTATTTTATAAAACATGTACATACTGTGGATTTGCATGTTTTACTAACTGAGGGCTGTATGTTTTATATAATTTCAGTTAACCCAGCCACAATCTTATAGGAAAGAGACTGAGCCGTAGAAAATACATGCATATGCAGTTCTTAGTTTTCCAAAATAAATAATCACGTATTTATCTTAAAGCAAAGGATATGAAAGGCTCAGTAAACTAACAAGACTTATGTCTTTGCAGGTCGGGTATATGCTGTCTTGTCCAAAAGAGAAGGCCGAGTGTTACAAGAAGAGATGAAAGAGGGGACTGACGTGTTTATTATTAAGGCAGTCCTGCCAGTAGCAGAAAGCTTCGGGTTTGCTGATGAAATCAGGAAGAGAACGAGTGGCCTGGCCAGTCCGCAGCTGGTGTTCAGCCACTGGGAGGTAAAAGATCTATTCATTCCATCTGTTTTGGTGATCTATTTCCTGTAGATGTGGCAGCAAAAATAATAAGGGGGGGAGGTTAAGTTTTGGTCAAGACATGCATCTGATTCATTCTTTTTAAAATAGGAAAAAGTAGCCTTTTATGTTCTTCAGAAGTAAACACTTCTAGCCTGTTCGGATAGTTTTAGATTGTTCTGAAAAGTAGAAGTAGTGTTTTGGGCAACAAAATAACTTTTTCACAGAGAATTTTCCCTGGAGTTGATATGTTGCTGTTTTCATTCGGGTTCTATGGTAACGTGCTTGAAATATATTAAGACAAAATTAGGCAATAAATATAATTCCTATCATATGAGAAATAATCTTTTTTTGGTCACTAAAATGTTCTGATGTTGATCAACAAACTTTTTTTAGACAATTCTACAGTGTCGGTAGCTATAAGGCACCAATTAACATATATTTGGAGACTACAAAGCAGAAATGGGTTTGGATAATTCCAAGCCAGGATTGGCGGATGTGGTGTGAGAAGTATTTTTAAGACTATTTCCTCTCAAAAGGAAATGGTGTCTGCCTTTGACATGTCAAAACGAAATGGGGAGATGAAAGTGGTGCCTCTAGTTAGGGACAAATGGGGGTGGAAAAGCTTCTCCGGAAGGGAATCAGTTCGGAGACACGTGCTATTCTGTTCCCATCATGCAGACAGTTGATCCTAAAGTACAGAAGGCAGGGCAAGCTTTCAGTTTCAGCTCTTTCTTCAAGAGGAACAAAAGTGAATAGTAGAAAGGCTTCCAAGACCTATCAAAGGAGCTCAAAACAGGTTCGTGGGTAACAGCAGTCAGTCAGTCTTCAGTCTTAAACTTTATTTTTTTTAAAAAACTTCAGCTGTAGTTTAATTTTCTGGGTCACTCTTGAAGATCCATTTTCAAATTGAGAACTGAGATTTGATAAATAAATTTAGAATGTAATTGTTACCTTCTACTGAGTTGCTATTTTGTAACTTCATAAATCTATCTTTTATATTCTCCCCATTGTCCCTGAGACCTGTTTCTTACAGTGATAATATACTACAGTGGTTTCTACTTATGGTCTGTGGAGCACTCTGTCAGTGAAATGTTTGCTGGTGGTCCACGGAGAAATGGCTGGTCACATGATGCTGGCTCCTCTTCCTTATTTCCAGCTTCTGAACTGCACTGAAAGACAGCCAAAAATACATTCTTAATACTATTTCTGTGTAAACTATTGCTGTAATCAGCACAGGAATACTATGTAATCGCAAGGAGTGAAAAGAAAGAAATGTCTATGCAGTGAGAATTGAGCTGTCCGCACTTAAAATGAATGTGGAAACACCTGACGTAGTACACTTGGGCAACTACTTTTCTTTTTCTCAACAATGGGACAAGATGTGGTGTGCCAAGTGCTCAGTCCTCTCATTCAGCAGTAATATAGTAGCTTTCTCAGCCTCTTCCAGTATTATTTAATTTTAGCTCCATGTACAAGTCATAAACTAAAATGTAGGAAAAGGGGAAAGGACTGAGAACTTAGACCCCAGAAAGACAAAGAAGGAGAGAAGAGATTTAGGAAGATAATGGGGTATAAAGAAAACAAAGTTTAAGAAATGGATAGCAAAATCTCAAAAATGCTTAGAAAGGAAAAAGGAGATCTTAAGAAACAGACCAGAAGGAAGGGAGAGAAAATAAGTAGGAATCAGGTGAGAGGCAGCAACAGCTTTAGGGAGGACAGGTATTAAAATCTTATTCATAGCAATTAGATGCTTTGCAAAAAGAAAAATGGCAAAGAACCACTGTGTTATATTTTCTATGGCTTTGGGTGCACTCTTCTGGAGAGCAACAGAAGTAGGTGACTTATCTCCAGAGCATCTTTGTAATAAATCTGAACTGCCTCCAGTGTCAGTGCTGAGCTGGTAGATCAATTGGGGGGATGTTAATTCCAATCAGAAAATTAGCAGAAATGAATTTTCCATTTTAATCTCTTTAGGATGCATGACTACTATGCTCACACTAAATAAACTGATACATATGAAGCCCCCAGAGTTTCTCAGTGAGATGGAAAGATAATGTTCACAGGTAGTAGGTGCTTGCATTTTCTGTAACTGAGCCATAGTTTCAATAACTGCTTAAGTAATTTCCACTTACAAAAACGTGATTGCTGATGTTACAAAGATGCGGGCCAATTTGTTTCTGATAGCTACTTTCTAGCATCAGTGGTGCACTTTGTACTATCTATTTGTCATGGGGTTTTCTAGATTTCACTGAAATGATATCCTGATTCATTTGTCAAGGCAGAAGAAATATGTGGTTAGAGCTGGGCACATAACTGATATTTTTGATTCGCTGGCAGGTCTGAAAAATTGGGATTGGGAGGGAATCTGTTCATGTTGAATTGAATCAAACAATGCCAACTTTTTTAGCAAATATATAAAGTCCCTTTTGAGTCAAATGAACCAATTCAAAACGTTTTGTTTATGGGTATTTTTAAAGGGCTAGATTCACAAAACAGCCAGAGAGGGAGGTTGGTGAGAGAGGTGGTCTCAATTTGTAATTCTTAGCATAATGGTCAGGGCACACACTCAGGCTGTGGGAGTGATGAGCTGAAATCTCTCCTCTGCCTGACATACAGCAGAGCTTTGCACTTGTTCTCCTTCCTTCAAAAGAGCACCCTAACCAACCACTGGGGCATGGGCAGGGCTCCTGACTCCACCTGTCACTGGAGGGAGAGGTGGGGTGGGCCAGCCCAGAGGCCAGGCTCCATGCTGCCCTATCTGTGGCGTACAGTCACTCCATTCTGGGGTTGGTCTGGAAATGCCTCTGGAGCATGGGCCCCCAGCCTCGGAAATGCCACCCAGGGCAATGAGGGCAGGCACACAAGGTCTGGGGCAATCTTCCCACTCGCCCAACCCCGCCCCTGAAGGATGGCCCCGGGCATGGGATATTCTGGGGCAGGTCACTCAGTTGTTGCTGTTAAAGCCAATTTACAGATTCCAAATTGAATTATGCTTGGCTCTTATTTTACTGTTTTAATTATTTCAAGTTACAAGAAACATCTTTTGAAAGTAAATGTGACTTTGTCCAAATTCTTTAGACCCACATTAGGTAAATCTTAGAATAGTCTTCCCCAGCTTAGTGTAAGGTTCCACAGAAAAGAAGGGCGAATGTGAAAGATCGTAGAGGAAGATATGGTAGATTCTTCTTCATCAGCAGTCTTTAAATCAAGATTATATCTTAGAAGTTATGAGCTTGATGAAGAAGTTGTTGAGTGAAGTTCTGTGGTCAGACAAGGTGACATAATAGTCCTTTTGACCTTAAAAGGTGTGAATCTTCTATGAGACTAAGCTCCAAACGAATCATTGTCTTGACTGTAGCCATCTGGAACCTTTCCACCCTTTCTCTGTATGCTTAGGAGTATTAAACTGTGGCTGTTCAATTAGCCAGAATTGTTGTGCATTTTTTCACATAAATAGAAATGACCAGAGGGAACCTTGAGCCAATTTTGTTATGATAATAGACTCATAGAAGGTCAGAAGAGACCAATATGATCATCTAGTCTGACGTCCCAGATAATGCTGATGACAGAACCTCAGATTCATTTTCAGAGAATATCCTTCCTGTGATTTGAAAGAGGAAAGAGTCCTGTAGAAAAATTGTGATGATATGATTAAAGACCATATCACAATGCTTACACACAAGGACTCTGAAGTAGGGTTGCACAAGTAACATTCAATCTGGCATTCCTATTTTTGAGGGCTTGACTGTGCAACTCTAACATTCTTTTTATATGGTTTTTGTATGCGTAAAATAAATTGAGGTATAAATATTTTGCTTTCTAAAGTTGAAATTGAAAAATATTACCCTTTACTGTGCTGAAAAAGCTGGGTGGTGAGGTTGCAAAATATGAAGACTTCATAATGAGTTCCAGTGAAGAAACCACCATCTTTACATAGAAGTTTCTACTCTGTGTACTTGTATACAATGTCACACCTACTACATAAGCTCTCTGGACTGCAAAGGGCAGCATTAAGGGTCCTCCTTCATGGATCCTTTTGTATGAATAGAGCAGTGGTTTGCAACCAGTTGTGCCGGGGCACACTGGTGTGCCGCAGGAACACCCAAAGTGCACCGCGAGCATGCCCGAGAGCTGGAGTTAAAGTTCCTTCTCTGCTCAGCCCAGCCACATGGGCTGTGCAGGGCTGGGAAAAGGTAGGGGTTAAAGTAAGGGGGAAGGCACCGGAACAAGTTTCCGGGGCTCCCTATTTTTAGGCAGGCAGCATTTTGGCCCCCTAAAATAGAGGAAGGCACTAGAATGGGAAAGTTGCTTAAGGCAGTAGATCAGAATTGCAACAAAGCTGAGTCATTAGGACTAACAATGAGGTGCTAATCGTTGTTCAAACAAACGTTATGCCTCCTTGCTGAGTCAGTATCTCTTTGGGCTTCTCTCATTTGTATGAAAAGGACTGAGGTCACTGGCAAGCAACCTTTGTGTTTTTTTTGTTTTTTTTTATCAAGAGACCCAACGAAGAAAAGAAAAAAAAACCTGTGAACACCCTCTTATTCCACCATTTCTGGGATATGGGGATTACAGTTATTTTTGCAAATTAGGACTTGCCTCTTTTTTCAGTGGGTTGAGAATTCCCTTCCTTGCAACAAGAGTTATAACTTGTAGATTTTAATAAAAACTCCAGAGATTTTTTTGACTGATACTTAAAAAGAGAAGAGAAAAGTGAACTGTTCTAGTAGGAGCCTGTGTTACACAATATGATATTTTTTTATTGTACAATTAGAAAGCCTAAGTAACAGAATAAAATCCAACTCCAGGATGGATCTTCTGGAAGGAGAAGTTATAACAAGGTCCTAATCTGAAAGGGTATAGCCCCATTGTGTTGCTGCCTTATGCATACTGCCAGGGCTCAGCAGACAAAGTAGAGAGGGCTAACACACTTTCAGTCACAATATTGTGGGCAATTTTGTGTTCATGGACTCAGGGAGCAGATGAAGTGCAGAGGTGAAAGTGGAACCCAGAGGGGCTGCTTCAGATCCTAGGATTTGGCAGTGGAGAAGGGAGCAGGACCTGGAGGGACTTGGACAGGCTCAGCAGCTGACAGGATATTCCAGGACCTTTCTTTCCAGCCAGGCATTGGCTCTCTTCTCCTTCCTCTGTCTCAGCACTTCCATCTCATTTCTCCACCAAGTTGCCCCCCTCCTTTGCAAGGAGCTCTCTCACACACACTCCAGGCTACTACATGCAGTTTTAGAGACTTGACATATGTCCTGATTTGAGACAGGAGTATGGCACATAGGAATCACCCTCTGCATGTTCCATGTAGGTGATCTGAAAATAGATGTGTAGATTTCAGAGATGCAATAGAAGCCTCAAGAAAAAGGATGAAAGCCATGAGGGATTGCCACCCCTCCTCCACCCACAGCCTTGGTCACTGTTCAGTTTTTTGTCAGTGGCTGCTTTTTTTTTCAGTGGGGGGTCGTTGTATGGCAGAAGGGTCCAGGGCTAGGTCCTGAGGAAAAAAGTTTGACAACCACTGGCTTAAGGGTGGCTGAGAAACCAGACCCTGCATTTCTGTTCTGCTGCTTTTGGCCTCCTTGTCCAGTCCCTGGCATGGGACGGCTGGTGAAGGGGCCAGCCTTGCCCCCAGTGCCCTGGGGGGGGGGGTGAGTGGAGGCTCCCCCCCAGAGGACAATTCGCCTAGGGCCCCGCACCCATCTAGGGACGGCCCTGTGTGCAGGAGTGAGTTAGAGAGTCATTGGGAGACATGCAATGTTTTTTACGTACCTTGTGTATCTCCCATAGACTGCTGCCAGAAACCCAGCAAGTATAGTCTTGAGGGGGTCACGGTCCTAAATTCTGTGTTTCTCCTGGCACAGTTCCTAAGATCCCATCTTTGAGTTTCCTGCCCTACTCTTCACAGTTGTGTGCAGCCTTTTCTTAGCCAGACCTGAAGGGGAATCCTGCTTTGTGTATGATACTTTTTTACAGTGCTGTTTGGGAAGAAGATACCTCAAACTAATAGAGGGATGAAGATATAACAGGATCCAGTGTTCAGAACCGAAGTTATTTAAAAAAAAAACAAAAAAGTGAAAATAAGATGCAAAATGTTAACAGGGTAATTAATTGTTGGAACAACGAATGTGGTAAATAAACCAATTAATTGTTGGAACAAAAAATATGGTAAATAGGCCATTACTTGAAGTCTTTAAGGTTGGATGCCTTTCTAAAAGACAAAGGGTGAAGTCCTGATACCTCTGAAATTACTAGCAAAATTTCACTGGAACCAGGATTACACTGTTATTCTAGGTCAACCATGAGTCACTGGGCTGGATAAGATTTTGTTGGGGGAAATTCTGTGGCCCTTGTTATTCAGGAGCTCAGACTTGATGATTATAATGTCCCCTTCCGGCCTGTATGGGATCATGGGATAATAGAAGAGCCATAGAGTTAAGGCTACAAGGGACTGCTCTTGCTTCTGGTGATCTGATTGGAAAGCAAGTGGCAAAAAGTGGTAGTATTCCTTGTCAAGAAAATGCAAACTTCTGCCGTTCTCATGCAACATGAGCCAGGTGATAAAGCATTGGTTTGGATCACAGGCTACCTGGATTCTGTTCCTGGCTTTGTGTAATGTTGGGCAGATTGCTTCACTTCTTTGTGCTTTTGTTCCCCCTGTGGCCTTTGTCTTGTCTAATTAGACTGTAAAATACTTGGGTCAGGGAATGTCTCTTAACATGTAGTAGTGCCTTGCACAATAGGGTCTGTACAGTATATGCTACAGCAGTACACACAAATCATATCAGAATGAGGGCAATATAATTCAAGTACTATTAGATTTAAATAAATCCTTATTAATATCAAATGTTATGCAAATTATTTTGCTTTATTTGTTTGTGGTTTTTAAGAAACATCCATGTTCAATAGCATGTAAATAGCAATTAATATTTTAGGAGTTAATTATTGATAAGAGGTATAGGTGTGTTAAAGGCATAAAGACATTTTTTCCTTGAATTGTCAACATAAAGATAATTAAATTAGAAGAAAACGAGGCCTGGTTTTTTTGTTTTGTTTTGGTTTGGTTTTTTTAGAGTTCTGCTTGCTGTACTAAATGGATGGTGTACATCTTTGAGGATTTGTTCAGGAAATTGGATATTAAAAGTTGTTGTTTCTGTCTAGTTTTTATGCTTTAAAATGATTTTTCCTCAAGAATACTCTTACAGTATTTGAGTTAATGTATTTATTTACTAAGAATATGTTACCCCCTGGCTGATTTTATTATAAATACCATCTTATTTATACTTTTAATTGGCTTATACTTTTGTGAGTGTTGCTGAACATGAGTTTAGCCATTATTCTGACACAATTTTCAGTTTGTATTTCATTGATGTATTTAATTATAGTGGAATTTTAGTAGTGATTTGTTTATAGTCAAGCATTAAATAAATGGAAAATATAAATTCCAAAGGCATTATAAAGTAGATCAGTGAGATACTATTAAATGGCAGAATAAAAATGCTTCCATCCTAAATGAATTGGTTTTCATTTAAGAGACAAAATCTGTCATCAGCAAAATTGTGCTGTAGTTCATTTTATTGTATTGTGTTCTATATGGATGCTTTTAGAAAAGCATTTCACCTGCAGTAGTGTAAATTACATTTTCATGATCCACTACCAAATATTTGTTCAAAGTATACTTTTGAAAAGTTCCAAGTTTAATTAGTTTTGCAAATCTCCCATAAATCTTCTATAAAAACATTTTATTCCTACTGATTGTAACTTATACCCTTTAAGGAGGTAGTCATGTTTTCCACTCTGGGATGATATTTGCATAGCTGTGTATTTTGCAGTCATGATTGCCATTGTCTTTCCTATTACTTGTTTTGAGCATTAACCAGGTTATCTACTGGTTGGGTTATGCTACAGTAAAAATCAGCTCATATATACTGATGAGAACTCTTAGGTGCAGAAAGAAAAAAAATGTTTTTGTAGCACTGTCAAATTGCATCCACTGCAGTGGCATTTTAAAATGTACTTCTGTATTTCTACTATTTCATCTAGAGCAGGGGTTTCAGACATGTGGCCTGTGAGCTATATGCGGCCTGTGAACCTCTTCTGTCCGCCCCGTGAGTGCACCTCATGGGACCCGCATTCTCTTTCTAACGAATAGAGTGTGCTATCACAGAGCACAGTCTTGCGTACATGGAGCTTCACAATGCCGCAAGAGCGTCCTACTATTTTGATTTATGGTATGTATGGCCCTCTTGAAGTACATCTAAGTCAAATCTGGACCACAGCAGATGAGTTTGACATCCCTGATAAAGCATTTATTCCATAGTGGTAGGAAAACTATAATCACACAGCCTTTTTTCCCCCAATCAAATCAAGTTTATATTTACAGTTACAATGTTTGTTATTTCTTAACATATTTTATAGATAGTGCCTCCCAACAATATTTCTTAGGTAATATTAGAATTAGGGTATGAATAACTTGTCCAAGCTAAATTTCACATGGCCTTGGCTTGGCGTTTTCAATCCAAGAGGGGAGGATGATCTTAGAAGACAGGGCAAAATTAAGATTATTAGATTGCTAACTGGATTTTTTGAGTTTTTTAAACTGTAACATTTCATTATTTTTAAGGCAGTGTATTCTCAACCGTAATTCTGTTTTGATAGTTTTCTGTCAGGGAATAGAACAAAAAAGTCCATTGCAAAAAGCAGTGTTGTTAAGCTGCTGTATCTCACATGCATGTGCAGTATGGTTTGGCATGTCTGTTTTTAGAATGTATAAGTTATACTTTTATCTTATTGTTTAAAGTTTTGCACTACAATAAAAGGTATTGGGAAACTTATAAAGGGAATTTTAAGAGAAAATAATTTGGAGCATAAAATAAATAACATTTCTGGATGTCTTTCCTCCTCTCCCCCCAGGCATAAAGTTTTAGTTAATGCTAGTGAAATAACTTCTTTCTACACTAATGGGAAAATCTTTGTCTTAGGTTTTTCTCAAGCACCCATCAACATAGTATCTAAAAATTTCCCAGTTAAGTTAGATCTGCATAATGAGGTTTCTAATAGACTCCACTGTGTTTTGTCATATCCCTTCCTTGGTTGGGAGGGGGGAGGTCTTTCCTTGAGGCATAGTGTTTGTGCTTGTGTATGTGTGTGCACCTGTGTTAATCTTTCCGCTGCAATGGTGTTTCAGCAAAGTGGGGTAATTAGCAACATGCCCTATAAATGGCCAGCCTCTAGATCATTCTAGAAGCTCTTTGTGCAGCCAAATTCCCCTACTTACAAGTATGGCCAAGAGACCATCTTTTTGTTTTATGTATAAATTATGATGACATGAGTCCTTGATCAACATAGAATGACTAATCATCATGAGCTTGCAAGCCTTGGTTAATCAAATGTGCTACTGCCTGAGACAGTAGGAACATGCAGATATTCCTATGGTTAGTCAGTCACAAATTTTCACATTCAAAAGACATTCTAGTCCTGTTTAGAAACCTGATTTTCATATCAATATATTATAGAGCAATTAGTGCTTTTCTGATCTCCTGCCACACCACCATATGCAGGTTCAGTTCCCACCAACAGAACTGGGTGTGTGGATTTAATTCATGTTATGAGGAGTCCCATTTATTTCAATGGAAAAATGTATATGCTTGATTTTAAATGCATGGCTTAAGGTCAGAGAGTTTAGCACTTTGCAAGATTGAGCCTAAAGGGCACTTTTAAGTCATGATGTCCAAAATAGCCATCTCCCGCATTAGTCAATGTAACATCATTATGAAACAGATACTGCATAATTTAAAGTAAAATGTAATGTAATGTAATTTCCTATAAATTCCACTAAGCTTCATAATTTTCAAATATGTCAGCACAGCTGGGTTCTCTAAAGCTTGAGGTATAAAATTTGTGCTTTAAGAAAAATTCTCCGAAAGCATAACCTTTCCTTCATATTTTGCCAAATTTAAGTCTATATTTCCAGCACAATTTTTGTTTGTTCAATTTAAATAGTTTTAAATGGCCATCCTTGTCTTAAAATGTCATAAGACAGTTAGCAAGAGTATCGAGTATAAGACAAGACTCCCTTCACCCAACACACACACTTACAAATTCCAGATTTGGGGGTAAAGTCCCCTAAAATTGGAAGTTCCTGGTCTCTTTGTCCGAGTTCTAGGACAGCTCTACCCTTGGACTTCAAAAATAATTTAAAACAATGTCCTTGATTATTGTGAGAACAATAATGTGTGAAATACAATTGATACTTAACTATATTACTATTCTCATTAATTCATTGGAGTTAGTTAAAGAACCAGTCTCAAGATTAACTTTGTCTTTTTTAAAATGTATCAATTAACCAGATAGAAATTAATGAAGGACATTGATTAATTATTAGAAACTTAACATGTGCTTCTGAAGCGTATCAACAGGATAATCTGACACACAGTGGTCAAATTTATTATTCAGTATTTGTATTGAACATGCCTGCAAGGTGGCCTTGTTAATTGTAACTATAAGTTCCTCATTGCCTTATTAATTCCAGTTACTTTTAGGCTCTTCATGGATAATAGCCCACTAATGGAAAGGAAAAGTTGAATCTTGGATCTAAAGTCCCACACAATTTTGGTTAATTATCCAAACATCAATTCACTGAGGACCTTTTCCCTGATTTGATTATGCACACATATGAATCGAAGATCTAATGAACATTGATAATGATTTAGAACTGGTTTCTGGTACCTATGATAAAGTTTATTGAGTAAGAATAGCTCTAAAGTGAATTCTTAAATTTAATTCTTAGAACAGTCACATATACCAGTACAACTTCTCAATTCAGAGTGATAATCATTATCGGTAGTAGAACCAAATGCCTGTTCATCATCATTGCGTACTCATTCAACGTACAGAGTTCCACAGTCATAGTTGATGACTGCAGTGTACTAACTCAGAGTTCAAAGACAACAGTCTGAGTAGTATTTGTCTGTATTTTGGACTTGACTGTAACTGGCTCTCACTCACTTGCACATAAAAAAACCACTAATACTGATTTAAGTACTTGTATTCAGGATGTGATTAACAAAAATTACCTATTACAAGATCTTGCTTATTTGTCCACATTTAGCTGAACTCTTCAGGCTAGCGTTCTAGTGGGCGCTCCTTGTAGAGGGAGAAACAAATATATTTAACAGGTGGCTATATTCAAGATAAATCTCGTGTTTTCAGTAAGGATTTTTTTGTGACTTAAATCTGAGGGAATCCAGTTTTATCCAGTGTAAATATGTTCTTCAGCTTACGGAAAGCAGTGAATTTGAACTAGTGGTTCTGTTCTGTTTTGAGAAATACTTCCGCCATGCTGTGTCTCTTCCAAGAAAAGGTCTTTAATGAGTCTGTGCAGAAGACATGTTTAATGTATCTTTGCATAAGAATTCAACAGCGACATGGGTCACCTACCAGCTACCAGACCTTCTTGTTATCGGGTGTCATTGCTTGGCTTTTTGAACTTCCAAAAACTCAACAATATGTGCTTTGACTATCCAACGTAAATGCTGGCATTTTCTTTTTATCTCGATATATCAGTTGGATCTTTGACAGCTCTCTAATTATGTATGTTTTATAACCGGAATAAACATATGTCAGCTTTCTTTTGATCCTTTTATTATCTCTTTCTTGCCCTGGGGCCTGTGGGCTTATCAAAAACTGCAAATTGTTTTTGCTTACTAGAGGGTTTTGGGCAGGTTCACAAGGAGGACTTAGGCGCCACACCACTCAACATAGCAGCACCTAACTTTTAAGTGCCCCAGGATTCCTTGTTTGTTTGTTTTACTGAAGCAGACTAACACAGCTGCCTAGCGGATGCTACCTAGTGGAATCTGCAGCTCCTGGATCCCTCTGCAATGCAATCGAAGATTTAGACACCTAAAAAAGGAGTCACAAAAGCCAGCACATTGAACAAGGTATTGCTTGAGCTACATAGTAAGAAGAGTTCCAGAGGGGCAGCCATATTAGTCTAGTAAAGCAAAATAAGCAAGCAGTCTTGTGGCACTTTTAAAGACTAACACATTTATTTATCGCATGAGCTTTCGTGGGAGAATATCTCACTTCGTCAGATGCTTTGAAGAGGGAGAACTTACAGAATCGGATGAAAATAAATGCAGGGGGGTGTAAGACATGGGATCAGGCAACAGCAAATCCAATAAGAAGAGCAGATGACAAGAATATGGCCTGCCTCTCAAAAGGAGGTAGCTGCTTAACTTCAAGCTGGAGGGAGGGAAGACGCATAGTTCAGCTCAGGATTGACAGCTGTGAACCCTCTCCTGGAGTTAGGCACGTAAGTTGGATCAGTCCTCTTTAATAATAATAATAAAAAAAAAGGCTGTGGTGGTGATGAGGCTGGCTTGTTATAACCTTTAACTGAGTGATAAGGTCATTTACCTGTGGGTTTGAAGCCCTATTCTGCCTGACATGGAGCAGAGACTTGAACTTGGTTCTCCCATCTCCCAGGAGGTTCCCTAGCTACTGGAGAAAAGATTTATCAAAGACAGTGGCATCTCCACCTCCTTTTATGTGGGTTTAGGTATGCTCAGAGCACACATCTCTGATCAGGACAAAAAGGCAAGATAGGTAGGAGGAAAACTTCATTTGGGAAATCCTGCTGGGGTTTAGGCATTATTTAGATGGCAAACTGCTGGACTATGTTGAGATGTAAGTATCTACGCGCACTCCCAGCCACCAAAATTGGGGCACCTTAAGGACTTCAGTGGTAGAAACTTGAGTGTCTAGGGTTTTTATATGCCTGTAGGGTTATGCAGTAGCTGAGTGGTGGTTTTGTGAATGACAGGGATGCCTAAAAGATGGATGTTGATACCTAAGTTCCCCTCGTGAATTTAGTCCCTAGAGAGAGAACCTCTGGTTTGCTTTATTCAGTTAGTGAATTAAAAGTGGTCCATTTAACTGTTTTCTGTAACAGATTCTTCTAAAAACTATGAATTAAAAATGATAGGGACCAATATTACTTGTTTTATCACTCATTAAACATTCCATTTGTTCTGACCTAACAAAGAGAAATGAACATACATTGTCTGTGTACCTTTTAAATTCATAATATTAGTACTGCTTAATATTATTTATATACTTAGGCAGCGAGTATCATTTTTACACAGTATAAGGAAGCATATTGGACCAGTTTGTCTTGTGTAGTGCACCCAGGAACACAGAGAATCTTTATAAGTATGTGTTTGCTCATGGCTATTCCAGTTAGCCCACCATTGAAGGAGTTAAAAGCAATGTAGCCTAGCTTAAAATTTGTATGAATACTGTGAGTTGTTATATGATAAAAAGTGTCTCCCAGCCTCTGCCCAGAGTTAATGGGGGAGGGAGGCTTCAAGGAAACTATGCAGGAGGACCCTACTCTTGTCACTCTTTCCATGCTGATGCAAGGAGTGTTAGGGTTCTGGTCAAAGGCTGGGGAAGGGACACATTTATTTAGCTTGTGACTTTGTTGTTCCCCCATCTGAAACCTCCTTCAGAGGAACTTTATAAGGCCCATAGATATTGACAGATTTCGGACTACAGTGAGCAAACTGCTCCAATGGCAATCTTGAGTTCCAGGAATGAGAATTTCATCTCTTCCCCAGGCCTTGCCAAGAACCCTTGCTGGTTTTACTACGGTTTTGTGTAGGGCTTGAGGCATTTGACATATAGAAGTGAATATAGTGCTTTCAGTGCAACTGAATGCCAATAAAATCACAGGCAGTGCAATCCAGCAAAAAATCTAAATAAGAGGAGGCTCTTTGAAATGTAGAATGAGTTTTTTAGTTTGATTTTTAGTGCAACTGTAGTAATTTTGCCAAATCTCTGCTTTTTAAAACGAACACACACTGAGCAAATGCATATAGTTAAGTTACAAAAAGTATTGTGTACTTCATTCATTGAACATGTTAAGGCAACTTAAATACATTTTTTTGAAAAGGTTGGTTCTCAGCCTTTTGTGGATCGTAATGCAACCCTACAGGACACACCAGCCCATCCCCCACAGGCTGAATCCAGCCACCTCCCTGGCCTTCTGTGACACACTTACCGCTGCGTGGTGACATAGTAGTGTGTCTTGACATAGTGGTTGAGAAGCACTATAGTATGCCACCCTGAAAGCCATGCCTACCTTTGTTTTCAAACCTGTCTCTTCTAAAAGTAGGGTAATCAGAACACAAAAAGTTATTTGGAATGCTCTACTCTGCTTTTAGAAAAATTAATGTACCTCTTTCTACAATTGTCTCTTTTTAGGTAATTTCAAGTGATCCATTCTGGGTACCAACTACTGAAGAGGAATATTTGCACTTTGGGGAAAAGGCAGACTCTGAGAACCAGGCCCGCAAGTACATGAATTCAGTGAGAAAGCGAAAGGGACTTTATGTAGAAGAAAAAATTGTGGAGCATGCTGAAAAGCAAAGAACTCTCAGTAGAAATAAGTAACTGTCTCTATTTTCAGTTCTACACTAATTGAGCTAAGTGCCAAGTGGATTATTTACTGTACTGCAGATTGAAAATGTCATCTTGGACTTGCAGTTTTACACAAGATTTCTTATATGCTGTAGTCTGTCTGTGGCCTCAGTTTTAATAAACTGGAGCCTATACAACTTTTTCTACAGAGACTATAGTTAGTGTAATTTATTTATATGAGAGGTAACAAGAAATTCAGTGGACTCATTCTCTACATTTTTAAGATTCTCTCCCAGCTACTGTCCGAGGACTGCAAGTTATTTTTCTGAAGTATTTCTTGCTCATTTACCTGATGTAATCACAACTAGAGCTGGTCTGGTTATCCATTGCAAATAAATTAGGCAATGAATTTAGCCCTTTTCTTCTGTTCTTGACTCTTCTGCAAACTGATTCGTATTTCTGTTAATGCATTTAGTGTTCAAAAGTATTTAGCATAATTACAAATTTCAGTCCATGGGATGTTCATGAACTGGTCACTCTACAATATTTATGGTGTGTGAGTTGTCAAACTCATTCTCATGCATGTTTGCAGATAGTCATAGCTCACCAGTATCCTTTTGTAGCTAATCAAAACAAAGTTGCAGTTTATTAGCTCATTTGGCAGATTACTTAATAAAATTCTTTAATTTTATATTCTGAATAACCCACATGGCTGGGGAAAACAATTACAAAGTAGGCTTTTTTTTAAGGGGGGAGGGCGTGTTGTGGGAGGGAAATTATTCGGAATCAGCTTTTTCAGTTTTTAAACCACTGTAACCAAGTGAGCTTTGTGATTAGTTTGATGTGACAGGTGTGTCAAATTCACCAATGTGAAAGCATAGAACTAATATGACAGTCATGGTAGTGGCATTGTTCAAGCTTCCTCATAGCTCTGCTCACATATCTCAAACTTTACCTGGAATACTATTGTTATGATGGGAATCTCAGCTGTGATTATTAATATTCATTTATATTGCTGTAGGTGCCTGTCATGGATCAGCACTCCATTGTGCTAGGCTAGGCACTGTATAAATACATAGCAAAAAGATGGTCTCTGCTGTTCTAGATCTGTACCTGTCTTGAACAACTACTGTTTGTGCTGACCACCATGTTCATTGTAATTTGTGATTTAATCTGCATTTAGAGGCTGCCTTTCAGATCTGGAAAGCTGGTGCACTAGTGCAACACATCACCTGGAGACATATGTGATAAATACTCTATTAATCTGACATTTCAGCTCTGCTGGATTTACAGGCTGCTGCAGTACCACAGAAAACTTCCTACTACTATTCAGAAGACATAATATTTTGTAACAAAGACCACATGAAATTCTTTGGGTTTCTTTGTTTTGATTTGATTTGATTTTTTTTTTTTTTAAATTCTTCCCAAGCATTAAGAGTCTGAAGTACTTAAATGCAGGGAGCTGGTCTTTCTCTAAGACTGGGTGTGCACTCGCTCTCATATAAACATACAAACATTTATAATAAAAGAATTTCTCCTTGCTCAGTATTAGAGTTGAAAATATTTCAAACATAGTGAATCTATTGCTTTGAATCCAGCAAAGGTGAATCTTCTCAAGAAAGTATGCAAAATGTTTTGCTGTTTGATTCAGGCATCTGTGTGGTATTTAGAGGACTCTGCTATGGGTCAGAACCAAATTAACATGAAAAGAAATTCTTCAGTGGACATAACTTCCCCTTGAATGAAATAGAAAGCTGAAAAGAGGAGGAAGAACATACCACATGAGAGAGTCGCTCATTTGGTGGTCAGGTACTCAGAAGGGGGCAACCAAGGAGACACAAGTATTGTGAATTCAGGGGGGCTTAAAGGTGAATAATCCAGATGCGTATCCTTGGAAGGCTGTTGATATTTAATAAAGTTGAAGGGGGGGTGTAAGTTGTTTAGAGTCTTTTGCCAATTATTTTTAGCATAATAGGAAGAGGGCAGTATGCATTCAGCTTCAAAAAACCATAAAAACGTAGTTGTCATGGTTTTTCTTCCCACAGTATCTCCATATTTTTACTAAGCAATTAGTGGGCTGGACACTCTTCCATTAGTACCTGTCTGGCATTCCATGTAAGTATTCTGAGTGGCAATTAAAGAGAAGCCGTCAGAAATTAGCTATACAACCAATGCTCCCCTAAAGTAAAGGAATTCGTTTTTTGTTTCCCAAGTATAATTGATTTAATGTTTAACTTTTACTTAAATGGTAACCCTTTTTGTTTTCCAATCTTTGTTTTCATTATAGAAATATAATGTTTCATCTTCAAATTTTCCTGAAAACTTGTTCAAGCAGATGAAACATTACCCTCTCTAGAAGGTACAGGTAGATAAATAAATTGTCTTGTGAATAGTGCCTACCTGAGAGATGGGTGGGTAAAACTCTGGATTGTGTCTCTGCCCCCCCCCCCTCCCCCAGCAAGTCTTCAGGTGTTATTCTAAAATATTTAAATAGTTTGAGCTATTAAATTTGAATAATCAGGGAGAAGCTGTTAAAATATATTACAATTTTTATTTTGCAGTAGTTTTCATATTTTGCCATGCTTTGCTTCAGATTGTATCTAAAAATCATGTAGTATGAGGCTCATGTCAGATGCTACCAAACTGCATGTTTGTAAGGAATGTTTAATGAACAAAGGTGAGTAACTTTTTTGAACGCCAGCTTAATCTAGGTATTTTTTTAAAATAAAATGTGTCGAAATAAGTAACGTACATGAGAAAATGTAAACAAATGGGAAACACTCTAGCAACTTTATATAGGATCTGCCTGCCTTTATCACAGCCGCTGGTGGGAGGAGAAACTGATTGCCTATGCCACGTGAATCTCAAACCACATTCCTCGGTTTTATTCCAAAGACAACTTCCTTTAGCAGTTTTTCCCTGCTTGTTACATGCCTATGACAATATGACAGAGTTTTGGAAACTTTCCTCTAAGCATGACAAATAACTTGCTGATGAAGCAAACCATGGTAAGATTTAATTGGGAGAGCTCAGCCACTAAATCATTCAACTCACCATTGCCAGTTTCATTGCTAAATGTGATGCTTGGTAAAAATGAACACAAGAAGCTTTGAAGATATATTTCTCAGCCTTTGTTTTTCCATGTCTTTTTTAACAGTACATCTTCAGGTGATGAAAATTGGCATAGCTCCATTGACTTCAGTGCAGCTATGACAACTTGAAACAGCTGAGGATCTGCCCCGTAGTATGCAAAAACACGTCAAACTTTTACATAGCTGATTTCCCCAAATAATTTTGCATCATGAAGAGAGCAAGCAGGAGTTGGGTTTACTTGGAAAAAACAAGGCTCAGCCAGTGGCAATCAAAATTCCTTATCAGGTTTGTCTGTAGAGTCCTCCTTTTATCTTCCTACTTTGGGAAACCCTTCCTTTTCTCAAACACTAATAATTTAGTAAATAAACTGTCTTTTTGTCTCACCACAGAGCTGCCTCCTCCTGCAACAAACTTCACTTCTGACTAAAAGATAAGAACAGTAAATTAAGAGTAGATAAAGGATGGCAGGCCTTGTTGGGCAGTGTCGTCGGCTTTTTTTTTTCCTCTTTGTTTGTATTAGTTTAGGAATTAAATAGCCCTAGTGTATCACAATAGAGGGGTAGGGGCACCTGGCTGCAAAGCCTGTACCAAAATATGGAATCCCAGTAATAGTGCTGGCTAGATAACTATTAAACACCCTAGTTCTAGTGACTAATGAACCTTCTCTGCAGGTTACAAAATAATATATTGGAATCACACTCCTAGAAAAAATAGAGTACATCGCTCATTCACGAGGTCTGTTGTGCTTTTCATTGGGCCTAACCAAAAGAGAGAAACATCAAACTATACAAGGAAGTTCTGAGCCCTGAATAGCAATTTTGAATATAGCTGATTTGGGATTCTCCCTTTAATTTGATCGCTTTTCTTTTGATAGCATAGGTGTATTTTCAAAGTTTTCGGAATCCAAACATTAACTGGTTTGGAGCACACCTTGGTGTTGCAAGTTGTTTGGCTAAATAGCCAAAATTTCAGTTGTCCTCTGAATTTGCTGCACATATTAGTGGGACCATATGATCTTCCCTGCACAGTCCAGGCACCTTGTCATGTTGTCCAAGCATCCTAATTGACTCTGGGGACATGGGGAAAAAATGGGTGGAGCCAGGGATTGGAGTAGATGACACACCAAGCAATGTGATTTCCTCAATTGCCCTTGAAAATTTGTGCGCTTAATCCACTGAAAATGAGGTAGGGTTTATACTTGAGGAAACATTAATGTTACTGGTGAAGTTCTGCAGTCAGTTAATTGCTTTGTTGCTCCTGGACCCGCCACAATGCCATATCAAGGGAAAAGGTGTGCTGTGTACATGCGTATAGGGAAGCTTGGAAGGTCAAGTAACCTCCCACCAGACTTCTGACCAGTTTCTGGGGAGGAAGAGAGACGGGCTCTATCCTCCTCCTGCTCTTCATGCCCCCAGGATATTCAGTCCTATACCTGGCAACCAGGCCAGGGTCGGGGGCGGAAAGCATGGGATGGAATCGCTTTTCATTCCCAGCGAGGTGGGTTGCTCTGAGTCGATGTTCTGTGCAACACGGTGGCCGTCTGTGAGAACCTGACTGTGGAGGCATGGCAAGACCCACGAGAGCTGCTCCCTCTCCCTCCCTGGCACATTTCCAGCTTGCTCATCTGAGGTGTGAGTATTGTCCAGGTGCCACACGTACTCTGCTGAGGTGTCCATGAGCTTCAGGGAGATGCTGGTGCTGCGAATCTCCCCAGCCTGGGGCTGGCCTCAGCCAAGGCCAGAGGCGAGTATTCCCCTACTCCTCTGGCATCAGACTGCTCAGGAACCAGCAGAATTGGTCTCCCAGGCCCAGGGAGGTAGGGCTGGAAGTTCCTCCCAGAAAGGCAATCATGTCTCCCTCTCTTCCCCTTTACACTGTGCCCTCCAAGTATCAGGAGGCAGGAGATATCTGTGGGAACAAGAAGCCAACAACTGCCTGAGATCAGTGAACCTGAGGGTGCAGTTCTCTGCGCGGCTTCAACCTTTGCTGTCTTTCTGAGCCCCACTCCTGTATATTTCTCAGTTGAAGAGACTGCTGAGTAATGGGGGAACTAGGATGTGTGGACTCCACATGTCCGGCAGAGCCATGGAATTCAGGATTAATGTGTTCCCCTGCATGTTTTTTGTGCAAACAGAAAATATGATCTGTAGTTTGCACCTGTGGACATACATGTAGCTGCTTTCCTCAGAGAGCCTCAAAGTGCTTTACAAACATTAATGAACTGTGCTTCTCATATAAGCTCTTCATAGAGGGAAAGCATCATCATTTGACAGGAGAAAATGCAGGCAGAGCTGGGTAACTGCCCAAAGTCTCTCTCAAAGTGATGCTGTGCCATAGCTAGGGGTGGAACCAGGATCCTTTCAGCCCAAAAGCTCTGAACTGAAGGACTGAGATTATGCTTTTTCATGAGATTTTCACTTTGTGAGCTGGCTAAAGATATTGGAGGTCTTTTTTGGGTCACTCCTTGGTTTTCGTTAGCAACACAACTGGAAGTGCAGAGAAGATATAAGTGAGCCAACTTGTTTCTCTACCATCAGATGCAGTGTGTGTGGTTTGAGTTCTAACTCTGCTGCAGGTTGGTTCAGACATTGTTCAAATCAGTTTACCCAACCTTACTGTTAAGAAAACATGGCTAGTGGGAGTGAGACGTACAATATAGTAATTAAAAGGCAGGACAGGGAGCTGAGGTTTGGAGTCCAGTCTTGAGCAACATTGTGTGACATAGACAAATAGCTTAATCACTGTTTGCCTTTATTGCTCCTTTTGTACAATAATGATAACCGAAGGAAACCCCCAGGCCCTTCACTACCTGATATGGGTGTTGACCCCATAATCCATCAGTATTTGCTAAGTGCCTTGAGGGCATTTCATGGAAGGTGCTATAGAAGCACAAAACAAACAAGGAGGCCTGTGGCACTTTTAAAGATTAACACATTTATTTATCACATGCGCTTTCATGAGAGAAGAGGGATTCTCTCCGATGAAAGCTCATGTGAGAAATAAATGTGTTAATCTTTAAAAGCGCCACTGGACTCCTTGTTTGCTTTGCTGAACTAGAGTAACACAGCAACACCTTTGGAGCTTGTCAACATACAGTGGAAGTGCAAATCATTGTTAGTATTTATTCATTGCTTACTATTGAACACATATTCACAGGCTACTTATTGGAGAGTTCAATCAACTGACATGCACTTTGATATGTAAAATGCATGGGAATGAAAACCTCTGTGAAATGTGTGATGCTGGGGATCAAATAGTTATATAAACCTCTAAGATGGTTGTGGTCTATCATTCCATAGCTATTTATGCTCCGTTACAAGCTTGAGTTGTAGCTACAACTTTGATTATGAATCAAAAAGTTGTCTTTACATGGTTCTTTATATAACAGGGGTAGCCAAACTTACAGAACTCAAGAGCCACACAAGTTGATTATTGAACCTTTGAGAACTGCACTGAGGCATATAGTCATATAATATCTATTTTCTTCGTATTTTCATTTTTTATTATTTGACGTCATGTTCAGAAAGACATGTAAAACACAATTTAATGAATAAACTGCATTAGGGCCTAAGAGAAAATCTAAACGTGCTGTGCTTCTCCCCACCATCCTGACCATGCCACCGCTTCTCCCCACCATCCCCGAACATGCCACACTTCTCCCCACCATCCTGACCATGTTGTGCTTCACCCCGCCATCCCGACCCCCTCCCTAACCTCCAGGCCCTGACACTGGCTCTCCTGGGCTGACCAAGGGTCCCCTTACCTGACCGCTCCAGCGGCTAGGCACAGGGTAGGTCTCCCCCCCGAACGTGCCCAGAGCATGCTTAGAGCATCCTCAGGGCAGGAAATTTAAAAGTCCTAGCTAGGCTGTGGCTGCTTGCCTAAACTGATTTGCTGACATTCTGCCGCGAGCCACACTTTTTCATTCAAGAGCTGCATGTGGCTCCCGAGACGCAGTTTGGCCACGCCTGCTGTATAATATGGCTTTTCACTGGCAGCATGCTTTGTTTTAAATTAAAACATGTATGGTGCCTGCAGCCATGAAGTATTTTAGTAATTCACGATTGAGCCAACATCTTTATTTTTATATGGATATATTTTTTCATAGTTTTTCCCTCCCTACTCCTGCTCCTTCAATTCTTAGTCTTATTAAAAGGTGCAGCAAATATAGAGATGTGTTCTTGTTTGAACTAACTTTATTTTGCTTGTAAATTGAGCTGTCAGATATCTTGGGATTTGCTTATTGCTCATTAGCTTTGTGACTGATAGTGTAAAAAATATATATATCTTGATGAGTATTACCAGGCAGAAAGATGGTTTTATGAAGAGGTAATGCCTGTTCTGCAGTTCTAACTCTCATTTCTTGAGTTTTCTGCAGCGCTGAATTCAAAAGAGATTGGGGAGGAGAGTTAATGTACAGTAGAAGTACGTTTTATTTATTTTAGAGCCTGCATAAGTGGTCATCTATAATAATGTATGCCGTTATTTCTTGTTTGTTCTGTCATTACTAGTTTGATAATGTAACTCCTTTCACAACTGAATTATCAGAGGGCTTGCTGCCATCTTCAGCAAATTCATGAGTGCGTCTGACTTATTTAGCAATTGCAGCTCTGATTCAGGAATGCACATAAGTATGTGTTAAAACAATGGGAGTCCTGTAGTACCTTATAGACTAACAGATTTCTTCGGGCATAAGCTTTTGTGGGCTCCAACCCACTTTGCCAGATGCATCTGATGAAGTGTGCTGGAGCCCACAAAAGCTTATGCCTGAAGAAATCTCTTAGTCTAAGGTGCAAGAGGACTCTTGTTTTTGCTATACACAGACTAACACAACTACCCCTCTGGAAATTTCGATGTATGTGTTGAATTTTTAGCTCATACTTATGCCCAATTACCTTCAGTAGTACTTAAGCCATATTTAAAGTTAAACGCATGCTTAAGTGTTGTTCTGATAAGGACTCTTTTTGGACTGGTGGGCTAAATCCCTATAATGTTGTTCAATTTTGCCAGTCTGTTTTATCATATCTGCAGTACACTGTATGTTTCTATTTATGTTCTGTCTTGGTTTGTCTCTACTAAAAAGGGAATGGGATGAAAATCTACTTTGTTTAAAAGAATTTCCATTAAAAAAGGGATAGTCGCTTGGTCAGCATATTCTTTCCATTGAGAGAGCCAGTCTGGGATTATTGCTCTTTTATTTCATGATTACAAAAAATCTCTCAAACTCTGACTAAAAAGGAAAAAAATAGACACCATGAAATGGTGTGGTTGGGTTGTTTGGCAAGGAGATCATTGTTTCAACAGATGCTGTTTTTCTACAGAAGTTTTCTTTGGTTTTTTGTTAGTTTGTTTTTCTTTCTTTTCATCTCTTTAGTTGTCTCTCCGCCCCCCCCCCCGGCCCCCCTCCCGCCAGTTTCTCAAGAGAGCTGGCATCCTTACCTCTGTCTTATTCTTTACTGGGATTTTTATATAGGAACTATACATCTTTGTAAGAATTACTGATGCTGACTTCTAAACAGAAGAAGGCAAAATTCTCCTTCACCCTTACAAAACTGGGACATTGCACTACTCTCCAGTGAGATTTCTAGGCACATTTTTCCCCAGAAAAAGTTGATATTATAAAAGGTTAGCAATAAATAATGGTCTGTACAAGAAGCAAAACTGGCCTTAAGTCAAAAGAATCTGTAGACTTTTTAAACCCCACTTTTACTAAATCTACACAAACACCTTTTTCTCCTCTTCAGTAATATCATGTTGCTTTTTGTGAGACAGGCACAAAGCATGTCTAAAGTATGCAGATCCTTAAGCAGAATTACAAACAGATGAAAGCAAATTGGTCATCATCATCAGTTCAGTGCCCATTTTTTCATCTGTAGAGAAGTTTTCCAGAATTTTTCTTGTTGTCCTTTGCAGTGTAATAAATTTAATCTAGTAAGAAATCACTCACATTTCATTGCTTCTCCAAATGATTTAGACCTATGTTTACTACTCAGAAATGTTCTTTGAATCTGTTGCTGTAGCCTCAAAACTAGAGACAGGGCTTAATGAGCATGTTTTCTTTTTTCTCCTGTGTAATATTTGTATGTACAATCTCTCTTCTATCAGCCACCTCTGTAAATGTTTTTTTCTGAAATCTACCTCACAAAAAACGTTTTTCTATGATATTCAAAAGAGAATCTGTGTCTTCATTTCAGTAAGGTGTCTGTTCAGAAAGCAACTGGCAGCATTTTATAAAAGGATATGACAAAATTATTATTAGCTTCAAAAGTTATGTATTATAGTAGTATCACTTAACACATGTTACAGTATGAAACCATCCTTTATAAGGTGTGTATGTTTCTGTAGGGCTTATACACAGGTCCAAGAGAATCATTTCAAATTCCCAATATGCAATGATGCAGACAAGGAGGAAATTAAAGAGGGTTAATGAGCCTGATCAACTATGTTTTAACTTGGAAACACAGCTGTAATTGTGTCCTGAGGTTAGACCTACAAGTTGAGGTGATGTGCAACATGCTAACGGGAGAGCTTTGTGTATATTTGTCCCAGAACCTTATATTTGAGTTTCTAGTCACAGAGTTGATGGGTGGGGAAGGCACCTCACCTGGCTGAAATGCAAAACAAGACCAGAAGGTGACAGCACTTTGCTGCTGACAAAGAGCTGGGCTAAGATATGTTTTTTTCAGCTCATTTAACTGTTAGATTGCATTGGTGGTCAGGCCACATCTACCTATTTTTGCCAGAGATTTAGTCTAGCTAGGCTTCATTCTGCTATGTCATTTACTGATTTTTTTCTCTTTAGTTTTAATCCCGTGCCAAGGTGTCTGGGACTGTGTGGGGTAGACTGTCTGTAGACAAGCATTGCTGGATGCTCTCAAAAGAAGAAAATTTGTCTTTGGCATTAAGGAAGGTGTAAGCTGTATAATCGGCTGCTGTCAAATGCTAGCATAAGCAGTGTCCTTAAAAGGAACTGCAAGGAGGTTAACAATGGCCTGGAGAGAACCAATAATGCATAAGGAGTGATTGGCATGGTTCCACCAGTCGCTTGGGAATGCCTGAGACTTTAAAATACTGTTCTTTTAAATATTAGATCCAAAAGCAAAGTACCATCTGGTCAAATTGCTGCCTTTTCCTTGGCAGATTTAGTCCATCTTTGCTCAAGAGGTTTAAAAAAAAAAAAAAATCATTCGACAACAGAGGCAAAACCATGCAGCTTGAAATGGGTCTTCAGGATGCAGCATCCTTAATGAATGGAAATTAATTAGGCTGAGCGGATCCCTATATGTAAAGCAGTAAGCCAGAGAACTTTACAATGTGATGAAATAGGCTGGATGATTCAAAAGTGAAAAGATGCGATCAGTCATCTAGGAACAGGAGCTGTGATGTTTGACCAAAACCAAAAGTAGTTTGCATTAGAATGAAATAAGGATTTTAGTGCCTCTGCTGTTTTCTTGCTTGTAATTTTTTCCATTATCCCTAAGATGAGGTGGTTTAGAACAGTCCTCTAACACAAGGACTGATTTTGGTTCCGTGATACAGTCAGATATATCCAGAACCAGCTCATAATGTAATACCATAGCAATCTATGGGCATGTTACTGAGCATGCTATTTAGCTGAATTTCTGCCTTTTGTCACAACAGCATTTACCTTTAGGAGGTCAGGTGAATGACTCTGCAGAAGAAAAAGCAAGTATTGCTTCATGGATTGACTAACAGAAGGAGTGACATGCATGACAGCTGAAGCTGCACAAACCCCGGAGACTAAGCACGGTATGTTCATGGCAAGTGCAGCAATCACCGGTTGGCAGATTGAAAGCTGATCTTGTTTCTGAACACAGGTCTTCTCGTTGGTGATGCTGCTGTCATCCAATATGGATCTCTTAGAAAGGTGTTTTTTTTTTTTTTAAATTAACCTTTTTATGTTAAAAACAGCATCCAGTCTGTTCCTGTCATACTCAGACATAATGAACATGGAGTCCAGTGAATAATGTAATTGTGGCTGGTGAAAAAAGGAATGGGCTGAAATGCTGGCCAGTGAAAAAATAATATGTTGCACTTGCTGGTTGCCTTTATTCTAAGGATCATGTTTATTAACTATTCAGGTAAATTAGGTGACAGGGATTACTTAATCCAAATGCAGCCACTCTTGGGTGTAATGTACTAGTGTTTGAGTGCAAAATATTGCTACATGGGTTTGAAATAGAGTAGGTCATTGTACTCATTTGAAACTGCCAGGTGGAGTTTAGGAGGCAAAACACAATTATCTGAGCTCAGAGCATCTCTTCTGTGGGTGGGTATCTTCATACTGGTAGGAAGGGAAACTGTCTGACCTCCATGATTACACGTCTTCCTCCCACTCCTCTAGATCTCTCAGAAACCCCTCTGGTGGGCTTAGGGTTCAAGTTAACATGATGGGAAGGGACGGAGCAAGAGGCTTTCTGCAATGTCAATTTCTGCAGAGCTGTTTAAAACAGCTAAGAGCTGTACCAAATAACTCTGCGGCCAGCCTCTCCACAGAGACCCAGGCAAAGACAACATACCTCCTGTTGGATCATGCTGCCGGAATATGGGGGACAGTGGGGCCTAAAGAACAGTAGCTGTCCATGGTGGCTACATGAGTCTGTGAAAGGGGGTCCTTCCCCATAGACTAGCAGGTTTTGTGACGTTGGAAGTTCTCAGACCCCTCCTTGAGGTTATGATGAGTAGGAAACTCCATGAGGGGAAGTTCATGATTTTTCTGTCCCTCTGGTCCTTGTTTATAGGTGTCTCCATCAGAAACAGCAGTCTGGGCCCCTGAATGAACTGATACCAAAGTACTAGGATGCCTCTCGAAAACAATTCTGCTTTCTGGGCCAGTGAAGACCAGACCTATAGAGGAGAGGAACTGCAGTAACTTGGCAGCTGTATGAACATTCCCTGCTCACTGTCAGTTGTGCGTGGGATCTGCATATCACCATCCAAGCCAAAGAGAAAGAGCTACAATTGCAGTTGGCAGAAGGAAACTGGGGAACTATAGGGATGAAAGAATTGACAGCTGCCAAAATGATGGAGTGGACTTAGCCAGATTGTGCTGGCCAAAGCAAAATAACACTATGTATCCAGTCATAATTGATGGAAGAACTTCAAAACAGCTGCATCTTTCAAACGTGGTATAAAGGTCATGTAGTTTTGAGGTAGGTTCACTTTTTATTGCTTTATAGACAGATCCCTTATTCATTATTTGCAGAGTTTGGACTTTTACAAAGTAGTTGTCATATTAGATGTGGTTTACTTTTAGAGAGCAGGACTTGGGTAAGCTGTGCTAGCCCACTGGTTAACACAGCTAAATGTGATTGGTTTTGGCTGGGATTTTCAAAATAGCCTGCGAGAATTAAATGCCAAAAAGAGTTGAAGATCAGTGCGGGTTCGACACTGGCCTTAATCTTTATTGGGTGGGAGGAGAGGGGGAAAAAATACAAATAGGGTGCACTGAGATGACTTTTTTATTCCATTATTTTTAGGGCCTGACTCATGATTTTTTTTAAAACTTGTGATTGCCAATACTGGAGTTTTGTGGTATAGTGTCTTATTGCAACTTTATTAAATTTATTTTTTTTTTTAAATTATACTCTTTGTAGAATAGCCACTGTATGTTCAGCAAACCTGAAATGCATGCTGCAAAATCCTTATCTGGCATTTAACATGAGAAACTTGTGGCATTATAAGAAAACATCATTTATAACCCTGATGTATTTCTTTTACAAGTACAAAAATGAGTCTGTTATTTTCTACTGTACTTTCTCCAGCTTTAAATCTTGATTTAGATTAGGATGACCTGAAACTAAAGAGCAGGAGACCAGTAATAAATCATCAGTTACAATATTGACGGTAAAAACAACGGAAGTCCTGTGGCACCTTAAAGACTAACAGATTTCTTTGGACATAAGCTTTCATGGGTTTTATCCTACAAAAGCTTATGCTTGAAGAAATTTGTGTCTTTAAGGTGCCACAGGACTTCCTTTGTTTCTGCTGTATGCAGATTAACACAGTTACACTTCTGGAACTATCAATATTGACAGTGAACAACAGAGAAGAAGATTTTGGTCTTGGTTCCCCTCTCACACTGATTTTACACCTGATTTACAGCCAGTGCAAGTGACAAGAGGATCAAGACTATTGGTTTTGTCCTTCACTGGTGCTTTATGATGCATAAAGGCTTTTTCAATGTTTTCCATCTTCTGTCCAAAAAAGACACACACAGAAACAAAAACTCCTAGTCAAACAGTTGTTTGTTCTGTGCTTGTGGTTTCATGTGAAAATATCAGTTCTTTGCTGGAAGACTTTGGAAAGATGTTTCAGGGACCTGAGAAGGGATATCATATGAAACTCTAAACTGAAATGTAGCTCTCCTGCCCCTTACTAGTTTTTATTGGTCAGCATTCCTTCCTCACGCAGAGACAGACACTTAAGATTTCATCCCCGTATGATGACATTATACAGGAGGCAGTCTTACCACAAAGGAGAAGGAAGTGATGACCTGATAGATTTGCTATTACAAATATTAAAATCAAGATAGAATGTTTTAAAAATATTTCAGTGCATCGTTATTCATCATAAATGAGCAATAAAAGGAAAAAAAATCTCAGCTTTTTATTAAATGCTGTATACATGCAGCATGACCAGAAAAGAGGGACAGCTATAGTATAAGCATGCAAGATTTAATTTAAAAAGTTCTACGACTAGAAATAAGCATAATGGAAAAAATTAGGTATTGCACCAACCAGGAAAGAGGAATTTGCTCTAAACAGCTCAAAGGTCTTTTGTCAATTACAAATGGCATTTTGGAGTGGCTGATGGGATATACCGAGGAAGGCTTGCAGGGTAACCATTTCTGTTTTTGATCATAACACAGGAGAATCCTGTAGCTTTCAAGGATGTGCCAAATGAAAAAAACATTCTTTTACGACTTCTGAGTTACATTAGAAGAACTTTACCTTATTGTCCATTTTAAATTGTGACTTGGAGTTGGTGGGAAAGGGAGAGTAGTCTAATATGTTGTCTCTTAGTTCTGAGGATGGAAAAATCAGCTGCCTCTTGATTTTAGTTTTTGTTTTTGGGTTTTTGTTTGTTTATAAAGAAACTTATTAATTATCTTATATATTATCAGTGTTTAAGGACAAAGGTGGGGGATTTCCCTGTTACTGATGTATTTCCTCCTATTCTTTTTATGCTGCCAAACCCTCACTTACAGTGGCGACTTTTATTCCTGGCTCATGGTACTTCCCAAGAGCACATGTTTTGCCTTTGGGTTGTAGCAGAATGAACAAATAGAGGAGGATACCCCAGAAATGTCTTTGGCTGCCAAAATGGCTTTTTCCTTCTCCCCAGTCTTTGCAGATTTCTGCCTTTGAGCACTGAATACTTTTGTGTGTGCATTATTTTAAAAGAGCTAAATGCATACTTGTGGGAAGTAAAATGAATGACTTGTGGATTTTACAGTAAAGAAGGGATTCATTCCAAGAGCTGAAAGGGTTTTTTATATGCTGGCTTCTCAAGGTTATATTAAATATGCAATCAGACTTTGCTTCTTCTGCAAGCACCATTGGTCCTTAGTGAACTATATTGTCTAAGGCAGTGGTTCCCAACATTTTTCTCTGCCATGGCACACCTTGCTACTTTTAATTAATTTGAGGCACACCACCACAGAGTTTCCAAATAAACTCATGAATATTCATGAGCCAATGAGCCAATCCAGAGCTCTTTGAGTAGTTTTTCAAAAAATTTTGTGGCACACTTGCTCAGACCCGATGGCACACTGGTTGGGAAACACTGGTCTAAGGGATTCTTCCAGGATCTTCTGGTTTGATAGCATTATGTCGCCTCTCCCTGTTCTTCAAGGAAGCAAACACTCTACAGTCAAACAAAATTAATGCACAACTGTTGTTTCTGCTCATTATGCTTCCTGTTTCCTCCAAAAGAATGACTTTTATAGGATGGATTATAGCCTCCTGATGGATAAACTCAGATACTCAGTGGTGGCATATTGGGAGGAAAAGTCTCCCACCTAATGAAATAAACTTTACCAGTGCAACAATATATTGATCTGTAATGGAATGATGCCATTTTGTAAAGTGTGTGGGCTATGCTATCAGGTGGGAACGGGATAAGAGAGAAGAATGAGTGCAAAGCAGAACAGAGCAACTGAAGCCTGAAGTAAAAATGACATTATGGTCAGAATGTCTCATTACAGTGACTTATACCTATATAGTCAAAGCTTTTTCATTAAGTATTATGACTCTTTGTTTTAACTCTAAATGTTGAGCATGAGGGAGGTGGTGGGGGTTAGTCATAGAAGACATTGGGGTCAGTGTAACTATATTTTAATAATGTATATTTGACCCTAACAGCATCCCAATGCAAGAGGCTTGCTGGCATCTAGTAGTCATCTTCAGCCAGTCTGAGCAGGTCTGTGCACCCCAATTCATTAATGCCATAAACTAGGTATTAGGTATTAATTACCTAATTAATTAATTAATGCCATAAATTAGGTATTTTGAAGTGATAACTCCAGTTATATTGATACTTGGTGCATTCTTCAAAGGGCAGTCATGTTAGTCAAGTTCAGCAAAAGAAGCAAGCAGTCCTGTGGCACATAATCTAACAAATTTATTTATCGCATGATCTTTCGTGGGAGAAAATCCTGCTTCATCAGATATTTTAAAGCTTCTTTTACTGTTCATTCTGTTTCTCTAGAGGTGGAAATGAATGTTGAGATTCCTCTGAATGGTCCAGGAGAGAGATGGATGATACAGAGTGGGGATGAAGGAATAATTCTTATAGTAGGGGTGTGGAAAGCAGAAACCATATATTGTGGTGTTATTACTACTTTAAGTCAGAGTTTACCACTGTACCCCTACACCCATATTTCCAGCATCCCTGTAGCAGAGTACATGGTTTGGAGAAAATTCAGGAGTGGGGGCACTGGAGTCATCTTCTCAAGAGTAACCAAAAAGGTGGTGAATTGCTAAGTGTGGTTGGAGTGTAATAAACAGGCAGCCGGAATGAGAGTTGCTGGTCCATGGTTGCTCATCACATGGACACTCAGTATTGTGTGCTGGGTGGCACATCCAGACAAGAAGTTACAGCAGCAGAGCAATTTAAGGCACTCAGTTTTATAGGCCAGGCAGTGACAAAACCCTCACTGGTCTGGTTGCACCCCAGAACCTGACATTGGTATAGCTGAACCAGCACTTTTACACCACTGGCTATTTTAAGTGAGGTCTATGCTTTAAGCCTTCTTGAAACAGCATGAAGTGATTCTCAAGTGTGGAGGCTGGAAGCCTCAAAAGAAAGGTTAGGGTCTTTAATGTTTTCTGTTTGTTTATTTGAGGTAAGGCAAATAGCAAAGGAAGTTTAAAGTGAATGAAAGTGAAGCAGTCACTGAATTAGAGTTGGCCAGGTTGGATAATGACAAACTAAATGAGGAGGGTGTGCACCAAAAACTGTTGGTTCAGCAAAAAGAGGAATAGCCCACTTCAGAGTGTTGGGGTTGCAAGAGAAAATGAAGGGACCCCTGGATTTTATCAGAGATTCCTGGATAGGAGCCACAGGCAGAGGGGGGCCTATAATTGACTATGCACAACAGTTCATGTGCGAATTCAAAGCCATGACAGAGGTAGTTCAGACTTGTTTCACAGACACTTAGTCCAAACAAAAGGCATGGTATGACCAACATACTTACAAACATGTTTTTGAAGTAGGGGATATGGTGTTGGTACTTAGCCTGAAGAGTTTCTTGTGGTGAGATCAGAAGTGGCTAAACAAGGCTATATCATTGACAAAGGCCATTGCAAAGTCCTGTAATCCATTTAAAATTTGGTTGACCAGCCTCTGAAAAGTGTCCCGTGCATTGATTAACTCAAATGATAACATTTTAAATGTGTTAAATCCCATACTGGCAACAAAAGCAGAGGTTTTTTTCTATACATCAGGGTCCAAAGGAATCCACCAATAACTTTTCACAAGGTCACATGTGCAAAGATATTCAGCTTTCCTTAAGATATCCATCATATTGTCAGTTCTAGGCATAATGTAAGCATCTTGCATACTGACAGCATAGAATTTTCTGAACTCAACCCAAAATGTTGTTGTTTTTAAGGACGAATACAACCAGTAGTACCCAAGAGCAATCAGTCTTTAGTTACCCTCAAGTTCAGCATTTCTGTACAATATTTCTATACAGATTTGCTCTTGCACTGTGCCAGTGGTACAATAAGACCAGCTAGGTGCAGGCCGAGGACTCCTGGGTCAGTTTTATGGGTTATCACTTAAATCTCCCTTGCATTGCTGAAGAAAACTTGTTTGTGGCTCTTCAGCACAAGGTGATAAGTCATCTTGGTATTTAGGCATCAAATCTATGAGGTGGGATGTCTTAGTTTTCCCTTCAGCACAGCACAGCGTGTTTATCATGGCTTCTCTGTGATAACCTTTAAGTCTGTTTGTATGTACAAGCTGTGGGGCAGCATTACTGTGAGGTCTTTTGATGTTATATGTACATTGTCACCTCTTCTGTCATTCCAAAAGGTTCCTCTCATGAGCATTTTGTATTTTTTCCCACAGGAATAAGTGCCAGTACCATACCCTCTACTCCAGAAGAGTGTTGGTCATGCCATGCCTTTTGTTTGGTCTGAGTGTCCCTGAGGTTAGTCTGAACCACTTTTACCATGTCCTTTAATTCTTGCCTTGAGCCTTTAAACATACTCACTTAGAGGCGTCCCTTCTGCCTCAGTGGCCTCTATGCAGGAATGTCTGATAAGATCCAGGAGTCCCCTCATTTTCCTTCTTTACAGAAGATCCAATGAGCAATCCACCTAGATTATTGAGGGCGCTTCCCTATAAATAAATAGCTAAGGTAACATTTCCTCCTAATCTAGGTCCTGCCGGGTGGCATACATCATCAGCATTTATCTTAATGTCCCATTAAACTCCCTACCAGACCATTTGTCTCTGTGTGATATGAGGCAGCTTTTAGTTCTTTCACCCCTCACAATTTCCATAAATCACCAAATAGCTGAGGCATGAAATTTGACACACAGTCAGATAAAATCTCTTTAGGGAAACCCACTCTGCTAAAAATAGTGAAAAGGGCTTTGGCTACAAAACCAGCTTCTATGCTACTGAGAGCAACTGCTGTGTCTTGTCTCACAGTCAAGAGGTTTAGAAGGACTTTTTGGAATCCTGAAGGTCTTTTCCTTTTCTGACATAAGACACAAGAGCTATGAGTCTCTCTCACATTATTCTGTATCTCTGGCCAGTAAAAATTCTTCTTTAAGCTATCGTAGCTTCTTCATGCTCCCTAGTGGCTAGCAAAAGTGCAACTGTGGGGCAGCAACATTAACTCCCCCTGCTGCTGGGCAAGCACAGCTAGCTGATTGTAAGGTTTCCTAGGGCTTTTGCACTTCCTCAGGGTGCTTCTCTGTACAACTTTCCTTCCTCTTCTGAAGGTTTTTCTCTATTTCCCTAGCCTGGATCCCCATAAGGAAGTTCCCAAGGATGCATTCTAGCATGGAGCCCACTCTTTGTTTGCTTGTAAAACTTTGGCTGCAGACAACTTGAACAGCTTTTCCAGTTACAGGGGACAACTTCTTCCCCTGTAACTTTGGATGCTTGCTGCCCCTTCCTCTGCTATGGAGGAGCTGACCTCAGCCTCTCCCATACCTGAAATCTCCTTGCTTTATCTTGCTAAGCTGGGCCAAGGCTGGGGCTACCCCCTCCCCTGACCACTGCATGTTGTCAGTGCGAATTTTCCTGAGATCACTAAACAGTAGTCCTTTTTCCTGCAAGTTACTACATTAACTGCTTCAGGTAAAGACCAATGATCAGTTCTGACACACATAGCTATTGGAATACTACAAAGCTGCCAACTTTCAAAGCTCTCTCCAGCTCTTCCCATTCCACACGTACTTTAGCCAAAGCTACAGTGATTTCATATCATCCAGCTGTTCTGCTTTTTCTCCAGGAATCATCTCTGTCTAACCATGCCTCTGCTAATCAGAGTAATCTCCACCCACACATTCTTTGCCATGTACCTTGGCAGCTCTAACAAATTCTAGATCTGCTCTGTGGATCAGACTTCACAAAATTAATCCTAGACCTGCAGGTATCTCTTGGGATACTATGTTAAGGACAGCTGCATTGACTTGGGCTGGATGGGATGTGGGTTTAGCTGCTTTCGTCTTAGGGAAGATATCCCTCAGGTGTTCAGAGGAATCACAGGTGAAGCACCTTCTTGGTGTTTCTCTCCTGCAAAGAATTCCCCAGGGAGGATCTATTCAAGGGAGGAAAATGTTGGGACTCCCAACTGTCCTGTTCCTTCCCAGGGACAAAATGGGGTCCTACTGTAACACTGGGCTCCTGCCCTTCCCTCTGTGGCTTGCAGTCAGTGAATGCTTTCACTTGCATATATGCATCAGCAAGATCCGTGGCATTTGGGACCAAATCCAGGGAGTGTATCTCGAATAGCTTGCCTGATTTCTTCAGAACATATGATCAGGAATTGTTTGTGTGCAAAAAATTCAAACTACTAGTCATAACTCTCTGCCTTCCTCCCCTTGGCCCATTTGGTCTTCAATGCACACAATTTCTATATATATATTCTCTATGACTCATTCTGTCATGCATTTGGAGACCTCTAAATTTCATTCTATATGCTTCAGGGGCAATTTGAAACCTTTGCATTAAATCCTTTTAAATGCAGCATATTTCAAAGCCTGTTCAATTGGCTTTTCATTAAATACATTCAGTGCTTTGCCAGACAACTATCCAGTCAGTGTGGGGACTTTCTAGTCTTCTGCATCTTTTATGCAATTCAGAAAGTCTTTCACAAGTAACAAAGTATTCCTCAACACACTCAGTCTCTTTGTGTGCAGGGTAAAGCTTCTTCCTATTGGATGCTCCTTGCAAGGGGGAGGAGGGAGAATACTGGTATCTGTGGAATCTGTCCGTGTTTTTCCATAGGTAGGTTACTTTCCTTTCCTTCTCTTTTCCTATGACTTCCCTTTTCTTGCAGCTCTAAGGCTTGTCAATGAGCGGCTTCTTTCTTCTGCTCAGTTAACCCTTTTTTGTGTTCATGCTCCCCTTTTAGTTATAAAATCTGGAAAGGATCATGAGAGGTCACCAAGTTCAGTCCCCTGCACACACGGCAGGACCGTTCACTAACTTAGCCAGCTCTAATTTAGCAATTGCTTCTATTTCATTCATTTTAAATTTCTTTTGTTCTACTGTCTTTATCTGAAATGCACAAACAGAAAACGGTAAGACTGTAAACTTTTCTTTGAGGTTTCAAGTCTCCACATTAGAGATTCACTTCAAACTGTTTCACCAAGGCTTTAAGTGTAAGCCTCAGTTAAAATAGAAACCAATTCTGGGATGCAATCCAGAGCAGTGAGGATTGTGTCCCTGCCTGCCCTGTAACACTGGGTCCCTTAAATTGCTCTACTGCTATAAATCCTTCATCTGGATGCTCCCAGCCAGCATCAAGCATGCGCTGTTTGTGTGATAAGCAATCCTGGACAAGCAACTCTGATTTCAGTCACTTGTTGCACTGCAGTCACACTGTGGTATCTACCACCTTTTGGTTATACTTGGCAGGATGACCCCAATATCCTTCACTCCTGAATTTTCCCCAAACTGTGGGCTCTGCAATGAGCAGTTCTGTCCTGGACCATTCAGAGAAATAATAAGATTAATATGATCCTCTAAAAAGAAAGAATGGACAGCTCATTACATGAACTGGAGTTCAATCACTTCAGCTAAAACACAGAACCGTGTTGGCCTAGAATAAAAATAAAATGAGCCATTAACAAGGGTAGAGCTTAAGAGAGTTCAGGTATAAAAAATACAAGTAAATAAGAGTGAAAAATGCTAAGGGCTTAGATGGGTAAGGTGTAACAAACCTACAGCTTTGAATTTTAGGTAAGATTTTTACTATGCTATCTCCTAGCAAGATTGCTGCCGTTTTTCTGGTCAGATCTCCCTCAAAGTCCAGTGTGCTTGGTTCCTTTGTCATCTTAGGTGAATTATAACTTGGGGTTCTTTATCCCTCTTTTTTATGCTCCAGTGGTCCTTTGAAATGGATTCTTCTGCAGGTTACCCTCCCCCAAAGTAAAGTTCATAGACTGTGAGGAAGTCTTATGCTGAAGGAAGTTCCTTGCTGGTTCCACTGCCTTCCATTGTCTGATAAAATACAAATTGATCTGTTCTTGCTCTCTTTGATGCCAATAAATGGCCACTTGATGTGATTACTAATTGACTCTGACACCTGGCTAGAGGCATGAGTCTGTCCATTGTTTGGCAGAAATTGTTTACCCACTTTCCAGTCTTGTATGGTAAAGTTCTAGTTCCATATTTCCTTTACATTTGTACTGTTCTTCATGCATTTTCTGTAGCCACACCATGCAAGTGTATTAACTATTAATAAGTTAAACAAACAAGGAGTTCTGTGGCACTTAGACTAACAGTTATATTTATTGCATGAGCTTTCATGGGAGAAGATTCCACTTCACCAGATACTTGAGTTGTTAGTTTTCTAATGATACCTTGTGTGACAAATATCAGGTGCAGTTTATGACATAAAAGAATTAGGATATAATGACATGGAGGCCAGCTGAAACTGACTGCAATATACCAATGAGCCCTTGCCCTCTTACACTGGGATGCTGTTAGGGTCAAAGTATCTAAATAGGAACATAATATAAATTACTAATTCTTTTCTGAAGGAAGGATGTTTAGAGAAGTGAGAAAATCCTTCCTCACAGCTGTAGGATACATTTAAGTCTCCCAGTGGAAGCAATGATCCATATTCATGTAAATATGTTTTGATGTCCTCTTCAAAGTTTAAATGAAACACCCACATTCAGGAAGCAAGTCATCTGAAGCAGAAACACAATTGTAATTCTTTATTAAGCACACCATGTAGGTCTTTGGTTTCACTTTGGTAACACCAAGTTTTGGCAGTTTGCTTGTTTGGCTTTCTGGTCGTGGTCTTAGATAATTTCATATTTACTGTTTGTAAGGGGTATAGAAAATCTCTTGGTAGAAAAAGCAGTTTTTATAAAGTGTTGGGGTTTTTTGTTTGAACACTCAGTTTTAATCTGTGAATGCATTAATAAACCAGATCGCTCTTGTTTCATCTCCTGATATGTACTGACAGTTTTTCCTTTTCAGCAGCAAAAATTTAATTTTCTCCCCTGTATAGACAAGAGATATATAATTTACGGAGATTAAAGTAATAAAGATCAATAGAAATAACACTTTTAAAAAACACAGCAACAACAAACCAATGTGATCCTATATCATCAGCTAGTGTATTTCTGTGTAGCTGTGATGAAGTCTTTATAGATAACACATAGTTAACTTTGTAGGACCATTTTAGTCAATGGAATTAGGCTAAATTGTGCCAACTAAGGACCTGACCTAAATTTTATAGATTTAATTCTTTTTATAAGTTTGGTTTCTCTTTATTTTATTGCAGAGATATACATTTCTATCTCATTCTACAGTAAAATTTAGATCTATAGCAGTGGCTTTCAGACTATGGGTTGGGACCCACTACTGAGTCATGATGCCCCCTGCTGCCACCACTGAAAGACTGGAATACATTGCTGAAAGATGTAATTGTTGGGTCATGGGTACAAATGAATTTTTTCACTTGGGTCCCAAGGCAAAAAGTTTGAAAACCACAGATGGGTTATTAATCTCCATTAATATGCAAAGTATTGTATCATAAAGGTCACAGGATTCACAGACAAAATTAGATCTTCTGCTTACCATTCATTGATACGTTTTCACAAATATAAATGTAATGTGAACTACACGGAAACCCATGTAACTTAAGAGAATTTCCTGAGAACACTTTCCTTCTTGACAGCATTTTGTATTAAGGAACGTGGTGCAATTAATCTGTAAAAGTCGTATAGTTTTGAGTTCACATTTTTGTCTTTTTTTTTAACAAAATGAAACCATAAGAATGAATTTCTCTGTGTCAGGTAAAGTGAAAAGGGAGTCCTGTGACAGACCTTCAAGGTCTGGTCCAGTTCCCCGGGAAGTCTCTGATTGACTTCCCATAGACTAGAGTAGGAGTTGGATTGGGCTGTTGCTGAGCAAGCTTTTTTATGAGTAAAGCTCGGAAAGAAATCTACAGCACTCTACTGTATTACGTTAAACTAAATGCTGCCTCTATAGATTTTGACTAATGCTCAGCACAGTTTTTACATTTAGGTCTGCTTGATTATTTTCCGTTGGAGCAGACAAGTATATGGTATGATCTCATCCTATTGTCAGGGTAATGTGTCTTTGGGGATTCTAACCTTGTTCACATTACAATGACATCATATTTTCTGCAGACTGTAAATCACAACCATTGACTCCTGGCTTTACTAATAAGACTTGTGAAGATACCACATGCAACTACAACATGCTTGCTTGAAATAGTTAGATAGCCAGGCAATTTATTTATTTTTAACTACTTGAGACAACATTTTTAAGAAACTAGTAATGAAGGAGGTGTGCAGTCTCATTTAACATTCCTAACATGTCCACCATCTGGCTAACCCACATGGTTTACTTATTCTTGTTGAGCTCAAAGATGGATTTTTTTTTTTTTTGATTCTGTGATCTAAATAGATTCATCAGCAGGCTCTGCAACATAACTAAGAGGAAAAAAGTATTTTCCATTTGGATTGACCTTTTAAAGTTCCATCTGAGCAAAGTACTCAAAATGTATCCATTTACTTTCTACACCTTGCAGTCTTCTGCATCCGGAGAAAAAGCAGGCTTCCACATAAACTGAAAAATGGATCTACAACAAAACAAAACACAATTTTCTCACCTAAAATAACTTATCTTCAGTTGGGTTTCTTGAAAATGGTTCATTTAAGATCTCTTTAATGATATATACCCACTTCCTTCCTTCCTGTTGTACTCCAGAACGTTTAATGTGGCTCAGACTTCTGTGAACTCCAAGTGAACAGTTGAGGATGAATGATTTTTGGGAGTCCTAAGAACCGAGTTTTGTACACAACGAATTACTTGGTCGGAACAAGAAAATACTTCCCTTATGGCTCTATCTCTTTGATTTTCTTAAATCTTGCTTACATTTTGCTTTTTGGAGCTGCCCCTCTAATATTATATTAGCTGCCTTATGCTCTAGGGCCCAAATTAATCCTTGGTATAGTTTCATTTAACTCAATTAAGTTTACAGAGTTATACCAGACATGAAATTGGCCTATGGAATATTAACTGCAATTGTACTGGCGCACACTGAAGCCCTGGAAGAGTTCCCACTCAGACGGGACGCTTCCAGGCTATTGTGTTTGGAACCTCCTGTATCATTTTAACCCATAAAACTTTAGTGTCTGAACAAAGCTCAGATGCTGCCTCTGGCTTGGGGTCTCTAGGCACACTCATGCTGCAGAGTCCCTTTCTGGTACCCCCTCCTGAGGGTTGGGGGCCACACAATTCAGCCATCTAGCCCCAGAGGCTACTGCTGTTCATGCAGGCACTCCATAGCCTAAGCACACCCTCTCCCAGCCATGTAGACACGCTGAGTTTGTAGCTTAATTCTTCAGGAGCATGTGATAGTGAAAGCCAAGGGACAGACTTTGCACAAGATTCCAGACACTATTACTCTTCACTGAGAGAGCCTGAAGCGTACACAGATCTGTTTCCCTGACTCAGGTTCCTCACCATTCTGGAGAGTTTTTTGGGCTTGGGCAGAGTCCTCTCTCTGGGGTGTCTTAGATCCTTCCTTCCTAACTCATGGTGGTTCTTCAGAATCATGGAGCCTTTTTAGGTCAGCTTCCTCTGACCTTGGCTGGTCCCTGCAGTTAAACAAGACCCCTTGCTATCAAAGCATGCCTGTCTCTTCCTGTCTTGTGCCCAAAGCATCCTGTTTTGCTCTGAGAGTCTTTCAAGTTTATGTGTCCCCCTATGAACACCTAATGTCTTTGTTCCGGTGCAGGGGATTTTTTACTTCATTTCTCCAGGCTCCTGCAGATAAACTTCATTGAGCTGTTTTCCCAGCATAAGCAACTTCCTTAGTACACTAATTATTCAGTCAGAGCATAGTTATTCAGGTTTACAACTCTCTATTGTCTTATTGCTGGTCTGGTGGTAGGCACCTGCCATGGCCCCGTCAACATATGATGGATTCCTCACAGAGGCATTCCTAGATGTAACAATTTAATAGAAACAACTTCATAACATCAACTAGAATTCACAAATTGTCAGTAAAAAGATTCCCCAAACAGTCTCTCACTATGTTGGCAATACAGCTGTAAGTGCTTAAAGGGGCAACCTCAGTTTAGAAATGTCCGTTGAGTTGTCTGTTTACTGACCTGCGTATATGGTTCTCATCATCACCGTATCTGAGCATCTCATACTTAGGTCTGAAAATGTTTTTCCTACTATTGTTACAACAACTGACAATGCTATAACTGAAAGAGATTAGAGGAAACAAACATTTTTTTCTCTTCCGTTTTCAGGTCACTTTGTGCATTTGACAGCACTTTATGTGTAGTCAGTTTCACTGTTTCCCCTACATATTCAGTCAGTTTCCTGTTTTGTTTTTTCTTTTTTTTAAATTCAGGTTTTTCACATGCTGCACAAAAGACAAAAACTTTTTTAAAAGTAAGGAAATGTGATTGCAATACATTATAACTGGACAGAGAGAGATTCAGGAACAGGCGCAAGGCTTCTAACTACTTTTAGTAGTTTTTAAATAAGTAGATTTCAGGCTGACTTCTGTTCTTTTAAGTTTAGTAACGTGAGCTAAATCCCCTGAAAATGAAGGAAAGATGGGCAAAAATTGAACATATACTGTAAGTGGATGACTTATGTATGCTAGTGATGCAACTGTGGAATCACCTAGTGCTCTTTCATACAGCTGTGTGAAGCGTGGCTGTTCCTGTCTCTGGGACTGGTGTGCACTGACTGTGTGCAATTAAAGAATTGTGATGCTCTGTGCACTATGGAAATTAATGGTGGGAATAGGGACTATGTGGCTAAAATTTGGCCGGCTACCTTCCTCACCCACATCATGATGAAGGGGTACCAGAGCAAACCTGAAAGGTGGTGTGACTACATGGGCCAGTTCACAGTGCCACCTATCCAAATCTGGTAGCCAGGGAGCCCTGGAACTATTGAGTGTACATTGATAAAGCTGGGCCTATGCACTGATAGTGTTGGGTACACATGAACTCACAGCACCAGAATTTTTGGCAGAAAATCACAGTTGCCCAGCTCTGCCTGGTTTCACCGCTAACTGATGTATCAGTTTCAGCTTTGGCGATTTCATGAACCCTTTTTGATAAACCTGGTTTGCGTTCTAGGATATAATGAAACCTGAAACCTAACAAGTTTTCTTTTCTGATTTCATCCTTTCTCTCCTTTGTCTTATTCCTTCTCTTCCCTTTCCACATTTCAAACACTTCTCCGCCATTCCATTAAGAAATTCAAGAAGAGTTGTGCAGGATAAATCAAAGACTAGTAAAGTTCTTTTTTTGTTGTTGTTGCTATGAGTCTGTGTGCACTGAATTGATCTGTTAATTTATTCTGCAACACCCCAAAATCAGACCTACACTTAGATCTGCAATCATTGTTGTTCATTATTCACATCAACATAATTTTCAGTGCCCATCCCCTGGCTTGAAACTACTTCATCAGGTATTTGATGAACATTTTTTCATATGCTTAAGGAAATGTCTAACTGCCTTTTTCCTTAAAATTATTATAAAGCAAACTGAGGGAGATTTTCCTAGTGAATATGGACATTTTCATTCAAAACTATATTCCTCTTTCCCCCCAGATTAGAAAAAACAAATTTGTTCTACTTGTATATCAAGGGGTAAAGCTGAAGATGATAGCTTTTTAACACTTCACATTTGGAGGAAAATGGGAAAACATTCTGGAAAAATTATGAAGCTGCAGTTTTCATTTGGCTCTCCACATATTCTCCAGCTAGTTTTACTTTTAAACCTTTTGTATTTCTCAGGGACGTCATCTGCAAATTTACATTTCAGGTTCCTCATATAATGAACAAGAGACAAAATGACTAGGCAAAAGAAAGCAGTAATTTGTGATGTCAGGAAATGTGGTTTGGTGTCCTTATCCCAACTGGGAACACATACGTGTTTAAATAAGCATGAAATTGGGCCAGAACCCACTTTAAGCGCACAGTTAATACACATACTGCATCATCTTTCTTGTTTAAGTACTGTGCTGTTTTGGGGGGTTTTTGCTATACAACAGCTACCATATGGGCTGAGCTTCAGCTAGTCAACTACTAAATTACAAACACTCTTTTGACTGTGAATTGAATAGAAAAGGATGTCAGTTATTGCTTTCCTCCTGTGGCCACACCACAAGTGCACCTGCAGTAAGAAACTGGCATTCATCCTATGAAAAACACCACATGCTTCTATTGTTAGCCAGAACCGAATTCTAACCTTGGCTTTGCTTACCCAGTTAGAAGATTATGAAGATAAGCGCCTCGCTCTTATGCATATGTATTTACTTAGTCTTGAGTCTCAGTATTCATCCACAGGCTTTCTGTGTTTCCACTGAAAGAAGCAAAAATAGGGTTAAGAAGATTGCTATCTCTGGTGTGTCTCAGTCAAAGAGCGCTCTTTTCCTTGAGCACGTTTACCATTTAGAAATTAATATGAAGCTTGTTATCAAATCATAATGGCTTTCCCTGAAAGCTCTGAATTGTATTCTGTTAATATCACCTGCCTACAGAATTATCTGTTTTCAAATTTGAGTGCCAGAACAAAAAGATGTTTTTTCTAGCCTGTGCAGAGATAGTCCGGAATTTGACCATTTCTTGATCCCCAAGGCAGATTGCAACTAGAAACCACAGTGAAGTGTGCAAAGAGGATTTAAGTAGGAAAAAATTGGTGGTGTCTGGAAGCAGTGAACTGGGCAATCCATTAAGAAAGACAGCTGTTAGGCTAGCAGAGGTTCCTTGTCTCCCAGTATGTAAAGTGACAGCTGAGCTAGGGATCAGACTGCGAGTTAGCCTGCAGCTGCTGCTGTCAAAGGCCTACCAGCCGTTGTATTCTAGGAAGGTTGGTAAAATATTCTCCATCATCTGTTATGTCAATTAACTATTTCTTTCCTAGATGTGTATGTCATTATCACAGTAGCCAAAATGTTTATTCAATCTCTGATTGAAATACATTAGGATGACGGAGTGGTTTAGCAATTAGGAAATTAGTCTGGTGTCTTCTGAAGCTTGGCTTCAGCAACGTAGCTGGCTGAAGTGTTAGTGGCTTGAGTTCAATTCCCTGGTGGATTGTTAGTTGTATTACATATTTGTCGTCTTATGGCTTTCATTCAACAGAGTCCGTAGTGTTCAGTGCCCATAAATATGAGCTATGCTCTGAGACCACTAGAGGGGATTCGTAAGTTCAAGGTTTAAATGCATGGGCAGAAATCATTACAGCAACACGGAATTTATGGAGTGACTGCAAGGCACTCAGCACATTCATTAATTATTACTGCATTTGGTTTATAATGTGTCCAACTGATGCTGTGGATACTTTTCCAAATATTAAAACTCATTATACTTAAATACGATGAACCATTCCACTATAGTGCATTACCTATCTAATTCCAACAATTGTCTGATAATCAGTACCATTTTGAGAAAGCCAGTGTTTATATCCTTTATCCTTTATCCCATGGTCACCTCCTTCCCAATGCCTGGGGGAAGGACAAAATATGTTTCAGAAATGTCACCTCACCTCACACTGAACAGTATCCAAGGTTAGGAATCCACCTTCACAAACACATTCAGGAACTACTTTTGGGAGCATGCTCTATATCTTTAATGTAATTGAGTTACTAGATGACACATTACATAATGAACATGACACCTCAGTGTAGTTCATCCTTGGTCTGTCTCCCAGTCCTGGCCACTAATTTAGTAGTCATGAATGCAGTGATTTTCCTTTAACAAGCATGCCTGGAAAACCATTCCATATATTCATTATGCTCAGAGTGGGGAAAAATAATCAAATGCCTGTTTATGCATTTTTGTAACATCCATTTGTGTCTTCGTCTCTCACCATCTGTGCAGAGATGAAAATTAAAGCCCAGGCTGACATTATCTGTATCATTTGTGAATTTATATCCTTCACTCTCCTTTCTTTATTCTTGCACTGTATAAAATGTCTGATATTTATAATTTTATAACTGAATCTAGCACCTTCACAGTTGAATTCTCTTTACCAGCTGAAAGAGTTACGTAGCTGCAGTGATGTATTCTGCATAACTAGTGACCAGAAATTAACATTTGTGGAATCGTGTTAAATGTTCCATGGTCAAGGTTGAAACCAGTTTCCCAAGATAAACCTGGTTTTCAAATCTCTCTTCCGTAACTTCTTCAAAAGGAAGTTAGTTCCTGAAAATGAAACATGTCACATCTTATCCTCTGGTAGAATTTTTCTGGAAACCTCAGGAAAAATCAGCAAATGGGTATAAAAGATACGTTACTTAAAATATATTCCTGTCACTCACTCTTCAAAACTTTCCTAATGATTATTTGACTTGCCAAAATCCCAGATTGCGTGGCCTACAAACTCCACGTTTCTCAGGAGAAGTGCCTTTTTTAAAGTCATAGGTATAGGGTGGAGGAAGAAGTGCAGATGTATATAATATGTACAGTTGTGATTGGCCCACAAACCCCAAACTACTGTAGACAGGGAAGGAATCAACTAACTGTTTATTACAGCAGGAATATAGCAAGAGGGGGCATGAGAAAGCAGGATAAAGAGAAGAGCATTAGGGTTCAGTTGATCACCATGTTGGGGTCAGGAGGATTTTCCCTCCCAGGATTCCACCTTCCTCTGTAGCATGGGGCATGACTCAATTGCTGGTGGATTCTTTATACCTTGCAGTCTTTAAATGATGATTTGGGGACTTTAATAACTTAGTCATAGCTTAGAAGTTTATCGCAGGAGGGGTGGGTGAGGTTCTGTGGCCATCATTGTACAGGAGGTTAAACAAGATGATCATATTGGTTCCTTCTGACATTAGAGTCTGCGAGGAGGAACTTGGTTTTCAATTTGCCTAGCCCTGTTGGGTCAGAAAGTTATGAAGAGATGGGAAAATGAAAGCCAAAATTGCTTAAAGTGCTGTAAAACTAAAGATTGCCTGTTTCACTCTGGCGGAAGCAAACTATCCTTAGTTTGCTGTTTCACTCTTTCTTGGTCCATGTTGCAAAAAGTTCTGGTTCTGATTCCCTGTATGGTCATCAGGCTGGAGAAATGTCCTGTGTGCATTCCTTGTATTGATAGGATGCAGTATTGGATTTCGTATCATTTTGCTTTTCCTTCTTTCTGTTACCTGTAGTTAAAATTGGGGCCATAACTCAGAGAGCTATTTTCACATGTATGCACAGACATGTTTACAATATGTTTAAAAACCAGCACTGCCCTTCAATTGACTCCAGACTGTGCTGCTGCAATTTATGGAATGAACTGGCAGTGGAGGAATATGGCCAGAAGATAGGAAATTGGAGGCAGGAAATGTGTGAAGTGATGAGACTCTTCAGGGTTTAGAGACCATTGAGAAATGTGCAGTAGACCAGGAGGCACATGAGCCAGTAACTAGGTGGCATCAAGCTGTGGAGTCTGTCTTGGAATGGTTGGACAGTGGTGGGGGAGTAGGAGGAGAAGGTGCATCGATAGGGATAGGAAACTGGGTGTGGGGACAACATATAAAGAGGGTTTAGCTACCAACAGCAATTCTGGTCCCCAGGACAGAATAGTCCCATCTTGTCTCTTCCATTTGTGTCTCTACCCACAGTCCACCCTTGCTTCACCTCAGACCTTATCTCCTCTACTTGGCCTGCTCACTGCCACATACTTTCCCCCATCCCTCTTGATCCCCCTTCTCCTGCATGGCAAGTGACAGCTGGATAGGGGGAGTGGAGAAGGTATGCAATGAGCAGGGGAGGTAGGAGCAAGCAGGGAGAAGAGCAGGGACACAAGTGATGAGTGACAGTGGTGAGGCCAAACAGGTAGAAGAAGGAAAGGAGCGATGCAGCGAGTGGTGGGGTCGGCAGGGCCTGGGATGGAGTGTAGACGGGACCGTGGGTAGAAGAGGCCCCTGGGTAATTGTCCCCTTTGCACCCCCTCCCACACCTTCTGGGTGTAACATGGAAGGGATTGGGAAAAGCATGTTACTGAACCATCTTATTCTTCAAATACACAAAGATACGAGTAGACCTGTTCAAAAGTTCACTGTTGATAAAACATGTTTCTATTCTTCCATTCCTTGTCACTCTCCACTCCTTGCATACCTCAGTCCTGGTAAAACCCACACTCTCATGAACACAGCTCCTTTAGTTTTCCCAGAGTCTCCAAGAAGGGAACCCTACCTTGATTCTTAGGAGACATCAGAGCCAAGCATCCCTTTTTGTGGATTTTATATGCAAATCTGATTTGAACTGTTAATGCTCATTCAAAAAACCTGGTAAATTCGTGAACAAAAACACTTCGTTAAAAAGTTACAGTTGAAATGTATGTTTCAGTGAAGGATAGGTATCATATTTTTAAATACAAGACAACTGCACTCTGAAAAAACATCTAAGAAAGAGGAATCCACCTTCAAAAACATGTCAGGTTCCGTCTTCTGGAAAGAGCACCTCTATAGAGTTTATCACATTTACTTACAAAAATTCCACCCCATTTAAAAAACACCAGACATCATAAATGCACACACAAGTTCCAAAATTACTGCGCATTTCCTATATTGTGTTGCCCTTCAATGTTTCTTATCCCCCAAAACTGTTAACATACTAAGGATTTTCAGCATCTCCTATAACTTCCATATTCAAGTTGTCTGTCCTTGAATTGTATTATAATTGTTGTCATTTTCTTTTAGTTATATGTTGAGAAGTCTGCTTGTTTCTTTGCTGGAGATTGACATTAACTTGGTTAGTTTCTCCACATACTGTATATTGGGCATTTTCAAAAAGAGTTCTTTTCTTTCTGTGCCTCTCAGTAACTCAGCATGAGTTCTCTTTTAGCATTGCTCATTCTGAATTTCTTTTTGTTTAGGAATACTTTGGAGTTTTTTGGAGTCCATTAAGGTACTCCTTCACATTCGTTTATTATGTGCAATGTGTTGCCATAACACACCACAGCCTAAGCTTAGCCTTGCTACCTCTTTGTTTGCTGTGTCAGTCTTGTATGGCATTGATCAGTTCAGCATTCTGTTTAGGAAACTTTATATAGCTAAAGAAGATGTGATGAGTACCTCCATTCTTGAAACTTGATTAAAGTTGCACTGGTGAACCACTGTAGGGACTGAACTGACTTTCCATTATAAAGGTTTTCTGTTACAACAGGACTATTACAGAGCTTTGAAATTACATCAGAAATACTGTGTGCAGGTCTGATCACCATGTTTAAGAAAGATTAATTTGAAGGTGTAGAGAAGGCCTACCAGGTTCTTCATTCCTCCGATTATCCGACTTTATGAGAGGAGATTTAAGGAACTTTGTTTCTTTAGCATCGAAAAAAGGATAAGGGGAACTATGATTGCTCTCTAAATAAATCAGAGGATTAAACACCAGGGAGGCAGAGGAACTAAGTTAAGGGCCAGTGTTGACACAAGAACAAATGGCTATAAACTAGCCATCAGTTAAGTTTAGCCTTGAAAATAGACAGAGGTGTCTAACCATCAGAAGGATGAAGTTCTGGAATCACCTTCCAGTGGGGGCAAACAAACTAATTTATTTTAAGAGAAAGACTAAGAAATTAATGGCGGGGTGGTATGATGATATTGCTACAATGGCATGCAGCCCTTCTGTGACTTCTATTAACAAATATCTCTAATGGCTAGAGATGGGACATTAGACAAGGAGTGCTCTGTTACTAAAGATAATTCTTACCCAGGTGTCAGCGTGCTGGGTCTTGCCTGGATGTTCAGTGTCTAACTGATTGTCGGATTTGGGATTGGGAAGGAATTTTCCTACAGGTCAGATTGGCACAGATCTTGAGGGGTTTCCTGTTTCTCTGCAGTGTGGGACATGGGTCACTTTTAAGAAGTGTAAATGGTCGATTTTCTGTAACCTGAAGACTTTAATGAAGATTTGAGGACTTCAGTAACTCAACCAAATGCTATAAATCTACTACAGAAGTGGGCAGGTGAGGTTCTGTGACCTGCAAAGTGCAGGAGGTCAAAGTAAAGATGGTGATTGTCCTCTCTGACCTGAAAATCTATGAGTCTATGAAAGATGATCATCATTGTAAATATCTAAAATTTGGCAAACTTTTTTCCTCAGCAGAACAAAAAAATGTATTGTCTCTTCTTATATACTGGTTCCTTTAAGCAAATATTTTTAAATGGATGGCTTCTTGAGTATATTGAAAGAAAAGAAATCTATTCCAAAAGGCCAGGATTTCAGCAGTGAGGGGAAAAACATAACTAAAGAAGGCTTAGTATCTATTCTAAAATCTTCTTGTGTGACAGGTTCAGCACTGTTTTACCATTTACTTTATTGGCACTTAGAAGGTTTTTTAAGATCTTGTCAGGGCTGGTCTGTGGAGTTGAGAGACAACAACAAAATAATACATTGGCAAGATATGAATGTCAGAAAGATACGGATAGGCAAGCTCTGCTACCATGGGAAAAGGAAAACAAAACTGAACAAGCTACACATTATACAACATAGCCTAGGAGGCTCTGCACTTTGTCCTTGCCTGGTTACAGTGCAGGCTCTCTTGTGTTCCAGTAACCAGTCCACACCCATTCTTTCTCCCAGAGTCTCACAAAACACGTCATGCCTCTTTCCATGACTTCTGGCTCTGCTGAGGAACTTCAGAAAACCATTCCTACCAAGGCTACCATTGGTTTAGGCGCACTAATATTAGAACTCATATGTGGCCCTGGTGTGGACAAGCCTCCAGCCTCTCCTGGCATGTCTACCACTACAGTAATTAAGTTGGCTCAGGTCCCTTAGAAACTGGTTAAACCCAATGTCATTTTCTTAAACCAGTAAAACCAACAGGTAATTCTGGAATGAATAGAAAAGAATGGGGTCGTTACTGAAATTATTCTTTAGTACTTGCTCTGGATTTTACAGCACAGTCAAGAACAGTTCCTGGTCCCAAGCTGCTTATACTAGGAGGCTACTTGCATGAATTAGAGACCTGGAAAGGGGAAGGAAAGTAGCATGAGGTTTGGAATAGGGAAGGTATCAAAGAGGGTATTTCACCAAAAGGCAAACATGGCATAGTTTTACTTGTGTCTCTGGCACGGGGCACAGAAAGAACCAATGGAGCAAAGAGGGTAAATAGAATGAGGTCCACACGTCTCACAAGCTATTCTGCAGTCACATACGTATACACAATTAGAGCAACCAGTTTGCCTGTCAACTAATGGCTTGACCTCACAAAGGCTCTCCGTGAACAGTTAGTGACACAAACATTCTTGTGGATTTTAAAGCTCTCCGAATCAGAATGTAAAATTTTCAATGGTGTAATTCTTGTGTTTTGGGATTGCCTTTTCAATGTCTCCAATATCATCAAAACCTGTCTTGGCTATTTGTTTCAATACTCCTTATTGCTGCACTGTTTTTATTTAAATGCTTTGTGGTGGGTCTAATCTAACTCTTTTGGAAATCAACAGGTGTCTTTCTATTGATTCCAGTGACCTTTAGATCAGGCAAAGTATGACTTAATTTACTGTCTCTTTCTTTTGTAGGCATGCCTTTTCCCTTTTTAAACAGGAGGGGGTATGTATGTGAGAGAAAGAGAGAATAAAATTAAACTATACTTTGCTACTATATTAAATTTAATGTGCTATCTTCTCCTTAAAATCTTTTGTATCAGGTGTATCTCACTCTTCACTCCACCACTGTTGTATCTGTGGCATTTGGTTCAGGCATTGATTGCTTATGCTTGCTCACACTGTGGTCACTGTGACTGGTTAAAATTCTTTGTAGCCGTGATCCTGTTCTGGCACCACTCTTGTCACAGAAATTTAGGGGGAAGATACAACGGATTTGAGGAGACCTACTGTGCCCTCTGGGGTTTTGTGCCTAGTTTGGGTAAGTAAGGTGAGGTTGCTAATGTGACATTGTAATCCTCTCATTGTGTGGTTTCGTAGTATACATATCAAATCCTGGTGAAAAAGCAAATGTTGGGCGCTGAAGCTATCCTAACCCATTGTACTGAATTTCCTCATCTCTTCTCTTTGCCCCAGGATGCACCTCTAAGTTTTTCCGGATGGAGCTTCCCCAAACTATATCACAGTGCCAAGTTTCCTCACAGGTTCTATTATTATTTGTCTTGCGCAAGCTGTGACATTTCTATTTTCAATTTTCTGCTGTCTCTACCAGCTCCAGTCAGACTGGCTTATCCTCAAGAACTAATCCTCCACATTCCTAGCAGAAAGCCAGTACCCTCTCTAGTGACACATTAGTCCATTGTTTTCTGATATCTTCTTGCTTCTTTTTTACAATTTCTCTCCTCTGAGCTACCAGTGAGCAAATTTCCAATGACACAAGGTTTTCAGAAGCATCCAAAAGTCTGGCACCTCATCCTGACCTCTGGAGTCTGCAGAATTGACTTGGAAACATTCCCTCCTGAGAGTCCTGATTCCTCCTGCTCCTGGTTGGAGCTGAAATGCTGTGCAAACAGACAGATTTGCCTGTAAAATTTTGGCACATTTTCATCCAGATCCAGCCAAAATCCAAAAGTGCACACACTACAGGAAGGGAAAAAAAAATAAATGAACTTTTTTGAAACTCAAACCCTATCTGAATTTTTTGGGGGGAAAAACAAAGATTTTGGGTCATTTACTTCATTTGAACTGGGTTATCCCTCCCATTAATAATCCCAGTGTCTATCACAGAGCTTTGTGGTTTCCTTTTTCCTGTCCCTATGTGCATCTTGTCTGATTGGCAAAAAGCCTGACTTCTGCTCCCTTTGTCTACTTGTCTCCCAACCTCTGCATCCCCAACCACTCAGTACTTCAAAAATCAAATCTTAATTCTTCAGACACTTGACTTCTTGGAGACCTGCAACTGCTCAGGGATGTCCTTTTCAGACTTCTTAGCTGAATCTTCCTTCTTGTATTCATATTGGACTCTGGCTTTTTGACAGTAATGAGTGTTTATAAAGCTGCTGACAACCCCTGGAAAACTCAGAAAAACTTTCCATTTAGAGACCATTCTGCTTCAGTATCTTTTTCTGTGCCCTGCTTTTTATTATTAGGAATATTTGTTGAAAATAGGATCTTGGTTTTTGAGCTCGTCTGGCCCTGCTATTTCTATTCTTCACTTGCAGAGCTGATGTGTAGGTCTTGACACACCGTTGAAGCAAAAGTAGCTTGATTATAGTCTCTCTTAACCCCTGGAGGAGGCCTTTGACCTATAAGGTTTAAGATTGGTTTCACTGTTTCCTCACCAGACAATCCACACAACTGTCTGCTTCCAGCTTTCATTTGCTCTCTTATCTGGTCTCTCTTACCTGTTGACCCTCCCTTCCAAATTCAGCTCCTTGTTTGTTTGTTTCTTTCACCTTGTTTGACCTTCCTTGTTGATGGCTGGCTCTTCCTCCCCTATTTACTCTACCTTGACAGATGTGGTGTTGGGTCTCATGGATTTCCATATCTGAATATTTCTTGGGTAATCTGAAATTTGGTATAATTGGTGCTCATAAAACAGTAGACTCTAGTTAGCTATACACTGATTTGAACCATAATTCAAGAGAGGCAACACTTCAGCTCAGAGGAGACGGAGCACGATGCAGATCAGTAGAGCCCTGCGCAGATACAAAAATGTGGAACTGCATCCGATCCGCATCCGCTCAGTGATAACATTAATCTGATCCGAAATTCACATGCCAGGATTTAGCTGCATCTGTAAGCACAGGTGCAACCAAGCTTGGGCTCACATACAACTATTCAGACTTTGATTGGTTCATTCCCCATATGGGTCCTACCCACTTTTCCTTTCCTGTTTGTGGTTCACATGCTGTGCTATCAATCAGATTTCTTTGCCCACCTATGAAATCTCTGATTGACAGCAATGGCTTGCCAACTGGGAGCAAGAAAAGGAAGAAGCGGGCAGGGGAATGGGCCAATCAAAGGCCAGCAGTGAGTCTCCAAGTCCCATCTTGAGACTCTGATTGACTGGCAGATCACAATCTAGGATTGGCCAGAGTGCTTCCTGCTTCCCCTGTGCAGCAGCTTCCTCAATGGATTCCACTGTGATAAGGTAACAATAGAAGCTCCATCCGTGAGTTGATCCGCAGCAATGGGTCTGCAGTTATCTGCACCTGCACCCGCGGATCTGCAGTGGATGCCTGCGGATTTGCAGGGCTCTACAGATCAGGCCATTGCACAGGAGTGAGGGGAAGGGACAAGAAGCCTACATTACAAGTCAGGGGTATCATGTCACAGGCCTAGAAGGAAGAGAAATGGGAAACTTCAGTCTTCTTTCCAAGTCTGAATAAGCACCCACATTGAACCAAACTTGTGAAGCTCTTGTGGCTTCTTGAGGCATCCATAATTATGATCTGTCTGTTACCTCTCCATTGGTTGCTTTAGTCATCATTACATCATAAATGACCTCAGGCTGCAGGAGCACAGGAACGTTTAAACAATCCTGTCTCTTGCAATATTTCATTAAGGGCAGAGTATGAAACATGCAGATATTGAGGAGAATTCCCACTGAACAGAAAGCATTTAAAAGTTTCCATGATACCTCTGCATGCCCCATAAGGCCCAAGTTCAGGATCCCAGCGCGCATCCTAAATGAGAGACAGAGGATGTCTTGCAGGTAAGACTCCTGTAACCTGTTTGTACCACTGCAGAAGACAACAGCCCAGGAGATCCATGTTGTTCTGATGCCATCCCTTTCAAATCCTTCGTTTAACTTACTCTAGAATGTCAAAAGTGCTCAGTGTTGACCTAACTCTTCATGTGGAAGTTGATGTGAGTTTTACAGTGAGCAGGCTCTGGTTGATCATGAACATTTTTGGAATTATCTAGATTTTGCAATTAACTGGGGATGGAAGCTGCACCATATCATTCTCCTTTACGCTTATCACCTTAATCTTATTCTAAGACATACACAGTACCTTTTTTGCTACAGTTCTGTACCAACAGAGGAGCTTCTTGAAGCAGCAGTGAAGAAGATGACTACTTAGTTAAAAGCCAGATTTTTTATTATTTAAATGAGGCTTTTTAGCTTTGTGGGGGTTTTTTTCTTTTGGTGTTTGAAATAACAAACTTGTTCACCAGCTGGCTTTTTCTAAGCGCTCCTACTATTCCTAATTACCATACTTAGTCTCTGTCTTAGCTAGTCATGAATTAGAATAATTCTCTTGCATTCTGCAAGTCTTGTTGTTTTCTAAATTGCAGAATCATAGAAGATTAGTGTTGGAAGGAACCTCAGGAGTTCATGTACTCCAACCTCTTGCTCATAGTAAGACCAGCTCAAACTAAATATCCACCAGCACTTTGGCATCTTTCATTTAGCCCAGTATTGAAAAATACATCAGTTTTTCTTTGAAAAACTCCCCTCCTATTCCTCTTGCCTTCTATTTACATACAGCTGCCTCATAAACTTGATTTCAGTCCCACTCTGCAAGAGTCCCCGCAAATCTTATGGTGGCATCTCACTACAACAGACTCTTTAATGTTGTTGACGAATCTGTGTTCTCTTGAAGATTAAGAAGCTGGGACAAACTGGAAAACAATCTCCCTGTTACTCAGTAGTCAGGCCAAGTATCTTCCGAACACTGCAGTAGAAAATTTGAGTTGCATATACCAGAGGTACCTAAGTGTGTTACAGGAGGCGTTATGTCAGACTAAATGAACTTATTTTCCTCAGACTGCCCAAAGTTTTGCATGATTCACTTAATTCCTTAATAATCCTTTAAAACATTTCATACTCTTGAAAAGGTCAGAGGTAGCCTAAAAGAGTCTCCATTTGGGGGCTGCTCACTAACTGCGAAATCTGGCTCCCGAAAGACAGATTTTCATGTTACAGCCCCACAGCCCCATTGTCATGCTTGTGGTAGTCTCATACAGAAGCCCAAGACAAGCATATGTTCTCTTGTCTAGTTGCATTGTATATCGCAAGAGCATATGTGCTCTTGTCTAGTTTCATTGCAAGTGGGTCAGGGCAGGGACTGTCTCATGCTGCGCACATGTACAACGCTTAGCATGATGGGGCCTCAGATTGGTTGCAGCCTCAAGGTCAGTGATAGATTGAGACTCGGAAGCTGCAAGTGACTCTTCAATGTGTTTCTTTCCTGCAGGTATTGAATCATTATTTTTAAAATCACACTTTATGCCTGCAGACAAATGTTCTGATTTACTGCTGGCTTGTAGTAGAGAGTGGTACAAACAATAGTATTAAGTTCATACTGAGCTCAGCATCAATCTTTGACTTGAAGCCATTAGCTGAGCTGGATCTTTTCATAGGAAATGAAGTTCTTCTCTTGTTGGTTAGACTAAAAGAATAAAACCCATGGCGTCTGAGCAGGACACACAGGAGGAGATGGCAGACTGACCAGGTTCCAGCTTTATAAACTTTAATGTTAAGGTAGTGTGAGACTAGGTCTGTCTCCGCACCCAGCTACCCATTAGTTGGGTCCAGTGAAGGAGAGAAGGGCCTCGTGCTGGACAACTGAGGCATGAAGATTCTCTTTTACCCAAACCCTTATGGTTAATCATTTGGCACATTGCTGAATCCCACCACCTTTCAAGAGGTAATGAGGGGAGTGATGATGGGGAGCTCAGTCCACAAAGACTTAAAGCTTCCTCTTCTCTACAGGAAATCAGGGTGCACCAGACCCTCCTGGGCCCCTTGCTCAGGCTTACCCCATAAGCTCACCCCAGGAAGCCTCTTGTCAACACTGAAAACCAGCCACAATTTCTAGCAATGCTTGATAATTATTACCTATTTTTTAAGATATTCTCTCTTATCTTTACTGTCTTCACCCGTCAGGCCTCTAGGATGCTTTGTGGAGGCCAACATCTTGTCTGGAAGTCAAAAGTCCTTCCTGAACCCAGGAGTAGTGCTGGCCCAGGAAAAGACCTGGCCCTCGTCCCAATCTGGACCCGGGGCCCTGGGCACAGTGCAGATCAGGCTCCGGCTACTGTCAGCCCAGCCCCGGACCTTTGGCCAGGGACAGGGGTGGGGAAGACAGCTGCCACCACCGTGGGCAGCTCAGCCCTGGACCCCCAGCACTTGAGGCACTGGCGCTGGGACTCAGGGCATGGGCCCTCCCTGCGCCCAGCGCCATCACTGCCTGAACCCATAAGGTGTTAGGGGTTCATTCACAGCATATTTGCAAACCTTGCTCAGATAGCTACACAATTGAATGTTTTCAGTAGCTAAAACACAAAGGGGTGTGGTGGTTTGCTGCAATTTATCAGTTCCCTCCTCCCCCTTGATTTGGCCAGTGGGTTACTAGCAGAGGTGATGCTCAGGTCTGGCCTATTGTCTGATCCTTATGTGTGCTCCAAGCCCTGGGCTTAGTGAAAGGAGGGTGTCCTACTTCCAGAAAGAAATTGTGTCCTGCATCTTCAGTCGGCTCTCAAGAGTCCAGTCAGGTAACCGAACCACTAACAGAGGAATGGCATTGTCAGGAGGAAGCATTGATAGGATGGAAATGTCTACCAAAAATTTTTAAGCAGGAGTTCTACTTTAACCATTACTGCAAAGGAGTAAAAATAGGCAGGCATAGGAAATCACTTTTGATTTAATGCTGTCCTGCCAATCACATAGCTCTGCCAGAGAAGCATTTCTAGCCAGCAAAAAAATATGGATATGTGCAGAAAAGAGCTGCTGCACTGAGGCAATCATTTAATGACACTTTAGCCTCATGTTTACACAGGCCTTGTCAAGGTGAGGGAAGTGGGTTATATTTGAAAACATGCTAGTTGATGTGAATGAGCTAAAGTCATTTTCAACATGACTTTGGCCCTACTATTAATGTATTTTAAAACTTATAAAAATGCGCCATCTGGTCATGGCTGCCTCCAAGCTCTTTTTCTCTGCTCTAAAGCTGATCATGACCAACCAGTGCTTTCTGATGGATGTTGAAATGAATCTACATTCAGTGCAAAGTCGTGTTTAAAATTGTTCTAATTAACACATTTTCAAACATGACCTGTTTTTCTAGTCTAGATAAGGGCACAGTGGAAATTAAATCTAATGGCGGTACCTTTTGCTTCTCAATGACCATTTGTCGTTCTTCTTCTCCAGTGGTTTTTCAACTAGTGTGCTGTGCCGCAAGAACTGTCCAAGTGTGGTATGAAATTTGGTACAAACGGAATGAAAATTAGTGTAAAACAAACATTGTTTCATCTTAAACAATATTCTCTCCAACAAAAATCATAACTCATACAACTTGTGAAAATTAATCATCAAATTAAAAGTGAGGTATCGGTCTTTTGATTCTAAAACATGAACATTCTAACCAGAGGTGGCCAATGGGCAAAACTGAGATGATGTGTATATTTTTTCTAGTGGATTTTAAACATAAATGCATTTGACCTTTCTTTAGCTTGTTGTATGCACTGTGTTGTAAATCCCTCTAGTAAGACGTTACCTAAGTCAGTGCGAGATTTGTGAACGAACCAGCTGGAAAAAGTGGGTATGATGTGGAATTTTGTCTCATTGAAGTGTGCCATGTTACTGAAAAGACTGGGGACCACTGCTCTGTCCAACAGGCAGGCACTGATGCAATAGCTTCTGCAGAGCCAGGAAGTAACCTTTCTTTCTTTCTTTCTAAAATAGGACTCATTGGGTACACACCTAAATAAACATTTCCTTCTATAACCCAAACCTCACTGGAGCAAGTCAGTGCATCAATTGTCATTGCTCTCTGCTAGTCTTGTGCTGAAGATGAAAAGCTTTTAAAATTATGCAACTTCTAATTTGCTGTGGGCCAGCCAACCTTCAATTACTTTCTCTCCTGCATTTCCCTTTTGATGTGCTATGGTTAACCCATTCTCTCCATTTTTTGCAGGTGGCAACTGTGCCAATCAGTGTGTGCACCTGCTATAGACAGATCAGTTTACCCTGGAGCAATTGGATTCAATCGCTCACACTGGTTTTTACTGCTGTTAGTGGGGCATGAAACCCCTTTTTCAAAGCAGAATTTCAGTGGGATTCACCACATTGTCTTCTATTTTTCCTGTTTTAAGTATTCCTTATAAAGCTGTCCTCATTTGTTCTTGTTTTCTTTTGTTTAACAATGTAAGTAGATGAAAATGTTTGTAAAAAGGCTGAGAGATGGGTACAGAATACAGTTACCATGTTAGTATTTAGGATTTCTAGTCATTTTTATTGGGACTGGCGGTGGCAGCAATTGAAGGAGCAAACTACTGATTAAAATGGCTTGTTCCATTTTTGTTACTCAGTAATTGATGTAGATTAGCCAATGCAGCTTTTGAAAACAGATTAATCAATGAAAGTGGATGCCTTTTCTTGAAGTCCTGTTGCAGCTGAAGATAGACTCAGGAGCAGTTTAATTCATGACTTTGTAACTAGCAGAAGAAAGGGGTGTGTGTTTGTGCATGCTCTGCTTCCTACCCGCCCCCCATACATACTTCTTCAAGGATTAGTGCATACAGAATCTCCTCTGTATGCAACATATAACCACAATGACCTGTTTTTAACTGAAATGTTCTAAATTTAATCCAAATAATAATGGCATAAATGACCAAGCTTAAAAAAAATAGTAATAGTAAACAGTGACAAAAGTTAACTTGGATCAAAATGGCACTAGTAAAATAATCCAAAATCTTGATGATGTCACTCACTCAAAGAAAGCAAGGGGCAACATGCCTTGAAGAGTTGTTTCTTGCATGTGTTAGCAGATGACAAAACAATTAATGTACTTTTAAAAAAAAATGCATGCATTCACCAGTAGAGGGCATGCATATCTCATTAAACAGAGACACACGCCTACTAATTAATAAATCTCAAGGGTAGGTGGGACTACACCTATGTCTGCAATATTCCCAAGCAAAGTGCTCATTCAGTAATAGCATCGAAACAGATCACACTAGCAGACTCATGATATCTACTATTTCTTATAATAGGCAGGAAGGCGGGGTGTGTGTGTGTTTATAAATAATATTTTTGGAAGTATACTATCATAGTCAAAATGATTATCTTTTATGTTCATGCTTACTCAGATTATGGCAATGATTAGGGTTGACTAGACAGTTACTGTACTTCTAGTTTTTCTATCCTACTGTATCTGCTGGTTCTGTTGAGCATTAAAAAATCTCATCCTCGGCAAATGGTTTGCATTACAGTCTCAGAGCCATAATAAACTGGGGAAAATCAAAGAGAGTCAGCAGTTTTTATAATGTACTAGCACCGTATTAATGGAAAATGTGAAATTAAAAGGAAGGCTATTTGCATTTGACAAATTAAATCAGAGAAACTATACAGTAGTCCTCTATTTTATTGTATCCAGTACACTTACAGTACATTTTATAACCTTCATAGTAGAGAAATTGGTGAAATAAGCTGCTTTATGTTAATATTCCATATGTTATCTGATTCATTCAAGCAGAATCACACATTTATGTAGGTCTTGCAGGCCTTGCTTAAGTAGCATAACAGGGGATGGAGTAGGAGGCAGCACACCGCAATGGCAGACTGCCCAAGAATCAATCAGTGCAGACTGGAGTCACAGGGACTGCGAATCTGACTCCCTACACAATAGGAATGATTGGTATCTGTCATTATTCACTGATAATCCATCATTCAGGCTCACAGTAAGAATGAACCCATTTTGGGAAGCCCCAAGCTGAGTAGTACCAAAAACAGCGATTCTGCATGCTGTACAGAGAAGAGGTTGGTGGTTAATTTTAGCTGCTGACCTGGTTCCATGCAGAATGACAAATATCTACAGCAATCCTCAAGGACCAATCAGTTGCTGCATTAGCGAAGCTTTCAGAATACTCAAGTACATTTAATTTCACACAGGGTGTTGCCTTTAGGAACACAATTATGACTTTAGCCCTCCAAAAAGCTCTGGCTGCTTCAGGTTGATTTCAATTAGTGGAAGGCTGAAACTCCTCCTCTTTAAATGTTGCTGAAATTGAGGTGTATTGTATATGTAACACAGCATGCTCTGGTGTTCTGAATCACCCTGATTCTCTCAACAGTCTTCAATATTTCTACCACTAGGAAAGCAGAGTTGGTGCAGAATTCAAATGACTGAAGTCATCTTGCACCTGCAAATATAAAGCCAAGCTCAGGAAATGAAGCGACTGCACACACATTTTTCTCTCTGACTGAAGGATTTGCTTCACAAAGTATTATCTATCTTATTCGTCTGTGGAGAGAACAACTTGGCGAACGTGCGCTGTGAATGATTTTTATAGAACACATTCTCTTTTGAGGAGAAAGGATGGTCTCGTGGTTAGGGTCCTGGAGTAGGCAATAGGATCTGGGTTCAATTCCTAGATCTACTAAATCTTCCTGTGTGACGTTAGCTCTGTATCAACAAAGCTCTTAAGCACATATATAAGCCCCAGCTTAACTTCAGGCACATGTGCAAGTGCTTTGCTGAATCAGGGCCGTAATTACTCTGCCTCAGTTTCTTCTCTGTAAAATGTAAGCAGTAATACTTCCTTTCACTACTCTTGTGTGATTTTTGATTATAAATTCTGTTAGGCTGGGACTGTCTTATAGTTTATTTGTTCCGTATCAGCACCATGGAGCAATAATCTCAGCTGAAGTCTGGAGGGTGCTGCTATAAAACAAACCATCATCATCCTGGGCTTAAAAAGCAGCAAGGGAGATTTAGGTTAGACGTTAGGGAAAAACTTGGTAACTATAAGGCCAGTTAAGCATTAGAATAAATTACCTCAGGAAGTTGTGAAATCTCCATCACGGGAAGTTTTTAAGAACGAGTGTGACAAACACCTTTCGGGGTGGTTACTTTAGAGATAATAGTTAGTCCTACTTCCGGACAGGGGACTGAACTAAATGACTTCCTGAGTTCTCTTCCAGTCCTAAACTTGCGTGGCCACCTTTGTCAGGTGGAGGCTGATGTTCAGCTTAAGCTAGGGGTCTGTCTTGAAGCTACACAGTGCAAAGCTTATGATCATCCACAGTGTTCCTCATTGCTATAGTCAAAGCACTAGGGACTGGATTAATAGCAATAAAGTTATTCTTTCTTTTCTGTAGAGGGAGCTGGTAGAAGTTCATGCATGGGTAATAGAGGCTTCCTTTAGGGAAAGCTGGCAATAAAGGAGGAGAGGAGTGAAGAAACTAGTGATTCTTTTCTGACTGGTCCTGGACACTATGGTCAGGCTGAGGGGTTTTCACTCAGAAGAGAAAATCTACAGACCAGTATAACTCTAATTAAAGCCAAGATCAGCCAGGGACTATATCAAATGGTCCCATGTCAGTCCAGGTTTAATTTAAAAAAAGTAGAGCTTCCTCCATTTCTAAATGGCATGTGATAGCACATCTGCTCACATTCATCTCTGCTGCGGCTCCTGTTGGAGGAGGCATTGGGATCTAGGATTTTGTTTTGGGCTCATCACTCCATGATCATATTGATTGATTTAAAAGGTCATGTTGGAAGATCATTTTGCATTGTCACTGCTCTGCTTCCCCCTGTAGACAGAAATTGCTGGATCCAAATCCCAGGCTGCATGGAGACATTTTGTGATTTCTGTCACTGGCATCTGACTGAAAGCTCTTCTGCACCTTGGTATTGGCTTTTTATTTTCAGTTGTTTCTGAATCCTTCCAGTGATTAGTTTGTTGACAGGTGGCTTTTCTCTTGAATAAGATACAAGTGACTAGAGTTTCTGCATGTCACAGAAAAGCCTTGGCACTTGTCCTCAGGACACTGAAAAACTTACTGGCATTTTCTGCTGTCACTGAAGTGGCCTTTCATTTGTATGTTTTATGGATTCCTAGTAGAGAGAAAAGAGACAAAAAATGTTAACGTGATTCTACTTGGAAAAGTGATAATGTAAAAACAACACTTTCTTACTCAGTGGCCCTGCTGCTCTTCTGTGTTCAGAGTCATATTTACTTGCTTTAGTGAGTAAAATGTGTTTGGTACTGTATACAGCTGAAATAGGGAGCGAGACAGCAAATCCCGGTGCATCAGCTTTACTGAAGTCCAGTTACTTACACTTGTGCAAACTAGTGGAAGCAAAGACATTGTGCAGGTGACTGAGAGCATGACGTGAAGGTAACAGCTACACATGTGTGGGACCTAGAGAACTTTTAACTGGGGATGGCGTGCAGAAAGGAATTAACTTCATTGGAGGTTTGGATCACAGTTTGAGTCTTCAGGGCTGGGAATGAGGAAAAACTCTTTTAAAATGTAAATTGAGCACACTGAAAATGGAATATCTTTTCCCTTTCCAGAAGGGAAGTTCAGCTAAAGATCACAACAATTTAAAGGCGCTGTTAATTATCCCCTATTGAAGAAAAGTTTCCAAGAACATCAGCCCTTCTCGATGGAGCTGAATGGAACCATGCCCTGTTTCAGATAATGTTATAGTTGCAACAAGGCTCACCTGAATAATTCCTTAACCCAACTGTATACTGACACAGCTACGCACAAGGAATAAATTCCCATTTTGTCTCCGATACCAATTTTTCACAAACCCACATTGCACCCTTTTTTCACGAAATTCTTAAGCTTTTCAGGCTGTGAATGGATTGCTTTGTATTTCAGCTTCTAAACTGACTCATAAGCCCATTCCAGCTTTCAAGAATTTAAACCCAATTAAAATACTATTTGTAATGCACATATTGAAGAGAGAGCATATCGTCTGCTACTGGGTGTCCACCACTGGCATACCACATCTGAAGACCATTGTCCAGCTAGTCAAATATTTGCCTGAAGGAATATCTTTGTATAGCAGAAGAACTGGGTGGTTAATGAAAGAAATTATTTTGCAAATGCTTCATTTAGAAAAATCATGCATTAATATATCACCAGGAATTATTCACCCAGCTCTTAAAATTGGGCAAGTAATTATAATAAATACATTAAAATGAAATGCTAACATCTATTAATAAATTGTTTAGAAATGGTAGAATAACAAAAGTTAAATAATTTGAATGCTTTTTCATTAAGATTTTGTATCTGGAAATCAACTTTTGAAATTGGTGGTCTGATTTTCAATCCTTTCTGTTTGCCTTATTAGCTGATCCTTGCTCATTCATGTGTGAGCACAGGCATGTAGTGTTATATGCGCTTCATATGTAAATTTTAGGTGACTAGGTAGTACTGTGAATTAATGTCAGATTGAAATCTGTTTAATCTGTAGGCTGCAACCATAAAGCCATCACATAAAACAATAAGATTGGCAGTTTCTGCTCATTATGGGTCAGCAGAAAGCACTGTGGGTCCCGACCGTGCCAAAATTGAAGCTGAACCTAGATGAAGGGACAAAGTTTGCAGAGAATCAGATCACAGTAAGATGTATACTTGTACCTCAAAGGAGGCACTGTTGTCACAACATCCCGTTGGGGTCTGGGAGCTAGTGGGGCATGCCCAAGGGACAAGAAGGAATATTGTTCACCAAATGAGAGGTCAAAGTTTAGTGGTACATAGAGTGAAAATTGTGTCAAAGGTATTTGGCGTCCACATAATACCTTACCCTATGGCAGTGGTTTTCAACCAGTGTGTTGTAAGAACTCTTCAAGTGCGCCGTGAAATTTTGCACAAAGGTAATGACAATCAATGCAAAACGAGCATTATTTAACCTTAAACAGTATTTTGTCAACCAAAATTACAGCTCATAAAACTCATGAAAATTAATCATCAATTTAAAAGCAAGGTATCGGTCTTTCAATTATAAAATGGGATCATTCTAAACACAGGTGGACAAAGGGTAAAATTGAGATGCCATGTGTTTTTCTGGTGGATTTGAAACATTAATGCATTTGATCCTTCTTTGGCTGCTTGTGTGCACTGTGTTGCAAACTTCTCTAGTAAGACCATAACCATAGTAAATGTAAGTAAATTAAACGTAAGCAAAGTTTATGAGCAACCGATTCAGCTGAAAAAAGTGGGTGTGCTGTGGAATTGTTTTGTCTCATTGAAGTGTGCCATGTTACTGAAAAGATTGGGAACCATGCCCTATAGCATCTCTTGGCACCAGCAAGGCACACTGCTCGTTCGCTTTGCCACTGATGGTTCATTAGCAGCAAAAATGCTCATGTGACGTTTTGAAGGTCTCAAGACACAGGTACATGCAGTGCTTCTTGGAATAGCAGTAAATTGAACTTGCAAATAGCAGTGTTTCATCCACCACATTGTGGAGTGTAATGTGGTGTCTGGAGTGACTGTTCCCATGTGCTGGCCCTCTCCAGACAGCTATTTCCTCTTTCATAGGTTACTGGATGGCTATTGGAGAGAAAACGTTGTGCCTGCAAGTATGTTGGAATGGAGGAGTGACCCACTATGTCTGATCCTGAGCCCTGCTGTCAGCTTTTTGTTGTTAATAGTAATTCGCCACAACTCAAAAATGGCTTTAAATTGTAAATTCCATGGCCCAATGATCCATTAACAAATGAGACTACCTTAAATATGAAATAGCTTTGAAATTAACTGTGATTGTTCTGTGAAGTATTGTAACCATGTTGGTCTCAGGATATTAGAGAAACAAGATGGGTGAGTTAATATTCTTATTGAACCATTTTCTGTGTGAGGGAGAGGCAAGCTTTCAAACCTACACAGAAGAATTCAAAAGCTTCTTTCTCGTGCCAGAAGAAATTGGTCCAATAAGTGATATTACCTTGCCTGCTTTGTGTCTATATTATTTTTCTCACGTTTCCATTCAAAATAGGCTCCATTAAAATATCTATCTTGTTACAATATGTGAACGCCACATAAACAAGAATAAATTTTCATTCAAGTAATGTACAAAAATAAGAATGTCAAAATAAAGCTCACTCTTTAGGTCCTATCAATTTTAATGCAGCTTTGTGTGTGGCTGTGGCTGTGTTTGTCTGTGTATCCAGGTGTGTATATATATAAAAATAATTTCAGGAGGTGGTGATATGCATTTTTCTATGATGTTTGTAAGTCAGCAACACCAACTATTTAAAGTTGGAGGATTTTTAAAGATTCTGTGATCTTTAATATATGATCTCAGAAACATCCTAGCTTTGAATTCAGTCACCGATCTCGTTCAAGTTAGCAGTTCTGTTTCACAGACATGGTCGCATCACTTTGAGAGGCGTATTTTGATTTTCTTTTTGAAGCTTGTGGACAAACCTAACAGGAAACGTTTAAATAATTCCAACTAGCATGAGCCCTGAGAATTCAAATTCATTAGAATGATTGGATTTGCTTCCTGGCTAGACAAAGGCTTTATTTTGTGGAGGCCAGCATTTCATAAATAAATGCATTGTTTTAATGATTTATAAACTTAAAATTGTTCTGTCTCACAGAAGCAGTGCTGAAGAGTCGCAGCAACAGCTCTTGGGAAATGCGACAGTACAGATACTGGAAATCCGATTGTGCTTGTGTGTGTGTTTGAGAGAGAGATTGTGCTTTATAATGAAAGAAAAGACGTGAGCATCTGGCGTAGACCAGACCCTTATGGTCAAAGCTGTCGGTCCCTCAACCCCCCAGTGCTGTTACTTATCAAAAGCAACATCTATAAGTTACTGCTGTTTCCCTATCTCACCAGACTGAAACACATACATTTTTTTTCTCCCTGTGAGAGGTAACAGAGTCTTCTATGAACATGTTTCTCTTTCTTTCTGAGTGGATCTCCCATCCTTTCCTGACTAACATCAAAACCACAGTTCCAGCTCAGTCGGTCTCCATTACTTCCTTTGCTGGATTTATATATGTATTTATTTAGGTGATGGAGACCACAAAGGGGGAAGAAGGAGATTCTTTTTCCGGTGTAGTCTATCTGCCCTAAGCAAGAGGAAGGGCATGACTAGCGATATGTCTGATGCATAGTTATGGAGAACGCCATTACTGCTATCCACACTTTTTAATTGGGGTTCACGTGTGCAATCTCTCATTTGGAGCTCCCTGATTCCTGGCTTGTATTTACTCTGATTTCTTTGGGACCCTCCCTATTCTTTTTTTTTGTTCCTACTTGTTAATGCGCGGCCTGAATCTACAGCTGGCACTTGTGCTGAGTAGCTCTTCGACTTGCGCAAACAGTCCCATTGAATCCTAATGGACTATTTATGCAAATGATGCCCAACATGAATAATTGACGAATAAGGCCTTCTGCTGCTTCTGCTTTTAATCGGTCCCTTCCAGGTTTCTCTTTGATTGTTTTTCCTTTCAGTTATGTCTGTATGCTGTTAAAGGAAGCAAGTCAGGAGAGAGGGAGATGGGTGGGGGGGGGCCCACATCTCAACTGTGAATCCAAATACCTGCACAACTCTAACATCTTCAGCAGATTGGGTCCCTCTTGGCACAGAGCGACAGTTACTCTCTGGTTGCTGTTCACATGGTTGTGCCCCCAGTGATGTCAAGCCACAGACTGTAGTGAAAGTAAAGGGGAAGGAGGAGGAACTCTGGAGCCATCCCAGGAATGAAATCAACAGCTCAGAAGAGCTTTGAGGAAGAGTTTTCTTATTCAGAGAGTCACAGATTCTGATGCCAGAAGGGACCATTATGATCATATAGACTGATCTCCTATATAATGCGGGCCATAGAACTTCTCCCAAATAATTCTGAGAGCAGATCTTTTAGAAAAAGGTACAGTCTCAATTTCAAAATCATCAGTGATGGAGAATCCACTATAACCTTCAGTAAATTGTTCCAAACTACTCTCACCATTAAAAGTACCACCTATATCCAATCTGAATTTGTCTAGCTTTGACTTCTAGAGATTGGATTGTATACGTTTCTCTGCTAGATTGAAGAGCGCATTATTAAATATTTGTTCCCCATATAGTTACTTACAGACTGTAATCAAGTCATTCCTTAGCCATCTCTTTCTTAAATTAAATAAATTGAGCTCCTCTACTATTATAAGGCATGTTTTCTAATTCTTAAATCATTCTTGTGGCTCTTCTCTAAACCATCTCCATTTCAGCTTAAGTAGGTTGCTCTTAAACACAAATCTGCAATTTCAGTGAAAAGAGAAACATTGGAAATATTGGTTAACCTAACTTAAAAAAGGCGGGGGGGGATCTAAAATATTTGTTGAGGAACATTTTTGTCCTGTCTTGACATGTTGGCTTGTCTGAAATCATATAAGCAAACCACATATATGCTAAACCAGCAAATAGAGCAGAAAATTTTCCTCAAATATAATAGATTCAGGGAGGTGTTAGTCAGAAATTATACCTACATTTAATTATTAAACAAATGTAATCAATGGTAGGATGTTTCTGGAATCTCCATCTTTGGAGATATTTAAGGTTCGGTTAGACAAAACCCTGGCTGGGATGATTTAGTGTGAGTGGTCCTGCTTTTTTTTTTAGGGGGTTGGACTAGATGACCTCATGAAGTCCCTTCTAACCCTGTGATTCTAAGGGGATTTTGAGGATTGATTTGAAAAAAGGAGGGTATGGTGTGCAGGAAGAAAATGATGAGGGGGGAAGTGGTGTGAAAAGAAGAGTCAAGGGCAAAGACAAAGCCAGGAGAGTGTAGGATTAAATGTCAACAGGATGTTTGATCAGCAGCATGGAAACTGGCTATACTAAAAGCCTGATATTAATGGATTATTTGTGTATAAATTATCCATCCTTAAATAATCTTTGTTTAATGGAGATGTGTTCTTAACACCAAATTCATCTGAGGCATTACTTAGGTTTTATAGTAACGTGACACAACATGTACTGTGCTCATCATACGTCCCTAGCTGGATTAATGATATGAACATGGAAAGTGCTCATAGAATCATAGAATCCTAGGGTTGGAAGGGACCTCATAGGTCATCTAGTCCAACCCCCTGCCAGAGGCAGGACCACTCCCACTTAAACCATCCCAGTCAGGGTTTTGTCCAGTCGGGCCTTAAACACCTCCAAAGATGGAGACTCCACCACCTCCCTCGGCAGCTCATTCCAAGACTTCACCACTCTCCTAGTACAAAAGTTTTTTCTAATATCCAGCCTAGACCTCCCTAACCGCAACTTGAGACCATTCCTCCTCGTTCTGTCCTCCGTTACTACCGAGAACAGTCGAGCTCCATCTTCCTTAGAGCATCCCTTCAAGTAGTTGAAGGTTGCTATCAAATCCCCCCTCAATCTTCTCTTCTGCAGACTAAATAAGCCTAATGCTTTCAGTCTTTCCTCATAGGGCTTGTGCTCCAGCCCTTTAATCATTTTGGTTGCCCTCCTCTGAACTCTCTCTAGCATGTCCCTGTCCTTTTTGTAGTGGGGAGCCCAAAACTGAACACAGTATTCTAGATGTGGCCTCACCAGTGCAGAATAGAGGGGAAGGATCACATCCCTTGATCTGCTGCTAATACTTCTTTTGATGCAGCCCAGTATGCCATTGGCCTTTTTGGCAGCAAGAGCACACTGCTGACTCATATCTAGCTTCCCATCCACCATGACCCCCAGGTCCTTTTCTACACTGCTGAAACTTAGCTGAATGTTTCCCAGCCTGTAGCGGTGCATGGGGTTTTTTCGTCCCATGTGCAGGATTTTACACTTATCCTTATTGAATCTCATAAGATTTCTATTGGCCCACTGTTCCAATTTATCTAGGTCTCCCTGAATCCTCTCCTTGCCCTCCAACGTGTCTACTGGTCCCCCCAGCTTGGTGTCATCCACAAACTTACTGAGAGTGCAGTCTATTCCATCATCCAGATCATTGATGAAAATGTTGAACAGAACCGGCCCCAGGACAGACTCCTGGGGCACACCACTCGTGACTGGTTGCCAGCTAGACGTGGAACCATTGATTCCTACACGCTGAAACCGTTGATCTAGCCAGTTCTCTATCCACCTTATAGTCCACCTATCCAACCCATACTTCCTTAATTTGTCAGTGAGAATGCTGTGGGAAACTGTATCAAAAGCCTTGCTAAAATCAAGCTATAGCACATCAACGGTGCTTCCCGCATCCAGAAAACCAGTCATCTGATCATAGAAGGAAATGAGATTGGTCAGGTATGATTTACCCTTAGTAAATCCATGCTGACTGTTCCTGATCACTTTATTTTCCTCTAAGTGTTTGAGGATGGATTCTTTGAGAATCTGCTCCATAATTTTGCCAGGGATAGAGGTGAGGCTGACTGGTCTGTAGTTCCCTGGATCCTCCTCTTTCCCTTTCTTGAAAATAGGCACTACATTTGCTTTTTTCCAGCTGGTGGCTTAATCTTAATTTCTACAAGGAACAGAAAGTAAAATCTGAACCGGGTGAGGCATTATTCCTGTTATGGAAACAACTTGTCAACAAGCAGTTAACTGCAGTATTTTTTTTTTTAAAGGAGATGTTCTTCTAGAACTACTCCTAGAACAAGATTATGGTCAGAAAAGTATGTCTGGTCTGATTGCTGTATGGAAACAAGAAGATGGGGTGACTCAGTAGTGCCCCATAAGGAGACCCCTGGAAGTGGAACATAGTGCTGACATGTTTGTGTGGGTGGAGATCTTGTTCTGAACCAAAATGGTCAAAAATGTCATGGTAACCTACATCATAGTGATATATCCACCTTGCCCCCAGCCTATCCTTTTCTGCATGGTGTCCACATATCCTGCCAAATGCTTCGCTTATCATTGTTTCTGGGAAGGGGACCTTCATACCTCCAATCTCCCATCAATTCTTCGTGGTGCCAGCTGCTCGTTCCCTTCCACTGCCTCCATCAGGCCAGGCGACTGCCCTTGGCATTCAGTGAAGTTCTTACAGGGGTACACATCTTGCACAGGAAGCATGGAAAGTAGTAGCACACTCCAGTCCCCCTCTCCTAGCTGCTTCTTCTGAATCTAATTTAAAGAAATAGAGATGAAACTTTGTCTCCTTCATTTGTGGCTATCAGGAGTCCTTGTTCAGGCTATTTGGAGAGTCTGAGCTGGAATTTGTTCTAATTTGTGTTTTACAGACATAAGCTGGTTATGTTTCAGTTATAAATTCTTCAGTACGGATGATGATGCATGAGCCAGACAAAAGCCTAGAGCCTGACTTCCAGATCACAGGGCATTTACGGTGCTAGCAGTTAGAATAAACATCTTTGTGTGATTTATCCTTTGAGGTGCAGCACACCCTCTAGTCTTGTGGTAGTTGAAGTAAATTGGGGGGTACTTTGCAGGCTTCAACTCTTTATACTGTAAAGTGAGCAAGTCCGAGTTATTGAAAGGCAATAAAAATGAAAGCCCTCCATGCCATTTTCAGTCATGTCTCACTGACTGCCTTTAGTTATTATTTTGATTTTGCCAGGCTGTACAAATCTGGGTGGCAGCTGTTCCTTGTTACTGGGGTTGGAAATTAAAGGAGAGATCTAGTCAAATCACTGGACATGTCCAGCAAGTTTTAAAATGCTTTAAAGCATAACAAAAAAAATGTAACCAGAGGCCAAAGGTCAACACTAATAAAAGTAAACAGCCATTCTCTCCATTTTTTCAAAATAATCTTTAACCACTTAGTGTCTTTTTTTATTGCCTGCTTTCCCCTTCCCTCAGCTGTGTTACTTTTGCTGTGCTCAAATCTCTATTGACAGGTGTGGGAAAGTGTCAAACCATAGGGGGCTACCTCCTTCCATTAAACTGGGAGTTCTCAAACTGGGGGTCATGGCCCGTTGGGACCGTGAGGTGGTTATGAAGGGGTCAGAAGCTGTGAGCCGCAGCATGTGCCAGTAAGTGTGGCATGGGATGGGGGGGTGTCACTTTTTGGGAGGGTCATCACAGTCTGCAATATTTTCAGAGTGGGTGCAGCAAAAAAAATTTTGAGAAGCCCTGCATTACAGCTGTGTGAGCCTGTTAAAGTCAATGAAGTGACAGGAGTGTAAAAGGAGCGAAGCCTCAACTGGACATTTTCAATATGTCTGGTTTGTTAGGGTGAAAAATGTGCAAATAAAACATGGTAACATTAACAAGGAAATAGTTTATCAAACTCTCTTCTTTTCCAAAATAATGGGTTTTGCTTAAATGATCCCATTATTTTCTTCAGCCTGAGATGAAAAAAAAAAAGTGGATTCAAATATATCTTCAGAGGGTTATGAATCTTCTAGGAATTTGTGTTGATCATAGTTTGTACGTCAATACACAGATTTAACCCCACCCAGCCTGCTCTCATACCACTAATTTCATAATGCTAGGAAAACCTGCATTTCATCATAAAGGAAGAAAATCAAAACTTCTATGATTCTGAATTTAATTTAAGGAAGTAGAAATGAAATTTTGTCTCCTTCATTTGTTCTCACAAAGAAATGCCACATTTGTATTCAGTATTTCATAATTAGGAAATGCAGAGTTAAAATCTTCTAGTGTTCTGTTGGTTCCCCTAAATATGTTGGTTTATCACTCAGATTGAGCTGAATATTAATCCTCGCAGTAAGTGAAACAGTACAATCTCTTCAGGAAATACTTGGATAGCCTTTATGATGGCCGTTTTTCTCTCTCTGAACTTAGCAGGAAAGAAATTATATTTTTCTTTCTGAATGAGATTCACCTATCCTTGATTGCACAAAGCGCAGGTAAATGTATGCTAGAAGCAACCCTTCACACCTACTTTGACTACATAGTTCCTCTGTAACTGCTATTCCAACCCAGGATTCCATGTGCAGGGAATGAAGTACACATTATCATCTCTCTATATCCATCTTATCTAAGGGGTCAATGGGCATTGAAAAGAGCCAGTTACTTAGTATGCATTACTAATGAAATTGTTCTCTAAATGAACTCTGGTAAAGATAGCATTTCCAAACTTCTCAATGAAAAATGTGCAACAAGCAAGGCAAGGTGAGAGCACTCATTGGGATGATAGCGTCAAATTAACAAGCCCCCCTTCAATACAGCATGAGATTATCTGACTGCCAGTAAAAAAGGAATGAATCACACATGAGACTGTTGGCACTAAAAAGTAGAGTATGAGGTCTGAAAAGGATGGTGCAGGCAACAGTGAGAACTGACAAGTAAATGTCAAGGTTTAAGATGTCATTTGCTTTGGCAGAATAACCAAAATCTTAACACTTTCCCACAATCAGTTCCAAAGCAGGCTAGGAGGTGTTGCGCTGTGTCAGACCATTGCTCTGTTACATCTGTTATTCTTCCCCACCAGTTGGAAATTCCTGATGCCTCCAAGGAAGGTAAAAACAAACATGCACAAAGAGGCAGAACACACTGAAGGGGGAATTCTTAGATTCCCTTTGCAGCATTTCTTTAAATCCTTAGATTTGGGAGTAGGAATGGTCCACTGGTGTCCTGCAAAATGAATAGGGGATTTTATCCCTAAAACACATCAGCCTCTGGGGATTTGCTCACAGCCCAGGACCAAAAAAACACAAGGAACTTGTGACTCCATGCCAGCTCTGGAGCTCTCTCTCTGACGGTGTGGCTCCATGAGAGCTACCTGCCTTCCTCTGTGGCTGTGTCTGGAGACCCCTTAAAGGGGTGGAGAAGTAGATACTCTGATAATATAGGGCCAAAAATAAACCATAACTCCACTTCACTACTGCTGCCTTTCACCAATAGACTGAGGGATCAAATTTATCTGAAGTTCCTAAAGCCAATTATGGCCCAAATTTTGAAATATGTTTGTGTCCTGACCTTTAAGTATGCAAATTCCCAAAGCAGGCACATTGTGTATTTGTGCATGGACATATGCAGGGGTTAAAGGACGTGGGACTGCCTAGGAAGACCATTCGAGAGCCCCACGAACCTGATGGGCCAGAGTTCCAGGACCCAGAGTCCAGAATCTAGAAAAATCAGGCAGAACGCCCCACGGTCACGTGCATGGAGGGGGCCCAGGGATTAGGAAGGTTCCAGGGCCTGTCAAATTATACTTCAACTACTGGACATGTGCAATAGGCACAGATGTGCTTCCGAGTCTGGTCCTAAATTATTATGGTCCTCACTAAACACCCATCACAACTGGAAGCAACTGTTCAAAAGAAAGCTGGGAATGGGCTAGCACAGGAGACTTGTACCTGCAGCGTAGGGTTAAAGTTATGAATATAATGGTGATGGCCAACTTGTATTTCTGCTGCTTTGTTCTATTTGGCATACAAAAAGGGTGTCAGGTGTTTGCTCCCTTAATGCTTTTCAGAATTGATGTTCACTTGTAAAACCTTTCAAATGCACAGTTAAAAACATAATTTGTTTTTTCCTGAAATGTCCTGAACAATAATGTCATTGATTCCACTGAGCAGGCAGATTTGATATCAGGGTTCTAGGCTCTCTGCATTAGCATTTCATTGGCTCATTTTATTTCATCCCTATCAGTAGAGCATGGTCTTAGTGATCAGCAGGGCAATTTAATTCCCTGCAGACGCTGATCTGTGGCGACAGAAATTGCCTGTCGTTCTTGCATTCTCACAACATCTGCTGCTGTAGAAGAGTATGTGAAACAATAACGATCTAGCAGATGCAGAACTGTAGGGACAGTCATGCCTGTGGTACGAAAATTTTCCCAAAAAATACAGACTTGTGGGGACAGTAGTCTCTGTGTCACACAAAACTTTCCAGCATCTGCTGGGACAGTAACGTCTGTGTTGTGTAAGTGCGCTCTGCATCTGCCAGGCCACCGAAAGAGAGACTTATTGTATATGTCCAATTTTAGATGTGCAAATTTCTTCTAGTGCCAGGTTTTTCTTTTGGTTATTTATGCAGAGCTAAAAACAATCAAGCAGTGCAGGAAGGGTCACAGGTATGGGGGAATCTTCTTGACACAAGAAAAGCATTACTTTTCAACTACCCGGAAAAACTGCCGAATTTTCTACTACTGAAGTATTAATTATTAATAATATTCCCCACTGAGCAGCCTGCCTAAATTCAATGATATTCTTTGTTCTATAAACGCTTTTGGGCTGCATTGAGAGTTTCACAAAAGAAGTATATTTGTTCAGAAAGGATGTGCCCAAAGCCAGCATTCTGACCTAGATCCAGAGTTCAAATACCCTTTAATTCAGGGATGCACAAATGGGTTCAGGTTTGCCTCTACTTCAGATCTGTGAAAGTGTCAAGAAGGCCCAGTCCCAACAGAGAGAAACTCAATTCAGAATTGAGGGCTATCATGCTAACATAACGAACGGTGACATTACTCTTGGATATCCACAAACACAGGGGCTCCCACCCAAGAGTATTTAATATGTTACCTAGGCTTTTTAAAATATTTGTTGTGTGGATGCAGAAACTGATGATGATCAATATTTACCAGTTAACATATAATCCTTCCCCACCTATACATGACTGAACTTAACCTAGAGGGCAGGACTGTGGCAAAAATTGGATCCTAACGGGGCTGAATTGGAATTAGGTTGACTGTCTCAGCCTTCTCTTAGTAAGGCAATGTGGCTTGTGTGCTAGGAGCTGTACAAACATAGGTTGTCTGCCCTCAAGAGCTTACACCGTCTAAAGACGGGTGTCAAACAAGCAGAGCGAGTGGTCTCAGGGAGGACAGTTCTGTAGCCACAGCACTTCGCTATGCGATGAGAGTGCCCTGATATTTCAATTTATGGCCCTCTTGAAGTACATTTAAGTCAAATCTGGCCTGCCATGGCAAATGATTTTTACATCCCTGCACTAAGTGGTAATAAAGGAACCATTATTTTCCGCATTTCTTGACAGACACTTACAAGGGGAGGGGACAGAGAGAAGAAAGCAAAGGTTTTTCACATGTGATGTCACCACAATTGTAAAATACAATCCCAGGGATTAAAATTGAGGAAAAGATTGAGTTATGATTTATTTGGTTCTGCATAAACACAAAGACAATTTTTTTCTTCTGTTAATGCAAAATTTATCACTGCTTGTTGTACAATGCCCAAGAATGTGCTAAGTGCGGTACAGATTTGGGCCAGAATCCTGCTTTGGGAGAGGCTAGTATAGACATCCCATGCCTTTGGGGAGTCCCAAGGTTTTCAGTGGGAATTTCTAAGGGCAAATGGGCTTACTCTAGTAGCTCACAACACAAGAGCAGGGCCCTAGAATTGTGATACTCCTGAGAGGTACCCAGCGTTGTGAGGCACCTCATCACTACCTACCCTTGGCATGAAGAAGGCTTGTCGGGGCTTGCTGTAGATCAACTCCCTAAAACCAACAGCCTCAGACATCATCTATTTCCAATGGCTTGCTTCTTGTTTATTTCCACAACAGCATAGTTTGAAAATTTCTGCACAAACCACAGTATAAAATGTCTGGAAAACTAAGACTAACTGGTGGATAAATGATGGGGTAAATGTTTATGGTTGCAGTTGTTTAGATTCTGGGATGAGTTGTCTATAAACATCTAGAATTGTCATAGGGTGGAGCTGATGTCATTAAAAGAAAATAACTTCTCACACAGTAAAAGTGTGTGATTTTTATCATCACTGAATGCAGGTTAACATAGTATTCAGTAATAATCCTGAGCTGTATAGTATGGCATATCTGATGGAAATGGTGTAACTGGTTTGAGTACGGATGGCTAATTGTGGCAAGCTCCTACGCATGTGTCATGGTCATTGTATACACAAATAGGAACAAAACCACTCCTAAATTGACTGACAATCTGGACCACAGCGGTTAGGATACTGATTTGCAAAATTACTGCAAAAAGTCTTTTACCATAATTCCAGTAGCATAAAATACAATATGCAAGTAGTGTTGTCTTAATAGACATGTAGCCAAGGAAGACAGTTTAGAGGTGTTAAATCTCAAGTTTGACATACCTAGTCCCTTGACCTATTGTTTAAAATACCTGCACTAAGATGCCATTCTGTACACTGAGATCCTGCCTACTTTGAATGGACGTTAGATCCCATTCTAATTAATGATTTATATTTATAGGAGCACCCAGAGGAATTCAACACGTCATTGTGCTAGGTGCTGTACAGGCACGTAGCAAGAGACAAATGCTGCAACGAAGAGCTTACCATTTAATTAGACAAAACTATGGTTGAAGAAAGAAATGTTCCCATCTTGCAGACTGGAAATGGAAACAGAGAGAAGCTAAATGGCCTCAGAATGACATTCTGCCTCCCGGTTGCCCTGTGCCCCCCAGCACGTTTGACCAAAATGCTTCCCCACAGACTGTAAGCTAGTTGGTTGCTGTGCTTTACCCAGAGGTAGGTGCTGTCCAGTAATTCTGCATGAATAAAGCTTTAAGTACTTTAGAATTTATGGAATTAAGTAAGTTATGTCAAAATAGTTTAATTTAGTGTGCATTTGCTTATTTTAAGGGAGAGAATTGAACTTGAACAGTTCCTTATATTTACAGAAAAATGAAGTGCCACATTAATCATATATATTTTGGTCAATGTCACAGCAGCATATTACTGCATGAAGTCCAGTTCTATAGAGGAGCAGTTTTCAACACACCGGTGTGCCATGAGAACTGTGCAGTGAAATTCTGTATAAAGGTAGTGAAATTAAGTGTAAAACAAACATTGTTTCATCTTAAACAATATTCTCTCCAACCAAAATTACAACTCATAAAACATGTGAAAATTAATCATCAAATTAAAAGCAAGGTATTGGTCTTTCGATTCCAAAATGTGAACATTTTAAACGCCGGTGACCAAAGGGCAAAATTGAGAGGATGTGTATTTTTTTCTGGTGAATTTGAAACATTAATGCATTTGACTCTTCTTTAGCTTGTTGTATGCACTATGTTGCACACAATGTTCCCTCTAATTTTTTGTAGGCTGTGTGTGCAAAACATTTCTTTGTGTGTGTAAAAATTTCTTTGTGTGCATTAATTGAATTTTTTTGTCTATGCTTTATTTTTGTGTGTGTGTGTGTGTGCAGGTTTCATGATCTGTGTGCATGTGCACAGCTTAGAGGGAACAGTGGTTGCAAACCTCTATAGTAAGACCTTAACCACAGTAAATGTAAGTAAATATGTTGTTTATGAGCAATCACTTCAGCTGAAAAAAGTGGCTGTAACGTGGAATTGTCTCACTGAAATGTGTCGTGTTACCGCAAAGGTTGGCAACCACTGCCACAGAGCCCTGTCCAATCTCTCCACTCTATGTATGCCATGTTTTCTAATGAATGGCGTTGGATCTTTTCCCCCATAGTAGTTTACTCTCAGATGTCTTCTACAACAGTAAAAAAAGAAACAAAGATCAAGATCCAGGCTCCTTCCCTGGGATTCATGGCAGGCTAGAAACCCCGCTTGTTAATTAATCCCAAAAAATGCCCCATCACAGATCCATCAAACCCACCTGGAGAGAAGGCTAAACTACATATTTCATTAGGGTTTGTGAGTTAAGGATAAAAGTACAAGTAGAGCCATTTCAAACCTTAATTTCTGAGTATGCTCCAGGGGGAAGTCTAAAGTTGACATGTTTTTCTTTTCCCTGTTACGTGGGGCAGGGAAGGCCTGAAACAAAGCATTTCAGAGAACAGGCCAAACCTAGCCTGGCAAAAATGCAAGTATTACATAAGACCGATGAAAGAAATCACACAAAAATGCAAGGAGCAGGTTTAGATAAGGACATATTCCAGGCACAAGTCTGATATCTTTTCATGTCTGATGCTTCTGCTATTGTGTGAAACCTTGAAAGTCAGGGAGAAAGAACAGCACTGCAGGATTTCACCACCAGTATCAATTCACTCTTTTAAATTGACTGATGCCCCATTCGCTTACGTCCACCACAATTCAGACCCCCGTGTGGCCAATCACTTTGTCTCTGTACTTCAGTCCCCCATCTATAAAATGGGGCTAACACTTCCCTACTGATCTTTCATCTCTGCAAAGCACTTTGAGCTCCTTGGGTGAAGAACCCTACAGAAGAACAAAGTACTGTGTTTGTTTGCTATTGTTATAAAATGTCTGATTCAGCCTTTTTGTCTAAAAGATGCCCAATACTGAAATAGCTACAAAGTTTGGAGAACCTTGAAATCTTAAAGACATTTCTTATATCTACACGTGTTTTTCTTATGGAACCCATCACTGGTATTTACAGAAATTAATAACAAATGTGTAAAATAAGCAATCTCTTAAATGAGAATATTTCTTAGCTGCCATGAAACCCATGGAGAGAGGTCCTGATCATTATTTCATTTTTATTGTTGTAGGAAGTCAATCAGGCAGAGGGAGTGGGACAGGCACTGCAGAAAGGTTCATCTCCAAAGTAGTCCTTGCTAGAAAACAACTCATTGGAGCTTTGCTATTAAACATGCAAACATCCTGAGGAAATGACAGCAATTTGCAATAAACAGTAGGTGTAAACAATTACCTGTGACTTGTTACACTTATTTGTACAGACAGCTGGTTAAACAGATCCACTACTCACACATGTCTGTCCCCATCAAACTCGATACTGGAAAATAATTACTAGTCAATTCCCCTGAAGTAAGAAAAAGTCAGTCTGGTGATACATGACAGCTGGCAGGGAAACTGACTGAGCAAATGTGGGTTCTGATAGATGTATTTTGCAAAAACTGAAGGCGTAAAATAAATCAGTAAATGGCATTTTTCTGAGAACTGTGACACTTTTCTGGCCATCCACCATCAGATCTTGCAAGTTAACAAGGTGCAAGGTGGATGTGGTGGTGGTGCAGTGACTTGTCAGGTGAGACCACCGGTGCAGAAATAGGAGTAAAATAAATAAGTGAATGGTGGCATTTTTCTAAAAACAGTTACACTTTTTTTTGGCCACCCATTATCAGATCTTGCAAGCTAATAAGGTACTAGAGGATATGGCGCTTTAGTGGTTGGTCAGGGTGAGACCACAAGTGCAGGACTTGAGCACAAAGCACAGAGACCACAAGTACAAGACTTGAGCACAGAGAATGAAAATGAACACGGACACAATGAAAGAGACAAATGTGTCTAGCAGTTCCAACCGATTATTGTCCAAGGGGCAGGAAGATGCTTATTTTTTTGCCTTCAATTTACCTTTCTAGCATTATTTTACCCTTATTCTATTTGCATTTTGTCACATCGGGTGTTTTCCTTCCAATTTGATTCCATTACATAGAAATATTTCAGTGACAAAGATAAGGCACTTCGTAAATTCTTGAGAATCACATTGCAGGCCCTAAATTATTGGCTTCATTGCTGTCTGTTGAAGAACAAGTAGCAAGGTGACTGAGAGGAAGGAAGGCCTGGCTTTATTTGCGTCTTGTACAGCACAAGACGTCGTGACACTCATATACCATAACAATAATCTCCATAATGCATGAGATGTACAAACTCCACGGGTGGTCAGGAGAGACAGGGACGGGATCTTGAAGCTGCAAGTATTTCTTTGGACTCCTGTAACAAAGAAGCATTTTTGTGCTCTTCTGGAGAGGTATTTGCCCTCAAACTTTATGATCCAAATCATTAGGCTGCAGTGGAGGCTCTTCTTAGGCGGTGCAACCCGTTCCTGAGTGAGGGCTGTCTCCTTGTGGGCCGTGCGCATGCTCCTCAGAGTCGTCTCACTGCTGATGCTCCATCTCTTTCCTTTCCATAGGGCCTACGGCTTTGGGCGGTAATGCTACCCTCCTCTTCTGGAGACTCTTATTGTGGGTGCCTCACTCCTTCCCCCTCTTGTACGGACGCCACTGCAAACAAACACAGTTTTTAAAAACTCTGCCTTGAATGAGCCAGGTCAGATTTGCAGATTAGGGAGCATCAAGGGAGGCAGCTCTTTGCCCTGTCTGAGGTCATGGCCCCCCCCAAGCACCTGCCTGGGAGCTCTCACTCAGGGCCATCTCTAGAGGGGTGCAGGACCCTGGACGAATTGCCCTCTGCAGAGGCCCCTGCTTGCCTCCCGGCACCGAGGAGCGGAGCCAGCCGGCCCAAGGGATGGGCCCCTACTCTGGCCGTCCTACGCCGGGGACCAAACCAGCTGGTGAAAAGCAGCAGCCTGATTCAGCGCTGCCAGTCTGCCCCTCCCCATGCGCGCTGCTTTCGGCTCTGTGCTGGAGCAGCCGGGAAGGGGTGGACTGGCAGTGCTGAATCGGGCCACTGCTTTTTGCCAACTTGCCGGTCCCTGGCATGGGGGGGCATTGGTGTGGGCCCTGCGTGGCCCTCCAAAGCACGGGGCCCTCTTGCCCTAACCTAGGGATGCGTCTGCTCTTACTGCAGCCATCCTGGGCAAGCCATTTGCTCTGTGGCAGGAGCTGGATGGACAGAGCCGTAACCTGCTGTTTCGCCACCCGGGGCGTGTTCCAATCCAAACGCGCCCCTTGCCATTAGCAGCGCATGGGCCAGCGCCGCGAAACACGCCTTTTAAATGAGCAGCTCTATTGAGCTGCCCCAGCACGCCCGGGACAAAGCCCCATTGGCCCCGCCGCGGATGGAAACTCCCACCCCAGCAAGACGTAAAGGAGGTGGGCCCCCTTGGCCTTTCCCAGGGGCTTTGACTCCATGGGGGAGCTGTTACCCCCCAGGAGGGGTGCTGCTTGTTACCGATGCTCTGCCCCCTTGTGCAAGTGGCAAAGGGGCAGCCGCCTTAGTCTCACCCAGCCAAAAACCCCCAAGCAGTCCTGTGGCACCTAAACCCACCAGCTTTATTTCTGGGCTGCTTTGAAGAGGAGGGAAACTCGCAGAAGGGAATGAAAAGAAAGGCAGGGCGTGTCCAGCCTGCATTTACTTTCCTCCCCTTCTCCTTTTCCAAGCATCTCCGCAGGGGACCTTTTCTCCCCCAAAAGCTCATGCCACAGGCGCTGGGGCGTGCACCACCCCTCCCTGCAAGCGCTTGGGGGTGCTTCGCTTCCCCCCTTCCAGCGCCGCAGCCAATGGGGCGGCCGCACGGCGCGCGCACCCCGCCTCCCCCCAGCCGAGCGCGCGGCGCCGGCGCGGCCGCTCCCGCCCCCCCGGCAGCGCGCAGGCGCGAGCGCCGGGCCGGGCGTTCGGAGGAGCGGGGCGGCTGCGCGCGGCGCGGCGCGGCGCTTCCCTCCCCTCCGCGTGTTCGAGGCTGGCCCGGGGCTCTTTGTGGCGCGCGCTCAGACCTACCTGCGCCTCGGCCGATGCTGCACGGAGCGGCTGGTGCATTGCAGGGCGGCTTCGCCCCGGAGGCCGCCGGCTTTTGACAGCGTGCACGCCTCTCCCGGCGGCGGCGGCTGCCATCCGAGGAGCAGCCCGGGGCCGGGGGGGCCCGGTGGGCCGTGCACCCCATTGCAGCAGCTGCATTGTTCTGCATTAGACAACAAAGAGAGGAGTCGCCCCGGCGGGGAGGGGCGGAGGAGCGGGTCAGCCAGCCCCCATCCGGCCGCGGCCAATCGCCGCCCGCAGCGAGCGTGTCGCTCCCACGGTGCTGGCAGCTCCCGGGGCCCCGGCCCGCCCCTCCGGTGCCGTCTGGCTGCGGCGCCGGGTCGGAGCGGGGAGGGGCTCCGGCATTGTGGCCAGCCGGGCTGCCACTGCCCCCCAGCCGCAAGGAGAGGAAGAAAAAAAAAAGCAGCAACTTGGGGGGCTGCCTGGCTGGAGGGGGCGTCCGGAGCGCCTCGTATAAAGCGGGTTGCACGGGCAAAACGCCCGGCTAGCCCCGCCAAAGCAACTCCGCTGCTGCCGGCCCTTTGTGTCTGCTTCGCGGCCGCGGGGACGATGCCCAGCTCGCTCTTCGCCGACATGGAGCGCAACGGGAGCGGCGGCGGCGGCGGCGGCGGAGGAGGCGGCGGCGGGGGAGACACCCTGGACGACCAAAGAGCCCTGCAGCTAGCCCTGGACCAGCTCTCCCTGCTGGGGCTGGACGCCGACGAGCCGGGCTCCCTCTACAGCGAGCCCCGCAAAAAGAGCGTCAACATGACCGAGTGCGTCCCGGTGCCCAGCTCCGAGCACGTCGCCGAGATAGTGGGGCGGCAAGGTGGGTAGCGCGGCTGGGATGCGCCGCTGGCCCCCCAGACAAAGAAAGGGGGGTGCCCTTGCAGAGGCACGCCGCAAAGCCGCCCTCCATCGCGTTTTGCGCCCCCCCAAAGGCAGCCTGGCTCGCCTCCCCCAGCGCCGGGCGTGGGGAAGTGAGCGGAACAATGGGATAAAGCATCCGCATTGGGGAATGTGGCTGGTGGAATTGAGAAGCAGCCCCCCACCCACGCTGCGCCCCCCCCGGAATGGGTTTAGAGGAGCGGAGGTGTGAATTGGGTGGGGGGCGGCTGGGTTTTTTTGCTTCCCCGCACGTCGGTCAGTTGCATTGCAAAGATGTTGGCCAACGGCGATGGTTGTGGGTGGGTGTTTGCGAGTCAGGGCTGGGCTTGCTAAGAAAATGCTATTTATAAGCCGGTGGCGGGGGTGCGCTTTCCTCCCCCTCGTCGCGGCACCCCGGTAATGGCTGGTAACCTACTTTCCCCTCTCCGCCTCCACCCCGCTCCTGCATCTCCTCCCCAGGTTGCAAAATCAAAGCTCTGCGGGCGAAGACCAACACCTACATCAAGACCCCGGTTCGCGGGGAGGAGCCGCTCTTTGTTGTGACGGGCAGAAAGGAAGATGTGGCCATGGCCCGGCGGGAGATCATCTCGGCGGCCGAGCACTTCTCCATGATCCGCGCCTCCCGCAACAAGAACACGGCTCTCAACGGCACCGCGCCGGGGCCCCCCAACCTGCCCGGCCAGACCACCATCCAAGTGCGGGTGCCTTACCGGGTGGTGGGGCTGGTGGTGGGGCCCAAGGGGGCCACCATCAAGCGCATCCAGCAGCAGACGCACACCTACATCGTGACCCCCAGCCGGGACAAGGAGCCGGTCTTCGAGGTGACGGGCATGCCGGAGAACGTGGACCGCGCCCGGGAGGAAATCGAGGCGCACATCGCCATGCGCACGGGGGGCCTGGTGGAGCTGACCGACGAGAACGATTTCCACGCCAACGGGACCGACGTGGGCTTCGAGCTGGGCGGCCCGGGCAGCCTGTGGAGCAAGCCCACCCCGCCGGGCGCCACCCCCAGCCGCAAGCCCTTCTGCAGCTACCGCAACGACAGCTGCAGCTCGCTGGGCAGCGCCTCCACCGATTCCTACTTCGGGGGCGGCAGCGCCCGCTTGGCCGATTACAGCCCGCCCAGCCCGGCGCTCAGCTTTGGCCACGGCAGCGCCTACGCGGGGCCCGGCGGAGAGGCGCTCTCCTCCCCGGACTGCTGCGCCGAGCTGCCCTTCGACTCCCCGCCTGCCTTTGAGCTGGCCCCCGCCCCGCCGCCCGGCGCCCCGCTGCTCTGGGCGCAGCTGGAGCGCAGCCCCGCCGCCCCCTCCTCGCCCGCCGCTCCCAACCTGGCGCTGCTGGTGAGCGCGCAGAGGCGGGGCTGCGCCGCCCGGCTCTCCCCGCCCCTGCAGGGCAGCGGGGGCGTGACCGAGCATCCCCTGGCGCGCCGAGTGCGCAGCGACCCAGGCGGGGGGCGCTTGCTCTCTGCCGCCCCCTATCCGCTCTACGCCGGCGCGCTGGGCGCCCAGCTGCCCTGCGACTCGTCCGCCTCGTCGTCCTCCTCGTCCAGCTCTTCCTCCAGCTCCTCCTGCTCCTCCTCGGGCGTGCGGCGGAAAGGCAGCCGCGACTGCTCGGTCTGCTTCGAGAGCGAGGTGATCGCCGCCCTGGTGCCCTGCGGCCACAACCTCTTCTGCATGGAGTGCGCCAACCGCATCTGTGAGAAGACGGAGCCCCAGTGCCCCGTCTGCCACAGTGCAGTCACTCAGGCCATCCGCATCTTTTCCTAACGAGCCCTGGCCCGCGGGCCGCCTGGCCCGGGTCACTGGTAAAGCTGCAGTAGCCGCACAGTTGGAAAGGGACCCGGGGAGTTTGCATTGAGTGTGCTGTAGCGTAGGGTGGGTTGGGGGGATTCGTGACACCTGATGCATGCTATAAATAATAACGATCGACTACATCCTAGTGCTAGGCTAGTTTTTACACTGTACTTTAATACCAAGCTTCCAAGACTCTGATTTTATTTTTTATTTTGAAGTAGTAAATGCTTATGATGACGATGATGGTGTGTGGACTGTTAGTAAAACGTGCTGGTAGCTCCTAGAATGCTTATTGCGAAATAATTAAATCTATGGGTGGATACTTTTTGAATGTTCTTGAAAGGGCAAGTGTGAAAACCATGATTACTGCAGCTTTATCAAAGTAAAAAAGAAACTGTAACATATCTCTTATATATATTAAAAAAAAACGTTTAAAGGTTTTAAAGATAAATTGCATTAATACAGATTGAAGTATTTTATTCTTTTTTGACTTGAAAAATTATATTTCATATTGCAAAGATGTTTACAAGTATTTTAATTTAAGTTCAGTGAACTTTTTGTAGCTGGGTTAAATCTTTTTTATTTTAGTATGGCCTTATGGCAAAGAACACTGTATTATTTTAATATCACACAATTGTGGACGGAATTACAAACCATAAAATGTGTAATGCTTTGAACAGTATTCTGTTGGGATGGAGATTTTATAGGTTCAGAAAAAAATCTTTTAAATCTGCTTCACCCAGCATATTTTCTATTCAGTGATATAAAGCATATTTTATTCTATATTATTACAAAAAATGGAAATGTATAAACCTATGTCAAAAGGAACTGTTGAAGCTTTCTAACATTTGTATAAATAGAATTCAGTGGAAATTACAAAAATTCTGTTGCACCACTATAGTTTTAGTATTTCTATTTTAATACATTTGTTTACCACTTGTTTATGTATATGTAGGTGACGTTACTTGAGCTTAAATGTACTTTACTGAGCAAAGTTTAAAAAACAAAGTATATTTTATTTTATGATAAAGGGCCTTTAACCTCATGGTCAAATACTAATATTATATTTCCTGAGACAAGATTTGAAATTGTATCAAGAGTTTTATTTTTCTGACATTTAAAGTTCTACATAATAAAGGTAAAACTTAAGTAATGGTGCTACTTCATGTTTTTTTAAGTATTTCTATATAAATAAAATAAAATATTACAGAAAAATAACTTGTGTTTTGATTTGATTGGGCGTGAGTAGAAGATTGGGCCTGAATTTATTTTCTCCTTCTCTAATGAAACAGGTGCAGAGTTTTAATCATGTCATATTAATAATTCTTGGAAACTTTTACCTCTGTGAAGGCTTCCAGAGTGATATTTCTATCGGAAAATTCCTCATGCCACTTATTTGTAACAAGAAAGTTAGTCTGTGGATTATCTACAAAAATAGGGGAAAAAAGTATATTTTCAAAAATGTTATTTTTAAATAATGAAAGTACTTGCAACTTTAAAATAACTGCTGTATTTAGCAAATTAATAGAGATTCCAATTATTTGTGGCTTAAACTTTATTTGCTAATGTAAAGGCAGGTAATGTGAGAGCCTCATTTGTGTCTACACTGATAAAGGACTAGATCTGCAAACTTTTATTCCCAAGAGTAATTCCAGTGTTTCCAGAATCAGACCTTAAATGATAAATATTTTCTTGAGCAGAATTAAGGTTTTTAATGAGTATCATTTCCTCAATTGCAAAAGTTGCTTCCTAACATTCAGTGATTGTGCTGCAAGCTAATTAGTGTTGATATGCTTATTTGAATAAACAAGTTATTGTTTTGTAAAGTTTGTTTACTTTGAGCAATGCAAACTAGTGGCAGATGAGTGAAGGAGGTAGACAAGTTTCCTGATGTAATCAGTAAAGACATGTGCAACTGTTGCAGCAGTTTTGGAATGATTGTATCCAAACTGCTTAACTGAATTTGGTGCATAACTTGTGTTTGATGTACAGACATGGATACATTTTTGTTTGTTTTAAAATAGGCCAGTGCGCCTTATAGCTGGACAGGAAAAAACTTGTAACATTGTTTATATGTGTGTGAATTTTTATTTTACATAATTCCTCTTTTATTTCAAAACTGTCCTGATTTCTTGTAGGCAGCTCACATCTTATATGAAATGTTTGATTGTTGTGTTGGGTTTTGTTTGAATTTTAACCTGTCCCTTGGGACACTTGTCAGTTCCACTGAAGTAAAAACCATGTATAGTCTCAAATAATTTGGAAAAAAAATCTCAAAAGCTTTGGAAAAACCTAAGACTTGAAAGGGTTACTGTGAGAATTTATTTTAGACTTAAAGTGTAGGTTTTCTCGATGAAAGGTTTTAGAAAATGTAATTGAAATGTTCAAAAACCGTCAATTTGCTGTTTGGATTTAAATATTCTTTCCATGGTGTTTAGGCCCCGAGTTTGCTAGTGTATGTGAGCCAGGAAGAGTGAGAGTGAGTGTAAAGAAAACAAATGTGAATCTGACTAGTCTGTGTAACCTTCCAACCTTAATGAAATGGGGGCCATCCCCCCCCACATGTATTTAAAAATATTACAATGCAACACTAGATTGTTTTATGAATAATGCATGTAAGGGGGATTTTTACCTTGATAGTTATTTAATGACCAGCAGTTGTACAGAAAGAAAGTAAGGTTGTACATACCTGGACAGTATGTCAGGGTCACCTTTTAACACAGATTAACTCGATTCTCTCTCCTCCTCGGTTAATTCGATGTAACCCTGCCTTCAACGTCTCCCTTGCAGGATTTATTCAGTAATTTTCTTTGTCAAATCTATTGTGGGTAATATAAAGGAAATCCCATGTTTATGGGTGAGATTCTCTTTGTGGCTTCTTTACTGTATTTCAAGGGACAGTTGAAGTACATGATCATGTTCCAGGTGGGCGTCAATTTGAAAAGGGAAGATGGCCCTTTGCAATGCCCTCAGTAGCTACAGTGACTGAGTGAGTTAATTGCTCTTCAATAATCATTTCATTTTTGCGTGGGCTTGGTCTGGTTTACCCTCATGTCCCCATGGGATGATCCACAGTTCATCTTCTGTCCTGTCTCTCAGATGCGTTTCTTGACAGCAGCAGGAGCTGTGGAGGCAGCAGCTTTTCTGCAGCTACCTTGGCAGCCTCAGCAGACTGTGTCTGAAGCAGTTCCCGGGGAATGCAAACAGTTCCTGAGCATCATTGTTACCCACTGGTGGAGGCTGTCTCTTTGAGGCATAATACCATGTACAGCGTTCACCCTAATATGTGTTGATCCTTGTCTTGTTAGTTTATGTGCACAAAACACATATGTCCCGGTCACAGGCTGGTATAGACTCGCTGTATGTTAGCAAAGACTCAGCGGCAAATGACATACAAATGACCCATATAGCGCCACACAATTGGGCCACGTTCTGGGCTGATTTCTACACCAGTAAATTCAGTGGGATTACAGGGGCTATCAGTCAGTGCCACATTTGCCCCAAGAGGGACAATTTGCCAAGCGAATTTGTTCTTGGGGCATGGGGACACCCCTCCACTAAACTGAAATAGGAGCCTGTGGCACAGGGATATGCCAAAGCATAAAAAGGTCAAAGTTCATTTTGTAATTGAGTACTTGGATGCATATTTTGATATTGATGTAGCAGAATAATGATTAGTTTGTTTTTCAAGTGCTTCTGAGTAGGTGGTGCTCAAAGTTGTGGGTAAGGTTTCAATACCTTTCTTAGAAAAGTGCTTCTACTGAAGTTGTCAGGATTAGTCACGGGATGGAGTGCTATTTGTGTAGGTACGAGCTGAAGGCAAGAGTTTAATGGCCAAAGAAAATGAAAAATGTTGGGGTCATCTTTTGGCAGTTCCAATTTGTTGGCCAAAACCAGAGAGAAATTAAGGATTCTTTGTGTATATTCTTGTCTGATTTTATTAGTTATGGTATGTGGAGTGTACCTGTATAGTTAGTTTGAACACAGGAGAAATTTACATTTGTAATAACGCTGTGATGTCCCAGTTTTAGTTATTCCTCTGTCCACATCTTGTGCTCCCTAGAAGCTGTGTGACAATCAGACATCAAAGGTAGCGCAGGCTTACTAGGAGAAAGGTTTTTCTACTATAGTATTTTGTTGCCAACTAAATTAAAATGACCAGTTTAATCTAAATATACTCTAAATATGTTTTTCAATCAATTGAAATGAAGCTTACCAGCAAAGTTGAATGCTAACAGAAAAGAAAACAAAAAAATCCTTGTATAAATGTGTATATGCTGATGCGTGAATTGAGATTGCTTTTATTCTATTTCCCCTTGGTTATTTTGCCAGCCAGCTCCACTTTGGGATGTGCAGTGATAACCAAGCCTGGAGCTCTACTCTTTGAAAGCTATGGGCACTTTGCTATTTAATTCATTTGGAAGAGGCTTATGCCTGAGAATTATGGAGGAGTAGACGCCTTTTTTCAAAGGTGTTGGCATATGTGTGTTAGCATTTAAAATAATAACTATCACTTTAATGAGTAATTTTATACCACTTAAATCTGTCCACTTTGAATAACATGAGCTATAAGAGCTTGGGTTCCAAACTCATTGTTTCTTTTTAGTAACGCATTCCTTGTCTGAGGAGGCGAGATTGAAAATTGTCCCTCATCACATCCTTCAACTGCCTACCTCCATGTATTGTATTTCAGTGGTCACTTTGAAACAGAAAAAGTGATTATTCACAACACCACTACCACTTATCAATGTTTCCTGTGCTATTGTCCTTCTAACACAGAGGCTCTAATTAGGCAACAAAGACTAGTCAAACTCCAAAGCAGTTAAAATACTTCTGACGCTTTAGAAGATCAAATGTTTTGAACTGCTGATTCACAAGTTTATTGCTGTCCAACTGGCAGCTGACAAAAGGCACAAACCTGAAGCACTTTCTTGAAGGTGCTGAGGGCCCTCAACTCACTTTGAAGTGAGGAGGTGCTCTCTGTCTGGCAGTGGTAAGTCCAAACTCCTCTTTCCGTCGCAGGTAGATCAGTTTTTGACATCTGAAGTCTACAATAATGCACGCATGAGCATGCAGGTGTCTATACACAGATAACAGCAGGGATGCGCTGATGGCTGCTGGAAGATCTCAACTGAGTACAACACAATATGGATAGTGCAGTGATTTTTGATAATTTATGTTAACAAAATATCAGTGGAATGCTATAAAAGAGTTTATTGTCATTTTACTGTTGGAGATCAAAGATTTTAATGAGGTTTTCATAGTTATGTGTATACAATAATGGAATCTAAGTTCTAAATTTTAAAGTTTGCTTAGCTTAATTTCTATGGAACATGCTATAATATTCTTATGTAATACAGGGAAAAGAAAGTTCATACTTCAGTTGGTGTCCAGGTATGTGGAACATTTGCTATTTACTTTAACTGTATTTTAAATATTCTGACCAAGATTTGCATATGCAGCTATGCGGTTCACATGTGCAGATTGCTGAGAACAGATGTAGGCTCCAGCCCACATAACTGCATGTGCAGTTATGTTGGTTGGACCTTCCCCAGCACCCACTGATTCATGGGTAATCTGGATGACAAAACAGGATCAGGGCCTTAGAAGCTACTCATGACTGTTCAGACCTCATAGCTGAATTTGGGTCTGATTGAAGGGAATGGCAAAATTCCCACTGGAACAGGATTTGATTCTTCCAGTAAACTGCAGTATGGCAAATAAAGTGTATTTGCACAGAAATCTTGATCCAGTGTGTACGAATAATACTCATTCACAAAATGCTTTTGTGAATGAGTTACTATTATATGTCTCTGCTGATAAGAAAATGGTGTAGTTATTGGTGAAGAAACATCAGTTAAATACAAGTCTTATTAAACGTGTTCCATAACTTTACTGGTGCAGGTTTGATTGATTTTCTGTCTGAGAAGCTTTATAGTCATCTATAATAATGTACCAGAAAAAGTAGCCTGGTTAGCTTTAAATTGAGAAAAAAATAGAGATTTTTATATTTTCTGTTACTGCCTTTCAATCTGTGATGAAGTTACAATAAAATAAAGTGCTTTTCCTCTTAGCTCTAAGGGTCTCTTGCCAGATGTATCTGGAGGAATAATGTGGTCCACTTACATTAGTGTGCATGCCTGTGTAAATCTACCTGCCGTGAATGGTTGACTAGATCCTCTTGCCCTTTGCCTTTTTGTTTCATTTGCTTTTACTCATCACAGAGGGTGCTGAATTTGAACCTGAGTTAATAGTGGAAATGCTGGATTTCATTTATGTCTATATGGTCTTTTTTATTTGATTTTTTAGAGTTTTTTTATATTTTGACAGGTAAAGCAAGCCATGGAAGCTACATTTGTAAAAAAAAAAATTTCAGCTAGAGTATGATATTTCTAATGAGTATCTAGAAATATCTTTTTGTGAGAGAGTTATGAAACTTTCCATTATATTTAGAAACTATTTCCACTACTTGCCTGAAATGGGCAAATAAATCATTACCATTTAGGAGTTAGAGTTTCAGGACTTGGTACTTATTATCACCTTCTCTGCCATTGAATCACTATGAAAGTCTGGGTAATTCATTTGACCTCCTTTGTGCCTCAGTATTGCCATCTGCAAAATGGGACTAATGGCAGCATCTCCTTCATAGGGGTATAGTGAAGCTTAAAGGCGTGTTGCTTGTAAAGTGGTCTTATGTCCTGAATGCATGTCCTGTGTAAGTGCACATAGAGTTACTGATGTTTCCTAATTAATCAGCTATCAATAATCAATATGCAGTAATCTTATTGCTCTCGTGCAGACAAATATACCATTGCAAGTTGCTTACAGCCAACAGTTTACAAATTCTCTACTCCACACAGAATTTAAGTACTCCTGTATACTGGGTTACAACAAACAGTATCACATCAGGCCAGAGCCTTCTTTCCTTACACACATAAAACTCCCACTGCCTTCCATGGGAGTTTTGGATGCGCAAACAATGCAGTATCAGATGTGCATGGTTAGGCTTTGGAAGCACCTCAGAAGATGTATATTCACACTGTCATGCACATAAGTCCAATAGTTTGCACCAAGTACAGGGCAAGACAGCCTAAGCTTGGAATTTTTTGCCATTGTAGAGAGACTACCACTGCAACACTTTTTGATTTAATTTCCACAGATTTTTAGACCACCATTAAAAAACAAAACAAAATAAAATGAGAAGAATGCTGGGACCTGATCCAATAAGCCTTCCTCATAGGGCAGGGACTGCTGAATTCAGTGGGACTACTTATTTCAGTAAGGCGTGCGGATTGAAGTCTTACATTACGAGTGAAATTGTTAGAGTTGGGGCTTTGGCAGTGTAATGCCATCTGATGTTTGTAGCTCTTGGTTCTTACGTCTGCGCTTTGGTTTGGGAGAAGTTGACATTGCTGTGGCTCTGAAGGTCATCTAATGCTGCAACTTTTAATATGAAAAGCTTTAGAATGGAACTTTCGTATAAACCGCTGCTATAATTATGTAGTATAGAGTGTGTAACATAAACCCAATTTTTTTAATGTTGCATGCTTAATTACCAAGATTGTGACTGTAAATGCGATAACTGTACATGCACATGACCAGGTCTGATTTGCTGTAGTGGTCATGCTTGTATAAAAATTGAAGACACAAGGAATATTTAAAACTATTAAGAAAATTAACTGCTGCTGAAGTATAGGTTGCATGTTTGAAATCTAACCAAAAAAAAAAAAGAGTCATGTGGCACTAAAAGACTAACAGATTTATTTTTCGCATGAGCTTTTGTGGGAGCAAATCCCACTTTGTCAGATGCTTCAAAGATGGGGGAACTTACAGAATGGAATGAAAATAAATTCTCCATGCTGCTCTACTGCCTATGCATGTCCTGGCCATCTATGTGCACTACCCTAAGCGTTGCTGCACGGATGCTGTATAGTCATGTCTTGGTTCCAGATGAGGAAAGAGGTGCTTGAGACAGGGCTGGATTAAGATAGGCTGAAGGTCTATCCTATGTCAAGATTCAGAGGTCCCATACCATAAACATAAAGCGAAAAAAGAGTATTACATTGTAACAGAAAGGGTAATGAAAAAATAAATGACAAACTATTACCTTTGCCTATATAGATAGGCAAAGATACAGTGGAAACCAACTAAATAAAACATACCTCTTGCAAAAGCCATATTTGCATTATCAAATACCTGGCCTCCTCAACATTTTTTGCTTAGCCAATGACACTACAAAGATTGTCTTTAAAATAGTCTTCAGATTATATAAATAGGCCTTCCCCCCCCCCATATTTTTGTGGAACCTCTCCCCCCCCCCAGCATTTAGGCTGGCTAGGGGTCTGTGTGGTGGTATATGGAGGGCTGGGGGTGGGAAAGTGGTGAGGAGAGGGGATTAGCAGAAATGATGCCTGGTATGGAATGGGACTTCAGAACGTGGTGGTCGGCTAGCTCCCATTGTCTCCTCTTGAGGGCTGAGGTGAGGATAGGCAACCTGCGGATGATGCGAGTTGTCTGGGAGTCCTGGAAGGGAAGTTGATGGGGTTGGGTGTCGCTTGGGATGGGGAGGTCAGGGTTCAGAATTGTGGTGGTGGATTTTTATATGAAAAATCATTTAAGCCAAAGCAATTTCAATGATGATAAATCTTCTCACTGACATATTTAGAGCCCCCCTCTTAATATGAGGCCCTAAGCCATGGCTTAATTGGCTTGGGCCTAAATCTGGCTCTAGCTAGATGTCAGGATTATTACTAGTATAATAATTAGGAGTGCTTGGATGTATTATCTGCTGAGCCTGCCTCAGCAAATATCTTCATTGTGTTATTGGACTACCTTTTCCCCAGTTTGATCTTCAGGTCTCATAGCCACTTCCTCGTCTCCCTGGGTGAACAGTAGCTCTGTGTGCCACGAATAGGCTGCTTCAAGTTTCACTTCTTCCCCAGCTAAACATTGTTCAGTCAACCGGAAAATGGCCTTCCCGGTATTAGGATGTGCTCTGATGTTTGCCATGTGAACATTACATGACTGTTGGTTTGGGCAATGGCCACAGTCTACAACGACGATTCTCTGTGTGAAACTTGGCATCCGTGGGATGCCTAATGCTGCATGGTTGTCTAATATGGATTTCTTTGGCTATTACTGAGGCAATATTTCTCTGATGGACTTGGAATCATCTTTTCAAGTTGCCTAGTACAGCATGGCTGTGGAGCCTCCAGTCATGGAGGAAGGCTAGTTGGTGGTTAGGACCCTGTATTTATATGCACGTGTGTGTGTGTGTGTGTGTGTGTGTGTGTGTGTGTGTACATGCGTATGTGCGTGCACACACACGTTTGTTTGTCAGGTTTCAGGTCCAAGTAGATGAAAATTAAATGCACAAGACTGATTTGCAATTTGGTGATGACCTATCTTAGGGTTCTGATATTAAAAATAACAGTTTTCTGTAAAAAGCAGAATCCAGCATTTATTTATAATAGGATCAGCCATTTGTCTCTATTCATTATTATCTTGTGTACATACAAAGAAACAAAATAGCTTTAGCATGTCTGAGGTATAATGAATAGGGTTTTGTACCATTGTGTAAAGAACTTCAGTGTTAGCTTAGCCTGTACTTTTACATAGATTATCTTGTCTTTATAGCACTTATTGTAAAGACTTGTCTTTTTGCTGGCAAAGGTAAGGTATGAGTGTCAAAGAGAGTTCATTGTAGTTGAAGACTCTGTAATATGCCTGTTCTTTCCAAAGTAGAATGTATAACTAATTACATTTTAATTAAATCTCTAACACAAACAGCTGTTTTTATAGGGTCTTTTAAAGCTACATTTAGTTTTAGTATTGTTTAAGCTCCCTTTTCTTTATGTGCAGCTGTATTATGTATTATTGCCTTTTTGAAAGTCCTTCCCCCACTTGCCCAAAGTATCAAGAGTCACTGGTATATATATTAAAGCATAAGTGATGATAAAATTAGGAGGCTTTTTTTTGTTGTTTTTCTTTTTTAATGCCAGTGATTACTTTTCTAAGTAGAAAGCAAAACCACATGAAAGTACAAAAACTCTACTTGTTCCCTTTGTTTTCTTCAGACAAAAATTTCAGGTTCCTAAACTTTGAGAACCAGAATCGTGCATGCCGATTTTCAGCCCGCAATGATTTAGTTTGTGTATCTGATGATAAACCCATTGAAAATAGGATTCTACTATATTAAAAAAATGCGGCTGTTAATTATGAAGACAGGACATAAATATCTGTTTAGATTATATGGTTCATACTGGTTTTACTCATTTCCTTTTAAGGTAGCATAGAGACAGTGTCCAAATAGTCTGTATTTGGTTTTTGTGGGGGGACAAAAAAATCCAAATGAAATACAGAACAAAGAAACGAGAGCCAAATTTAGGCACAGTGTCCTCTGACTTCAGTGGAATTTGTGCCCACTTATTCCAGGACAAAATTTACTCCATAAAATCTAAATTTTATTGCTATTTTTCTTTGGTTTTTATATTTTAATTTCCAAGGAACATATCAGACAGATGGAGGAAGGGAGAGAGGAATGCTCCTCCTCACAGAAGGCTCTGTAGTTGCGCTGTGGAGTCTACTCAGCCCAAAGTCTCTCAGCCACGCTAGTGTCCCACCCATTGTGCCTTCTCAATACAACTCTCTAGGATGCATCTTTGATTTGAGCTCTGCAGCACGCACCATACCTAGCCATAGCCCCACGACATCCAACAACCTTGGTCTCTGGCACAGAAAGAGCACTGGATTTGCCTTTTTTTGCACCCTATTAAAGAGACACAGCTTTATAGGGCCCATTTCAATCAATGGCACAAGACACTTGACTTTAACTGAAGTAGGACTGTTAACGGTTAACCAGGACTTTGAATAGGAGTGAGTTTACTGCCTAACTCTCCTCATCTCACTGCAGTTAGTTTAATGCCTCCCATGGTCCCTTGCAGATGACGGCCTTAGAGCTAGTGTAAGTGATGACAGTTCGATCGTTACGGAACCTGCTGGTGGCACAATGCTAGTGTGGAACCGTATTTGGGCTTCTTTCTCTCTGCTGCTGTCAAAGGGAGTGTGGGCATAACATTCCTATGTCCTGCTGATTTCTGGATGCAATCTGGTCTCCTTAGAACAGTGGTTTTCAAACCGCAGGGCAGGACCCAAAATTGGGTCACAGACCCTCATGTACGGGGTCATGGCGCCCCCTGCTGCTGCTGCCAAAAGGCTGGAATGCATTACTCAGAGACAGTTGTTGGGTCACAGACATAGATGGTTTTTTTTCAACTGGGTCTGGAGAAAAAAAGTTTGAAAACCACTCCCTTATAATAAGCCCAGAGTCAGAGAAACCCTTCTTGCCTCCACTCCCCAACTTGATCTATACTATAGGCGGGGATCCAAGCTTTTATGTACTTCAGCTCTGGAGTGACTGCTTCAAGTGATGGCTACTGTATTGCTATGCAGAATATCAGTTTAATATCTAAGTGCCAATTTTCCATAAATATAAAAATCGACTAATCATGAAAACGCTTGTGTCAGACTTGCATGGTAGCTACATGACAAGCTGAGATGCCAGTTTGTTTTGTTAAGACTGCATAATCCAAGAATAACAATTCATTATCCATTTCACAAGGCTAGCCAGGAACGGATCTGAAAGGCTTGATATTAACAATGTCTGAGGCTAATAAAATTGATGTAACGTGAGGGATATGACAGCAAAACTAAAAAACAGCTGAAACTTCCAGTGAATATTTAGAAATAAAATGTGGCTTTTATCAGCACCAACAGATATTAAATAGAAGCACATACTAAGACTAATAAGTTCTTAATGTAACTCTACTAAGGCTAATGGTGGCATACCAGGAATTACTAAACTGACCCATTCTCTGCTGTAAAAACAAGTCATTACATGACCCTCGGAGCCTGAGTCTCTGCTCACTTATGCTAGTTTTCCACTACTGAATAGAATCAGTCCCAGTGTATGTGCATCATAAAAAGGAGTTGATCTTTTGTGTTTTACAAGTATGTGACTGGTCTGATTTTGTTCTCACACACTGGTGTAAATCAGGAATAACTCAACTGAAGTGCATAGAACAACATGGGTCTAAAACCAATTTAAGTGACAGATGAAGCAGGCCCACAGTGTCATAGCCTCTCTCAATTACACTGACGTAAAGCCAGCATCACTGCAGAGAAATTATGGCACCCGTTTTAGCTTTACACTGGTATACCTGAGAACAGACTCTGTTCCTGAAAGATCAGGTGAAGTGAAGGCTGTGTCGGGTAAATCAGCTGACACAAGTTCTGACTAGAGTATAAATGTCTTTTATTGTACTAGTAACCCATTCTACCCCCCAAATATGAATTAGTGTGGCATTGTCTGCAGTTCAGCAAGGATCCCTGCCACCTGCACTCATGGGCTACTAGTCATTCCTGGCGTAACCCTTGCTCCAGAAGACTCACACTGCATTATTGAATCACTGGTGCAACTGGTACAAAGAGTGGAATTTAACTCAAGGTGCCTGAAACCATTTTTGAGAAACTCATATTGCAAGAAGACCCCCCCCCCCTTGTATAGTCTTGTAGCCCACGTACAGGACAAAGAGAGAGAAGATAACTCCATTCAGGTTGCAGTGCTGACAAAGTGACTGAATAAATCACTTTATTTTAGTGGGCTCAGTTTCCCCACCTGTAAAATGGGGACAATAAGTGAGTTGTGTGGCTAAATTAATTCCTAGTTAAAAAGTGCTTAAAATCCTAATTTGGCATGTACCATAGAAGTGCAAAGCATTACGTTTTTGTGAGATGAAGCAGAATTGTCAAACATTGTTTGGCCACAGTGTCCACCAGTAACCTCTCTTTTACTATCCTACAGATAGAGAAATGCGGGGAACTAATAAATACACAGAAGCGAGGCTGAGGATGGCTGCAACAACGTAGAGCACTTTGATTTGTAAGTCTCTCAGAACTTGCTTAGTGTGTTGTTATTTCTTCTTGTTAGCAGCAGACTGAATTGCCAAAAACTTAATTCTCGTAGCAGAACAGCAACACGGTACTATATTAAAAGAATTACCAATCACTGCAGGATTGCTTCAGACAAATTGCATACTAACATCTGAAATTTACCAAGGCTACTTATTTATATTTCTGAAGAATCATAAGTAACGTTATGTAGTATGAACAATGGAGTATGTCTTGTATGTCAGGTTATTTACAGATCCAGTAACTGGGACTATGCTGTTTTTTTATTAGCCTGTAAAATATTTGTCTCTTTGGAACAGAAATTAGGGTGTCAAATTGGACTAATATTACAGTCACAAATACTTGATACAAAACACATCTTCTTGATGTTTATATAATCAGTTTTATTTATTAGTTAGTCCTAAACAATTCTTTTGTCCTCCTCCACTACAAAAACTAGTCCTTAAATGCCTTCTACCCAGCCTTTGACCACAGTTCCTCATAGTTTACGGATGACCTGTAGTAGATGACTTGCGAGGGGGGCTGGCTGTCATGCCAGTGTAGCAAAATTTGATCCCTTATAGCATCCAGTGTTAAAAGTCAGGTGAAATCCTGGCTTCGTTGAAATCAATGGGAGTTTCGTCACTGACTTCAAGGAGCCAGGATTTTTCCTCAAGTGCTTTGTTCAGGAGGCAAGTAAATGTTCCTTTTCCTCTATCATAATACAGTTTCATAGTACAGCTCTGCTCCAAGTGGTTGACAACTTGATGAATCTGTGCTGCCGGCAGTCAGTTACAGAGTCAATTTCCTTTGTTGTGATGAGCGTTCAAGTTACTTTGAGGAGAAAAGCACGCTGATTTGTGTGATGTATTGAGGACCGTGTTGAAAGTATAGTATTCCCTTTAAGAACAGGAGGCTTCCAGGTCCGGACTGCAGGCCAGAGGGCTTTATAGAAAAGTGTGGGATCAAAGTAGTTCAGCTTAGAGCTAGGTGGGGCAAATTGTGCCCTTCTGTCTGAGGAAGCAACCTTGTCTTTATTTTCTCTGTTTTCAGTTCTTGTGTGTTTTATTATTCTGAGTTCTCAGAAATTAAAGTAGTGCTACAATCTTCAGCAACAGTATTTACATTCTTATCTGCTTCTCTGTTTGTATGCTGTGAAACATAACCACTCAGACTGAAGAAGAATGATTATTTGGATCTTGTGAAGAAGCAAGCCTAGCCAAAGCATTTCATCTCTTTCATCTCTCATCTACAGTTTACGTTTTTGTTCTGTCTCCTTTTTCCTGCTTACCCCTTCTTTCCTGGGCAATTAAAATTATGTTCTGATATTGCTAAAAGATCAAAATTTTGGTTTTGCAACATTTTAATGGACTATTCAGTTGTGATAGCAAAAGCACATAAGACTTGTAACTGCAGCAGCAACCGCAGATTTGTTCAGTTCTCTCTCCCACCAATGTACTTTTAAAGGTTATTTATCTGTTCATTTCCTTTTCACTATCTTTAGTCACTTGCACAGATGTTGAAATGATAAGCAATGTTTTTGTTCTTTGCCCTGGTGTTTCTTCTTTTTCTTTCTTTTTCAGAAAAAAATGTTGAACAAAATGTTGTCTGTGAAAGATTCATATAAGGAAACCAATGATCACACATGCCTACCTTATGCGTCTAAATTATCTATCCATATGAGTTCTTGATGTGGATTACCTTTTCTGCATTTCTGAATGAAAGCTACCAAGGGTTGAGGAGTACAGGACATTTCATGATTAGTCTGATATGCTGATTTGTACAATAATGTGGCCAAACCAGCTATTTTATAGTTCTTCATGCCTTATTGACCCATTGTAATATGTTGACATTTTCCTATTTGCAGATCTGCTGTATTAATTTTTTTCATTGTTATGGGATTTTTTACAGTAACTAGACAATTTTCAGTTATTGCATGCATATAACTATACACTTATTTTTTTCTTTTCTACTTGTTTCACTAAATAAAGCAGTTTAACAATTTCTTAAAAATAATTATATCCTGTAATAGAATATTCAGGGCTTTTAAGGCTGGAGGGGAAAGTCATGAGGGACCAAGCAACCCTCTTCCAGAAGTTCTGTGGCAGACACTGTCTAGTGAATGAAAGAGGCAGATGCTGAGAGAGAGGAAGTGGTTCTTATGTAACAATGCAGAAACTAAGGAAGTGTTCAGTAAAAATTTCTGTGCTGTATTAGGAGGAAAGGATGATGAACTTATGTCATCTGAGGATAACAAAGCACTTTCCAGTCTTTTAGGGAATGAGGAGTATGTTAGATGACATCTAGTAGGGCAAAACCTTTTTAAATCAGCAGGCCCAGATAATTTGTATCCAAGAATCTTGAACGAGTCGATTGAGAAAACCTCTGGCCTCCCTGCTGTTAATTTTGATTAGCTCTTGGAATACTTGGGAAATTCCAGGAGACTAGAACAGTGCTATGATTGTGCCAGTACTCAAGAGCAAGCAGGTAAATGTAGGCCAGTTAGTCGGACATCAATTCTTAGTCAATTGATGGGATGGAGAGTAAAATAATACAGGTTTCAATTGATAAAGAATTAAAAAATAATATAATTAGTTCCAGTCAACATTGTTGTATGAAGAATTAGGTTTTGTCAAACAAACTTGAATTCGTTCTTTGATGAGATTACAAACTTGGTTGATAAGGGTTAATTGCATAGGTATCCTAGTCAGAGTTCTGTAAGGCGTTTGACTTAGTACTGCATGACATACTGATAAAAAAAAATTGCAGTATACAATATCAGTAAAACACACATTAAATGGATTAATAACTGGCTAACTGACAAATCTCCAACAGTAGTTGTCAGTAGGGAATTGTCACTGAATGGAGTGTTTGCTTGTTGGGTTCCACAGACAGATACTAGGTTTGATACTATTCAACATTTTCATCATTGATCTGGAAGTAAATATCAAATCACTGCTTATAAAATTTGCAGCTGACACATAGACTGGTGAAGTAGTCCATAGTAGTCATATAGAGCAAATATGGTAACCTAGGCCCACTCAACCAAAATTCAATTTAATACAGCCACATGCAAGGTCATATTTCTAGGAAAGAGAAATGTAGGGAATATCTACAGAATGGGGACTTGTTTGCCGGAAAGCAGTGACCCTGAATATGATCGAGGGGGTCATATTGGACAAGCAACTCAACATGAGCTCCTCATGCCTTGCAGTGGCAAAAACAACTAATCAGGTCTTTGCATGTATTCACAGGGGAGTTGTGAGTAGGACTAGGGATGTATCTGTATGTGTGTGTCTGATGTTGGTGAGACCAGTACTGGAAGGCTGCATATGGTTCTGGAGTCCATATTTTAAAAAAGATGCTGAAAAATTGGAGAGGGTGCAGAAGAAAAGAAAATATGATGCAAGAACTGGAGAAAATGCCTTTAGGTGAGACTTAAAGATCTCAATCTGTTTACTTTATCAAAAAGGAGACTGGGACGTGACTGGATCACTGTATGCAAGTACCTTCACAGGGGAAAGTGCAAGATATTAAAGGACTTTTTAATTTATCAGGGAAAGGCATATCAAGAATCAATGGCCGGAAGCTGAAGCCAGACAAATTCACATTACTAATTAGGCACAGATTTTTAACAGTGAGTGCTATTAACCTTGAGAATAAAATACCATGGAAAATGGTGGATTCTCTGTCTCTTGATGAGTTAAAAGCAAATCTGGATGCCTTCCTGGAAGATGCATGTTAGCCAAACACAAGTTACTGGGCTCAAGAGAGACAAAACTGGGTGTTAGTTCATAGAATCATAGAATCATAGGGTTGGAAGGGACCCCACGAGGTCATCTAGTCCAACCCCCTGCCAAAAAAAGCAGGACCACTCCCATTAGATCATCCCACTCAGGGTTTTGTCCAGCTGGGACTTGAACACCTCCAGAGATGGAGATTCCACCACCTCCCTAGGCAACTTATTCCAATGCTTCACCACTCGCCTAGTAAGGAAGTTTTTCCTAATATCCAGCCTGGACCGCCCCAGCTGTAACTTGAAGCCATTGCTTCTCGTTCTGCCCTCTGTTACTACCGAGAACAGTCGAGCTCCCTCCTCCTTGGAGCAACCCTTCGAGTAGTTGAAGGTTGCTATCAAATCCCCCCTCAGTCTTCTCTTCTGCAGGCTAAATAAGCCTAGTTCCTTCAGTCTTTCTTCATAGGGCTTGTGCTCCAGCCCTTTGATCATTTTGGTTGCCCTGTGATATGCAAAAGGTTATACTAGGTGATCAATAGCCCATTCTGTCCCTAAACTCTCTGAATCTATGGGGTAACAGTTGGCATCTGAGAAGTCCCTGCCTCTAACGTTTTCTTCAAGGGCTAGTATCAGGAGCCCAATGGTGTAGGGCAAGCAGGCCTTCCATGCCTCTTAGCTAATCAGGATAACTTCTGGGAAGGAATGCAACATCTGACCTTCCTTTTCCCTCATAACAAGGTAGATACCAGTGGGAAGAGGACTAGTTGCCTACTAGTTTTTCCCAGGCTGGAAAGAATGACATGGAACTGTTTGATTCTATCTCCAAATCTGTGGACGAGCACTGTGAAAACCCTACTCCTAACAGATACGCCAGGTTGTAAAGATTTTATTTCAAGATTTGTTTATTTGAGAGGTTTTGCTGCCTGTCTGGGCAAAGCTAGGTGGAGAGAATTTAAGGGCCAGCTGGGAGAAGTTGGCTCAGGGTCACAGATTGCTACATATCTCTTTTAAATGTTCTGCTAGAAGACTGGTGATATAATTAACTTACAGCTACAACCCTCAGAGACAAAACTGAAATGTATGTGCTTGTGAGGTGGAGATTTCCTCTTGTTTACGGCATTTTATGAACAATACAGAGAAAAGCTAGCAATGAGGCATTAGAACTGAAAGCACCAGGTAACACCCAAGAGAAAAAGCCAGGGTACCCATGAATAACCATGGAATAGTGAACTGCCTGAAGATCAGTGGCTCACAAAGTGTATTCACACATACACAAACACACACACACAAGAAAAGATGGCAACCATAAGGAAGAAAGGTTTCAGACCATGGCATTCCTGTAACACACACACTGAGATGTGCATACTCCAGGAAAGAAATGTTCTTAAAACTTGAGTGATCTGGAAGGACAAGTTCAGAAAGCCATTTCTATGGAAGAAAACTTACTCTTCAGTAGTGAGTAAAAGGGAGATTCATGTAGGGGGGGAAATCCTGTTCATGAATAACATTTTGGGGAAGTAATTCTGTGTCCAAGTGGAAAGCAAGGAAGCTTTGTTTAGAAATCAAAAAAAGGGCAGACCCACCATAGGTAAGCATCTGAGACGATAGCGATGGGAGGATGAAGAAAATATGTTAGCGTAAGGCTGGTGAAGGGGATCCAACTATGGGAACCCTAAGGACGTATTGATCACTGTATTCTGTGGAAAAAGCCACTTACCTACTGAATGCTAAGAAAAAGTTTCAGTTCACTTCAAAGATCAACAACGACACTGCAGCTTGTATTGGAAAAGCCTGCAAGGGAAAGAGGAATAAAACCCTTATAGGCTTTAAGCTTTGTTTCGTTTTCAATTATTTTATTGGCCCAAAATTTGTGATTCATAGGGAGAGAAAAAAAAATAGAGTTTAGAAATCAGTGATCCGTGAGAGGGACTAAAAGGGGAATGCATGAGACTACACCTTTGCTAGCTTGGGGCTGATCTTGAAAAGCATAGATCTGTGCCACCCTGCCCTCATTAACTCTATTTGAAGTCAAAAGGAGCTCAGCACTTTTGAATAGTAGGCCCTAGTGTATTGTAAACCACAGCTGAAACCTTTGGGTACAATTAAGTTTGTGAATTCATAGTATCAGCTACATGTATTTATAACTTTTGGGGGAAGGGGGCAGGGGTTGATTTGACCAGCTTGAAAACATATCCATTTTGCAAAAGAAAAAATGAGATGGGAGCAGAGGGTAAGTTTTATGCTCATTTGTAGTTGTGTGTTTTGTACACACAAAAAAAGTGCATGTATATAGGGAAACAACAGCTAGTGTAAAAAAAAAAGTCTGTACAGGAAAAGCAATATTTACATGCAAGAATGCATTAGACTTTTTATGAACATAAACCTGGTGAGAGGACAGCTCTAATCTGCTTACAGAGTTCAGAGTTTGAATCTCTAGTGGGTTTTAAAGAATTGTTTGCTTTCACGTGAATGAAGACTTTCTAGGGTCTCATCTACACAGGGGGATTTGTCTGGAATCCAACAATTAGTTTGACTGCTTTGGTGCAACTCCCCACCTGCCTTCGGGCAAATTCTCTAAGCTGTTAAATCCATCTTGCACCAGGTAACTCATACAAAGTGGATTTAACTTAAGATTGATAGAGAGGCCAGGGACTCTCTAGCAGCCACTGACTAAGGTGGCTACCCCTTTTGAATCCTCCATCCCTGCCATGGTGCATTGTGGAGCAAGGAAAGGATATAGTGGAGCCTAGTGAAGTTCTTATAAACCCATCCTCCACTGGTGTAGCATAAATTAGAGCTTTGCTCCTGCAGCTCTTGCATGTGCAGGGGCCAGATGCCACTGTACAAGGACTATCCTGATTTACCCCAGGAAAACTGATGATTTGCAGCAGTGCAGTTTACCCCACTTTCAAGCTCTGTCACTGCCTTCAGAGCAAGTTACAACTTTGCAGCCGCCCTAGACTAAGGTTTTACACTAGTGTGCCTACATTGAAGGCTGTAATTGGAGCGTATCCCACTGTTAGACAAGGCCTATTTCTTCCAGCTTCACTCAACACAGAGTTATTTTGCAGCTCTGAAAACCAGAACCTGTGAAATAAACTTAGATTGATTCAGGGGTTACTATGGTATCAGCTGAGTTAATGTTGTGTAATTTCTTCTTCATTAGCACAAGTGAAATGAATTGATGAAAGATAACGATGGCAAGTGAGTGGTCTCTGCTTTCACAATTGTACTTCATGACTTACATTTTTTACAAGTCATTGAAAGCACTTAGGAGGTAAGTATGAGGAGCCCAAACCTGAAAGTGAGCTGATGTTTAGTCAAACCAGGGGTCTGCAACCTGCAGCTCCAGAGCTGCATGCAGCTTTTTAGCTTCCCTCTTGTGGCTCCAGGCTCTGGACTCCCCCCGAGGACCCTACAGGTGGCCCATGTCAGCCTCCACGCTCCCACCACCACCACCACCACCACGGGGACCCACTCCTCGCTCTGGGTTCCCCCCACTGCCAGGGGACCCTGCAGTAGACACCCTTGCCCAACTCCCAGTTTCCCCCACCAGGAGGCTACACCCACTGCAGCTCTCAAAACACTTGGTTATTGAAGCAGTTTTTAAAAATGGCTCTTCATATCTTTTGGGCGGCCGACCTCTGAGTTAAACATTTAATTTTAAAAGGTCAGAGGGGAAAAAAATAAGTCACCATCTTCTTAAATTGCATTTAGAAAACTTCAATTTGCTCACCTTAAAAATGAGAGAAAGCTTTCAAGGAATCTTGACTTTGGAATGAATGAAACATTATAGTTATAGTTAAAAAGGTACTTCTTATGAACTGTTTTCCAGAGTCTTTTTGTGCTTTTATTGCTTGAGTCCCTGGTCCTATTTTTAAAAAAAGTGCACCGATGATTTGATATTAGAGTCAGGGAACCTCCACCTTGTGTCTAGGAGTATGACTGTATTGAGAGATTCTGCTCAGGTGATTGAGGTAAGAAGTTAGTTATCTGTTTGTAAATATAAGTAATAGGTAGTGGCAGTTGAAGTAAAAGACAGAATAATTAGCATGGGTATCATATATCTAGGTGAAACGTTACATTTCCTATCACGTCAAACCTCCTACAGTGTGTTCCTTTCCTGTAACTCTGCTCATGAGATTAGGTTCCTGAGTCGTGTCTGTGTGCGCGCTCATGTGCGCTTGGACAATTTAAAAAGTTTTAAACTATCTCTGCTCAATCCTGGGGTTGCTGGGCATGGGGCTGGTTCTGAGGCACAATTTAGAGCAACCTGAAAGAGTCTCTAAATTATGCTGGCTGCTAATAAACTGCTGGAGTCATTCTAGCACCTGGAAAATCACCAAGGCCTAGAGCAGAGGTCTCGCACTCAAATCACCACTAGGGTTGCATAAGGACAAGTATGTTAGCCTGAGGGCTGCACCACTGAAACCTTTTCATACAACGATATTGCAAATATTGATAATGATGGTGTCATTGCAGGCCACAGGAAATAATTTTAGGGGCCACATGTGGCCTGTGGGCCATGAGTGTGGGACCCTTGGCCTAGAGAAACTCTAGTCATTCTCAATGCTCAGAGAACTGGCAAAGGGATTGGTGCAGAAGCGAGTGTAGGGGCTGAACATCCAGACAAGGACTTCCAGGGGAATCTTCCACAGTCTGGATCTGGCCAAAGACTACACTCCTTGTTGGGAAAGGTAGCTTGAAGTCATTTTTTACTTCCCTGATCCAGTGCTGTTTATGAGTCAAAATGGCTCTGGCATAATTTAGAGCATCTGCTGGCCTGCTTTAAATTATGCCGCCTAAACCGCTTCCTGCCTCAGCCAAGTATCAGTGATTAGCCTTAACCCCAACCCTCTGACAGGCTACTTTCCTGCCCCGCTCCCTGTGTAGAGGAATCAGGTGGTCAGGTAATGCAGAACCAGTCATATTGGTATGGTAATACCTGAGTTTCCATGGGTCAGAGAAAATTGCAACTCTTTGTGCTGCACTAGTCATGTGAAACAACTAGAGTTAGAGGAAAATAAAGTGATCAGGAACAGTCAGCATGGATTTACCAAGGGTAAATCATGCCTGACCAATCTCATTTCCTTCTATGAGCAGATGACTGGTTTTCTGGATGCAGGAAGAACCGTTGATGTCATATACCTTGATTTTAGTAAGGCTTTTGCTACGGTTTCCCACAGCATTCTCATTGGCAAATTAAGGAAGTATGGATTGGATAGGTGGACTATAAGGTGGATAGAAAACTGGCTAGATCAACGGTTTCAGCATGTAGGAATCAATGGTTCCCTGTCTAGCTGGCAACCAGTCACTAGTGGTGTACCCCAGGGGTCGGTCCTGGGGCCGGTTCTGTTCAACATTTTCATCAATGATCTGGATGATGGAATAGACTGCATTCTCAGTAAGTTTGCGGATGACACCAAGCTGGGGGGAACAGTAGACACGCTGGAGGGCAAGGAGAGGATTCAGGGAGACCTAGATAAATTGGAACAGTGGGCCAATAGAAATCTTATGAGGTTCAATAAGGACAAGTGTAAAATCCTGCACTTGGGATGGAAAAACCCCATGCACTGCTACAGGCTGGGAAACATTCAGCTAAGTAGCAGCAGTGTAGAAAAGGACCTGGGGGTCATGGTGGATGGGAAGCTGGATATGAGTCGGCAGTGTGCTCTTGCTGCCAAAAAGGCCAATGGCATACTGGGCTGCATCAAAAGAAGTATTAGCAGCAGATCAAGGGATGTGATCCTTCCCCTCTATTCTGCACTGGTGAGGCCACATCTAGAATACTGTGTTCAGTTTTGGGCTCCCCACTACAAAAAGGACAGAGACATGCTAGAGAGAGTTCAGAGGAGGGCAACCAAAATGATTAAAGGGCTGGAGCACAAGCCCTATGAGGAAAGACTGAAAGCATTAGGCTTATTTAGTCTGCAGAAGAGAAGATTGAGGGGGGATTTGATAGCAACCTTCAACTACTTGAAGGGATGCTCTAAGGAAGATGGAGCTCGACTGTCGGTGGTAACAGAGGACAGAACAAGGAGCAATGGTCTCAAGTTGCGGTTAGGGAGGTCGAGGCTGGATATTAGAAAAAACTTTTTTACTAGGAGAGTGGTGAAGCCTTGAAATGAGCTCCCAAGGGAGGTGGTGGAGTCTCCATCTTTGGAGGTGTTTAAGGCCCGGCTGGACAAAACCATGACTGGGATTTTTTAGTGGGAGTGGTCCTGCCTCTGGCAGGGGGTTGGACTAGATGACCTATGAGGTCCTTTCCAACCCTATGATTCTATGGATTGAACAGTGTGCTGGGAAGTAAGTGTTCTCAGTTTTGGGCCTCAAATTAACGGTGTAATAAATGTCATTTTGCTGAGAGAATATCATTGTAGAACCAGTCCAGTAGATGAATCAAAGCAATACATTATTATAAGAATTTTGTATTAGAGCAAACGGGGTTGTTAGGTACCTTATCAGTTTCAATATAGTTAGTACAAAGAGAAAAAAGCTTTCTTGCTTAATTTTCTGTTTTGATTTTTGCTTGTGTTCAGATTGTGAGGACTGATCTATCTGCTCTTAATTCTCTCAAAAAATGGAAGGTCAATAAAAATGAAATATAAGTTATTTTTAATAAAGAAAAAATATCTTTTTGTGGGTTCAGTGGTGAAGTAGTAAGAGGGTCTGGGAGGCTAATGTTTCTATAATAAACTGTTAGCTGTGCCATGGGAAATGACTGATGTATGCATCCTGGAAGTGAACAAATATCATCACTTAAAAAAATTAGACTTTTTAGTTTATATTTATTTTTTTTTCTAATACTTGGGATTTTGTTGCCTTTTCTCTGAGTAAAAGACTATTTGAAACAAATAAGATTTATCTGTCAATATAATCAGTCAGTTAAAAGTTGAACTGAGCATTGTGGATTAGAAGTTATTATCACAGAACAGATTAATTACATGCAGAGAGCAATTTTATTCTTAATGTTATTTCTATATTGTTCACACTTCATTACTGATAGGAATAATTCTGAGCAGGTGGTTTAGCGAACTTCACAATCCTGTGTTGCTTTAGCTTTGGCTGAACCATTCCATATGTGGATTTGTTAAAAGATATTTAATGCAAAAATGTGAGTGATAAGAAGGAAAGATGATCCTCGTATCACAATACAATAATGGTCTTAGCAGGTGTGTTCCTATCACATGACTTATCTGGGGCAGGGCTATGAAAGGAAAAGGGAAAATATTGCAATAGAGGCTACCCGCCTTCTCTCCTGCCTTGTTGGAAAGGTCACCAGTGCCTGTTGCCTACTGTTTTGAGTTGCTTTGCTGTTGTTTTTGCCCATTTAAGAGCACTGGTGTTATACCAAAAGTTCTTGTTCATGCCCAAGAAAAATCAGAATACAAGACAAATAGTGCCCTTCCCCAAGAAGAAAGCTTTGATCTGTATTTTACTGCAACCAAGCTACAACACAGATTCCACCACCATTAAGCCATGTCTTACCTTTCTTCTTTGGTTATTTCCCCCAATGTTATGGGACTATTTGAGGGGCGAGCTACTGCTCAGTATGCATAAGGGTTGCAGAATCTAGCCCTAAATCAAAGCTCCGGTGGTCTCAGGAACCATCAGTTTTTCTGCTGGTGCTCTACACTGGTGGTTCTCAGCCTTTTGCTGGTCACGACACACTTGGTGGTGTATCGTGACTCTATAGTACACATCGGCCCACTCTCCTCGGGCTGAATCCAGTCATCTTCCTGGCTCTCTGCAACACACAGATATGTGGCGACACGCTAATGTATCCAGACACAGTGATTGAGAATCTCTGCTCCGCACCCTCATTCATGCTCTCTTTTTAGAGTCTGGGACTGGACAATTGCATGTACCAATGTTTTCCAGCCAAAATGGAAAGGATCTCTCTCCTCTGCCTTTCCCATTGGAAAGGCTGGGTCTTTGTGAATGTGACCCTCTTCAGTTCAGAAGAGAGTGTTTTTCCACACCTCTGAGTGGATCACTCAAACCCTTCCTGTATGAGAAGCTGTGGGGAGTTTTTGCACTGGCTTTGGTCACAATGATTTCTCTGCTATATATTTTTTTATTAGTTCCTTCCAGTGGGAGCCCAGAAGGGTAAGTAATCATTTGTGTTTGAACATCTCCCTGCATGCTATCAAAAACAGATATCTGGGCCATAGGAGTGGCCTGTGTAAGGGCGGGTGGCCAACTCACAAAAAGATGTACATGAGGAGATGTCAATTTAACTATCCAGATAGAACAGCGGAATCAGTCCCATAAGACACACCATTTTCCATACAACTTTTGTGAGGCATGCCTATCTCACCCCAGTTCAGAATTTGTCAGCACTGGCCTTTCTGCCATTAGCCCAGGGCCGTAACTTGGGCGGGGTGACAGGGCTTTACCCTGGTTGCTGTATCGAGTGGCTCCATTTGACAGCTCAACTGAAGGGTGCACATTCTGCGCTGCTTCCTGTGGTGCGGCTTGGGAGCCAAAAACACCTGTTTCCGATGCTGCATTAGCCCTGGTGTGCAGCAGCCTGAAATATTTGATACTGTTGCAAATGGTCCTGCTGGGATTTCTTGTTTCTTAGCTCTGGTTCTTTAGGCATGGGTTAGGCATATGTAGAAAAAAGAAGGGAAGTGGGAAGGTTTGCTAGCTAGCAAATGTTAGAGACAGGTAAGCAATGAGAAAAAGACGTTGGTAACTCCTCCCTTCCAGGATCCTTGCAAAGAGTCAAATAAAAAACACCAGGAAAGGAAAGGGGAATTTTTTTTCTTTTGTTGAGTGCTTTGTCTCATGGTCCCAGTAGAGTTCCTACTAAACTGAGGACAGTAAAAAGCACTCACTGACTCAGATCAGGGACTACAAAGTTAACTGCCTGCTACCAGAGTTATTGTCTCTAAACCTGCTTCCTTTCATGTTCCCTCACCTACTGTGACCCTAATATGTTGGCTTCATCTGTTCTACACTGCATTTAGATCATGTCCATGTGTACAATTAAAACTCAGTTGTCGATAGAAAGGGTTGTAACATGGCTTGGTCAGCCATTTCCTTTCCAGTTCTAACACTATTTCTCCAGTCCCATGCCGACCAAACTAACTCTACTTAGAGCCCCATTTGGCCACAGTTAAATTTAAACTATGCATAAACAGGGCTGGCCCGAGGGTTTGTGGCACGCTAGACAAACTGTGATTTTGGTGCCCCCATGAGGGGGCGATTCTTTCATTTATAAGAGGACATATAAATATATGTTTTTAAATAGAAAAACACCCCATTTCCCTCTTCTCTGGTGCCCCGTAAAGCCTGGCACCCTAGGTGACCAGCTAGTTCACTGATATGGTCGGGCGGCCCTGCGCATAAGCATGCTAAAGACATGAGTCTAAGTTGAAGAGCAACATAAGATGGTTTTGTGACTGAGGCACTGAGTGGTCACTTAGAAACATGGGTTCAGCTCTCATTTCTGCCATAAACTTCTTCTGTGGCCTCAGGTAATCTCTTAATCTCTTCATGCCTCAGTTTCCCACCTTTAAATGAGGATGATAAAACTTCCATTTGCTTACCTTTTGGCCGCCTTGTCTGTTTTGTTTGTATGCTGTTTGGAGCAAGTAGTCTCTCTCTCTATGTTTCCATAGCACTTTGTATAAACGGGCCATGACCTTGGTTGAGCTACTGTAACAACAACAACAATAACTACTAATGTAGAGCTGTCATCACATAAGTTAGTTGGACAGCAATTAGTATTCAGACAATGTACTCTTCAGCAGATCATATCATGCCTTTTTCCCTTTTACTACACATTCATTTTATTTTTTCTAATGCCTTAGTTTATTATTAATATATGTTTATTTCATTAGGTATTCACAATTTGATTGACTATTCATGCCAAATGCCTTTGTTATGACTCCATCTCTGGGAGATAATCAGCAACACAGATATATTTTATGCCTGAGCAAAAATAAATATATCAGAATTCCTTTGTAGTCAGTCTCCATTCCAATCACGTAGAATAGTTATCCTCAGAAGGCCAGATTTGGTTACTCTTACTCACGTTGAGAACTCCATTATTTCATGATGGGTTCCACTGAGGTCAAGGTGCATCTCAACATGAGTTACAGTATCAGAATCTGACCCATATTTCCTAATAACAGTTTGAAATTGAGGGTTTTTTCCCCCCTTTTCAAAGGTGATATGTGATGATTGCATGACTAGGAAGCAGTGATCAGAAAGATAAGATGAAATTCAATTTTATGGAAACACAGTATGTAAGGTTTTGTGTGTGTGTGTGTGTGTGTGTGTGTGTGTGTGTGTGTGTGTGTGTGTGTGTGTGTG
>ML682019.1:6610023-6662402 GCA_007922195.1 Podocnemis expansa
GTGTGTGTGTGTGTGTGTGTGTGTGTGTGTGTGTGTGTGTGTGTGTGAGGAAAGTGTGTTTTGTTAGACATATAAGAACTGTGGCAGCCTTAAACCACAAAGGAGAAAATGACTTCACTTAACAGCTTTTTTTTTATGATAAAAGGAAATAAAACAGTTCTAAGAAGTTTAAACATTTTTTCTATTTTAGCTTGAAATCTAAAGAAAGAGCAGTAGCCATATATGTACAATTTGATGGAGTATATAAATCTTTTAAAGGCTTCATAAAGCAATAATGACTTTAATATATGTACCAAATGAGATTAAAGAGCTACATTTGGTTCTAATACAAAGTTTCACATTCAAAAGGACTATCGGCTTCCTGTTTAAAATCCACTTATATTGAACAGAAAAGAGTTCAAACGTAATGCCATTGTGTTTCAGACATTTATCTTAATTGAAAACAACTGAAAAACATTAATAACAGAGTAAGAGAACTTAGGGGTACAGGTAAGTTATTTTTTTTCTGTCTTTTCTAAAGCAACTTGCTCATTTGTAACACACTTTTACTTCCACTGCTCCATCTTTCACAAAACAAGATGAAATATTGACTCCATTGAAGTCACTTGCAGAACTCCTGATGCTTTCGTAGGGGTGGGACTTCACGCATATACTTTGCTTGCTACTGTAAAAACTAAATCAAATGGATCAGGTTGAATGACTTGCATGAACTATTTCCCAAAGCCTTTCCTAATAAAGCATTTAGGATTTATGACTATTAAATAGAAACAAACAGGTGCAATTTTACCTTTTTTTGTCTTAATTATGTTCATACCTCCGTTTCTGACCCCCTCTTTCCTTGCCATGGTTTTCTTAAAATTTTATCTCTATTTTTGGGATGAAATTCACCCCTGTGCAGAAGGCCTGTGGGGGGACAACATACCATTTAAGATCTATTTTGAGATCAAAATCACACCATTGTGTATGGTGCAAATTTCCAGAGGGGTAGCCCTGTTAGCCTATGTACTGCAGAAGCAACAAGAGTCCCATGTCACCTGAAAGACTAGCAGATTTCTTTGGGCATAAGCTTTCGTGGGCTCCAACCCACTTTGTCAGATGCATGCATTTTCTTCATGCATTTGATGAAGTGGGTTGGAGCCCACAAAAGCTTATGCCTGAAGAGATCTGCTAGTTTTTAAGGTGACGCAGGCCTCTCGTTATTTTTACCACTGTATATTTTACCCTTTGTTACTCAGGACACTGGCCATCTGCCCAGTTAATGTGAACTACAGCTGTGAAATGGTTTAACAACAATTTTTTAATTCCTACTCAGTCAAAGTTTCAGAATCCTCCAACTTTTCAGAAGCACCATATCACAGCAAAAAATGAAGCTGCTTCTACTATTACTATGAGAATGTCATCATCAGTCTAGTAGTCTGGGTGAAGTTGAAAGGATGGCACGTGAAGAAACAATATAGTATTCAGCATCAGAAGCTGTTATGATTGCAATATTGGCATTCTAATAGCAACCCACTGAAATTAGGGCCCTATTGTGCCAGATACTGTGGAAAAAAGACAAAGCCTACACTGATAGATTTGCAATCTAAAGAATAAAATTAAAAAAAAAAAGCAAACAATAAAAATGCTTTAAATGGTTGCTCCAAGGCAAAAAGCTGAATTATTTATATTAACACATCATTGTACATGCATCTTGGGGGGACAAAATTTACTACAGTGGCTCAGACCTTTGGTCTAATAAGTGGTATCCCACACGGATGCTCCAGAGGAAGGTTGAAACCTCTTCCTATATCTAGTTACCTGAGCAACACTGTACATCAGATATAAACAGGAATAGTTCATTTCTAGCTCCATTGAGGAATCAGTTCTGTCTCTGAAAATGAAATGTAATTGCCTTTATCTTAGCCTGCACAACTGCAGATTTGGCTGGTCATAATTAGCAAGCCACAGCACTTAACTAGGTGACCTCTGGGGGTTGTGAAGTCTGCAGAGAGCACAGAGCAGCATCCCCTTTTTAGTTTTAAATGTGCCTGCCATTAATTCAGGTGAATTATTCCTTTTTTTTTTTTTAATATCATGGCATGGTATAAAACAGAGATGCTAATCAATATTTTGTTTAACTCATCCTAATCTTAACCTCTTTATTTCATATCCTGTTAATGCTTCTCCTTTTTGAGGTGAAGTAACCCACCTTTTGTAATATCACTGTATGCACTATAAGCCTGGCCCCAGTTTTTTGCCACCATCTAAACCTTTTTCAGTGTCAGAACCGGGGTAGTAAAGCAATCCCTCATGTTTGTTGTGTCCCACATCTGCTCAGCTTCACTGCTCTTTTTGATAGAGTAACATGGCTTTTTTTTCTGATATTTTTACAGCAGTTCCAGCATGGCATCATTTTAAACAGAATGTCCATTTAAAAACAAATGGCAAGATACAGGACACTAGTTTTCTAATCTTTCTTTCTTTCTGTCAATGCTGTTTCAAAGCACCAGAAATACAGACTTACAATTAGTGACTCTAGCAAACCGATAACAAAGGGCCAAATCATATCTCAGCTTGCCTGTCTTTGCAGGTGAGTACAGGTACGTGAGGCACCCCCTTTACTCCTCTGGATGGGTTACTTACACAATAGCTAACTCTGTGGGGCTGCAACATATCTGTCCTATGCACGGGGGTAGGAACTGCTGGGAAAGCGGCATAGACTGGGCAAAGCTTTTGACTGATGCACAATGCACTGAATAGCGTTTCTCTACCAGCATACCAGGGGATATAAATTACACTGGGTATGGAACTGTGATGAAATCCGGGCCCTATTGAAAGGCAATGGGAGTTGTTCCATCGACTAAAACAGAGCCAGCATTTCATCTCTGGTGTAGTATACTAAGCAAGGGGTAGCAGACAGGCAGACCGTGACCTCTTGCTGAAGCACAACATGCTGCCCTTGCTCAGGTCTTCTGATAAAGATACAATTTAGTCTAAAATAATGAATCATAAAGAAATGGCATGAATTATAATCTGTGATAGGAACACACTGTGGGTCTCCAAGGACTGGCATAGCCATTTTTGCTAGTTCAGTAGAACAGGCTCCACTACCTCCAGTAATTAGCATGCTTTTCCAATTGAAAATGTGCTGTTTAAATATGTAACCATTGCTCTAAAGCCAGTGCACAAGAAGAGAGGAATTCAATTTAATCCGCAAAGAATTTTCTGGTACTTAATGCCACTAGAATGTCAGAGGAGTTAATGGCAGATGTGGTTGTGAAAATGTTCTGTATTTTCAGACAACCTTTAATTAAGACACTTTGTATGTAGCAGAAACCAAATAATATGCTGCCACTTGAAAGCTGTCAGAAGGGGAGAAAAAAAGTCTGCAAAGCTAAATGCAGCCTTCTTTATTTTTATCTGAAAGTGAATTAGGAAACCGTATGGTAACAATAAACGGTCCTTTCACATGCAGTGATTAATTTAATGCACAGAGTAAATAATTTATTTTCTTTTTGGGGACTTATACTTTTTTCCTGATAATTTTGTTTAATGGGTCCTCATTTAAAAAAGACTATATCGAAAAGGTGATGTGGTGCTGGGATCCCATCCTTTTCCTTTAAGCTAGAATGTTTTTTATAACTATTTTGATACAGCAGATTTCCCATTTCTCCCCCCCCCCAACCTTTTTAATGGGTGAATAAGCCTTTCACAGTTAATTTTAGGGATGAAGTGAAATAAAGTGAACTTATACTACTGAATTTAGTTTTGAACTTGAAACTGTCATGGGTGATAGATTACTTGTTCACCTTGAAAAGTTAACAGATGCTAATATAATGCAGGACACCCTAATACAACATAAGTTGCTTATTTTGGTATAGTAGAGATGTGGCCTTCATCATATTAAAAACTAAAGCAAATATTAAGGTTTCAGAAGGCCAGCACTATACAAACAGAACAGTGGAAGCATTGTTTTGACAGTTCTACAATATTGACACACCATCGCTGTGATAAACACACAGTAGCTACTAATTAGGTTATTAGTCGGCAGCCCATGTATCATAAGCATGTACCAAACTATCTAGCTAGTGTGCTTATGTGTGTGAGCATCTATGCCAGAAAGGAAACAGCTTGCCTTCTTAAGCTGCCATTTAAATTAAGTGATAGGAATCATTTGGTCAGTCAGCACTGCCATATCACTAGTTTTTCAGGCTGGCAGTATGTAACAGAAGGAAAAATGCTAGCCCAGAGTACAAGGACAGGGACCAATCTATAATTAAACATTAAAAATTGCAGCAGCATCACAGTGAGATCCTGAATCCATGACTTCAGGGCCTGATTCTGGTTTCATTTATAATAACATGTGTGTATATTGGGAGTAATTCCACTGACAGCACTGAAATTGTACTTGTGTAAATCCAATGTAAGCTAAATCAGAATTAAGCCCTAGTGGCAGTTTTCACCTCTCCCAGTGCATTGTGTAGTGTTACTTTCCATTGAAGGTTCAGGTGAGTTGAAATGTGTGCAAGTGTGTCTAGTTAACATTGAGTATTTTTCTCTTCTGTTCCTTTTGAGTGCATTCCTAGTTTTACATGTGGTGTTGTTGATATGTATTTTGATAAGCTGGTTTGCAGGAACAGATTGCCAGCAACAGCACAGGGACTGAGACCTAAATCTGGAACGCTGATCAGAATGTTCTTGCAAATCTGTATTAAAGTGCTGACTTTCTGTTGCAGATTTTCAAAGTTCTTATACAGAGCTGATAATTTATGTAAGGCCCCACCATCCACTGAAATCACTAAAAAAAACACAAGGAGTCTGGTGGCACTTAAGACTAACAAATTTATTTATCAGATGAACTTTTGTGGGAGAAAGTTCCACTTCATCAGATGCTTGAATTTTCAAGCATCTGACAAAGTGGGATTTTCTCCCAGGAAAGCTCATGCAATAAATAAATACATTAGTCTTTAAACGTGCCAATAGACACCTTGTTAGTTTTGCTGAACTAGACCAGCACAGCAATTCCTTTGGAACTTGAAATTAATAAGCTGTTGGGGAGAACATACATGACTCTTTCTCCCTAACTACTTTTTTTTTTTTTTTTTTGGATTGTCAGATTCTGGGTGTACGAGGTCCAGGCTAGTCTTCACTGAGGTGGGGCTTTGGTGGCAGTTGAAGGAAGATATGCAAAGTACTTTAAATGCCTTGCATATCTCTCTTGTACTGTCTACCGCCTACTTTTCATGGTGTCTTCACTGCACTGTGTTGAAGGGAAATGGTCTCCCTTTGACTCAGCTTTACTCTAGTTGCCACAGGGCAGTCTTCAACAATTGACACACAGACCTAATCAGTCGATTGGGAAGATCCATCTGACACCACTGAATATTGCTGCTGTCAGCAAAGACCAGCTCTCGGCCCATTAAAATTGAGGGAAACATTTCCCATAGATTTCAATGGGGTTTAGGGAGAGTGCCTAATGTGTTATAAGAGGGAAAGACCGGTCCTGTCTCCCTGACTTCCCATTTGGTGTGTGTGTGTGACAGCCATTTATATACCTGCCAAGTGTATGACAAGCAGGCAACATAAGGTGAGGCTAAGTTTCACAGAATGTATTGTTGCTTTGCCTCTTGTGAGTGAGATATATTTTATTTCTCATTTAAAATGTCTTTCTGCAATTTAGTAACTTCATATATATCTCAGAAGCCTAAATGTATTTATCATAGGTCTATAACTTAGGTGGACTGGGGCAAACTGTTTGATCACTGGACATTCATAAGTATCCCCTGAAACAATTCTACCTCCTCATGTGCCAGAAATTAGAGGAGGAAGGAAACGGAGGAGCAAATTTTCAAGATGTTCATCCAAGTGCTTCTAATTCTTTGGGGGGATGAGGCCGTGTTGTGCCAACCTCAGTATCCGAAAATGCTAAGTGCCAGATTCTGATTCTCTTGCTCAGTAACACTGTACGCTGTCAGTAGCCCTACTGAAATCAGTTGAAAGCTGCAATTCCCAGAAATACCATCCATGAAGTAGTGCTTCAAACAATGATACATTAGGGTAAGAAATCAATAGGATGACTGGCAGGAAGGGTGACACACAACATGTGTGGGGACATCAGAATCTAGCCTTGAAATACGATTTTCTGGAGACCTTGGTTTTGTAGCGAGCTGCATTCAAATAGCTACTGGTTTAGACTCAAATCAGGTAGGCAAAGTGCTCTGGCTGCCCTTGGAAATTGGGACGTACCTATAATCAGAAGTACTTTGGTTCGCTGAACTAGCATGACCAAACTCCATTCTGTAAAAAGAAGAGAGAATGTAAATGGTGGGCAAAACTCTGAAATAACAAAAAAAAAAAAAAAAAAAAAAAGGAACAAAGAGACACTGTCATTTATGCTTGATGAAAGTAATTACAGAGCTGTCAGTATCTTGGCTTGTGAGTGAATTGGATTGGATTGATATATCCTTCTCGTTAGTTCCTTATGAATTTAAATATAGCAGAATGGATTCTGTTCTGTGTTACTCTGGTAAAGCTAACAAACAAGGAGTCCTGTGGCACTAAAAGACCTAATAAATATATTTATTGCATGAGTTTAAATGGGAGAAAATCCCACTTTGTCAGACGCTTTGAAGATGGGGGAACTTACAGAATGGGAGGAAATAAATGCAGGGGAGTGTAAGCCATGGGAACAGGTCACACTGTAACAGCATTTGCAAGTGCCAATAGACTCCTTGTTAGTTTTGCATTTGCTGTTACAGTGTAACCTGTTCCCATGACTTATACTTCCCTGCATTTATTTCCTCCCATTCTGCAAGTTCCCCCATCTTCAAAGTGTCTGATGAAGTGGGGTGACAGCAGACAGTGCCTCCACTCAGTTCTGGGTCCCGACCTGTAGATTGAAAACCACCACTGATCTATACTGTGTCAGTTCCACAAAAAGGCAGAGCAGTTGTTTGCACAGTCAATCATGGCTCCTGTAGCCAGAAGACATTATCACTCAAATAACGTCTCGTAGGGTCTGTTTGCTTCAACAGATCATGACTATGCATAACCAAGTCGGATGCTGAAACTCAGCTCATTACTAGTCAACATCTGTTGGGCAATCGATGGTGGTGGCCTAAGTGTTAAAGATATGAAACAGTGCTAATGATACTTGTGTCTTAGAGCTCATCTAAAATTTACCTTTTAAATGTTGATAGTGATCATGAAAATGAATGCATTTTCTATACTGTATCTGCATTTGGTACAAGATCATAAAATTCCAACTCTTTGTTCCAGCTACCTTTCTGTTTGGCTGATTATCAGGATGCATTTTCTGACAGATCCATTAGCCTTCTCCCCAGGGAGTCATTGAAAGCCCCATGGGATGACACATTTAAATGCTAGTAAATGTATAATAGAAAACAATTCCTCAGTGAATGGGGGGGAATCCCCAAAGGATTTTTTTCCTACCTTGAAGATCTATAATTCAGTTTACAAATGATTTGCACAAATCCTTTATATTGAATACAGGATATCTATGAAGCTTTTCCAGCAGTAAGGCCATCCTAAGTTTTCTTTATTTTTTATAGTTAGAGCTCTCGATCCAAAAGAGTTACCATGAAGCTATTCTGGCAAGAGACTGCATTGTTGCAATAGGGTGTCAATAGACCCTCACAGAGAAATGTTAACTCGGCAGTAAGGTGATGTATCTTCACTTAGTGATAGTGGGTAAGGATGATACCAACACATGAGGGAGAGGTGGTGGCATATGACAATGTAAGTTAAAAGAACTGTGCACTGGCTCCACTCTTCCTGTTCCAAGTAACAGAATGCCAATGAGTAATTTTAGTTTACAGTCTTCAGTTCCCTACTGCATGTAGTTTCTCATTTGAAATACATCCATAACTATTGATTGTGTAATCAATAAGTTCCTGCACGATACCAGTACCATGCTTAAAGATACAAAGTCTCCTTACATCATGAATGAGAACCCTGAATTCAGAGTGTTAATTTGATCGACACTTTATTCTAGTGTATGGTATACATTGTAATTAAATGGTTCTAGAATTGATTGATAATGTTCTGAACTCCTTTCCATTGTGTCTGCACAGCTGCCAGATGGTGTGGAGCAAAGTACTATTTATATCACATTATAGTTTTCTCTGTTTAATATACCACGGTGGCTAAAAAACATTACTGAAGTTTGAACCCTTTATTTTATGAAATTTGACCCTTTTGATTTGTTTATCTCCCAATGAAGTCTATATGAGACATCCCACTGAAGTCATTTGGAGATCAGGTTGGGTCCAAGTTCCATTCAAAAATGTTTCACTGAATAATTTGCAGATGGGGCCTGAGGATCTCTGAAATTTTCTTTGGCCTTATTAATTTACAAGACAATCCATGTCCTTTGAAACCATTTATATGAAATATTACTACTTTGAAAATGTAAAACTTTTTTTCAATTGGAGCGTGCAGTGTTATTTTGAAAATACATTGCCATTCTTATGCAAATATATGTTAATACTGGTAATCAAATAGTATGAAACATAAGATAGAATGTGGCCGACTGACAGAAAATAAATAGGAAACAAATAGAAGATGGAAAATATCACACCATGCGGATACATTTGTGTACATTGACAGTATATGTTTTCTTTCTGCTCATCTTGCATTGTATAGAAAAATTAATAGAGGAAATAGTATTTCTGTGGCTGGTCAGTTCTTTGATGGGGCAGCTACTTTTCCATTAAGCAGCAAAGATTTATAACCAAGGGTCAGGTGGATTCAGTGTTGACTGACAACAATCCTCAGCTCCACCTCAGTGGAGATGACTTAAGGAATGAATAAACAATTGTTACCTGTATGATCACAACCAAAGGATGCATAAACCATTAAGATTTAACATACTGGTCAGAACCATGACAAAAGGATGGTGTTATGCGATCATCCAAAACTTAAAAACACATACTGATTTTCCAAGTTTTAAGTTATATACAACCAACGTCATACAGTGAGATGCCCACATGTAGCAAGAACATAGATATTACAGGTGCTATCCTGAGTTTGTTGAAGTCAATGGCAAAACTTCCAGTGATTTCGACAGGGCCAGGATTTAACCCAGCACGCCTAGATCCCCCTGAATTGAATCCTTGTATGAGCTTCTTCTCTTCTTCCACATTGAAATCAGCTTCTTCTGTCTTTCAAAGTTCTCTATTGATCAAATATGTATCTGGCTCATCTCTCAGAGTCATTTCTAATAAATATTCACTCCAAGCTCCTATCTGCATGGCTAGGATTTCTCTCCTGACCGTACCTGCAACAACTTTGTCACACGATGTGGAGGAAGGTTTTAGTTTGGTAAGTTGGGGAACATAAGGGATGCATCTAGAACTGGTTTGGCTATTTATCCTTAATGAGGCTCAAATTATTCCCCGTCCCCTCAGAAACTCTTAGCTAATCCAAATCAGCTTGTATCCAGTATAAGGGACACTGAATTATATGTAGCAAACATAGCACCATCACTTCATTCTTGTTCCTAGTGGGCTGGGCCTTATAGAGTCAGGGGTGTCCTTTGTGGGTCACTTGGGAGCAATTTATCTCCTTCAGTTCTCCTTGCTCTTTATTTTCTGCCCATGCTTAGTTTCTGAATTTTTTTTCGCTGTTTGGCATTCTGCCTTTCATGGGGCTTCTGCTTCTGGAAGAGACTTTTGCACAGTGAACATCACACTTCCTTCTGCCACTACTTTCAGAAAATCTTCCAGGCACCCACCTACTCCATTACATAGTCTGGCTTTATTATGCCATTCTGTTTTTGGTATTATACCTTGCATGCCTTTAGATTGTAAATTCTTTGGAGTAGACATCTGCTCTTTGTTTGGCACCATTTACCTGTCTTTTGTGCTGTGGTGTTAATGTTAGCATTGCTGTGACAACAGTATTATAGACAATGTAAAATAAGACCTGCCCATCATTGACCCAGGACCACATGCTATTCCTTTAGCATTCATTATTTGTGGTCATGGTCAGGTATAGATTAAAACTGATAACTGCCTGAACAGAACAGTTGTGTGTCAGTCCATGCATTGCTTAGTTCTTTATTGCTGAGGGTGGAAGAAAATGACCACCCAATGAATTTTCTTGCCTTCTGTTGGTTGGCAGGGGTTTGGTGGTCATCTTTCATTTTTCTGTTCATAAATGTGGTTGGGGGTTGTGAAGGTAGCTGAAAAAAATCCCACTAGTTAACAGTTAACTCTTACTTATTTGACTAAATCACCCTTAAATACCCAGTACTCTGGCCACTGAGATTATGGATTTATGCAAAGATATTTAGTTTTGCTGTTACCTTCTCCCTTATTCCACTTCATCCCCATTTGGCTCTTCAAGCCACCTGTTATAGAATCCTATTGTGCTAAGCACTGTACCGACACAGATCAAAAAGGTGGCTCCCTGCCTCGAAAAGATTTACAATTTGATTAATACCGCTTGCATTTAGTCATAATCTAGTGTGATGTTTTTAGGGTTGCAGCTGTCTTTGTTTCATTCACCTATAGTGCCTAGAACAACAGGACCCCAATCACTGATTAAGGCATATAGGCACAATTGTAAAATAAACAATACAATGACTGATTTATCTAATTGATTTTTTAAATACAAGATACTTGAAATACAAATCCCTAATCAAAATTGATTTTTCAATTTTCTGAAAAACCACTTAGAACTGAAACAGTGATTTGTGTAAATCTGTTAGTCTTAAAGTGCCACACACCTCCTTGTTGTTTTTTTACTGGACTAGACTAACACGGCTATCCCTTTTAAAATTGATTTATGTGACTCAGTTCATAGGTGAAATATAAAAACAATTCTATGTAGCTGCTGTATGGTAGCTTTCTCTAAAAATGAAAGGTTGAGATTTTAAAGAAGCTAGGGTGAGGGTGGAGATAGGTGCACAAATCTACTGAGTTTCAGGTCAGAAATGGCATCTGATTTCCTCTGAAAATCCCAGACCTACATGAAGGAATTTTCCTCCAGGGCAGATTGGCTAGAGCTCTGTGGGTTTTTTGTTTTTTTTTGGTTCTTCCCTCCTCTATAGCATGGGAAATGGCTCACTTGCTTATGAATTCTTTGTATCTTCAAGTCCTTAAATCATGATTTGAGGACTTAACCCTGTCATAGGTTAGAGGCTTATTGCTGGAGTGGGTGGGTGAGGTTTTGAGGCCTGCATTGCCTATTTGGAAACCAGATGGTGGGCGGACAAAAGCCCGCCCACTGCTAAAACCCCTCCCTCAGCCTAAGGGGAGGTGGCACTGGACCCAATTCCAATTAAGGCAGGAGACAACGAATGAAAAACAGGGACTGGTGTGAGGGTCATAGGTGTAAAACAAGGGATTCGGAGGAGGACGCCGAGCACAGAACCTCGGACAGTGCCCACTGCTCCCGGAAGGTGTCGACGGAGCCAGCGGACTCTGCCCAGAGGAACTCTGCCTGGAGACGTGAATGGATGAGGGACTGGAAATAAGCCCCGCAGTCGCAGGTCCCTCCCTCAGCCAACCTCCTCCCCCTGGTCGAGGCCTGCATTGTGCAGGAGGTCAGACTAGATGATCATACTGGTCCCTTCTGACCTTTGAGTCGATGAGTCTAAGTGCAGCATCTTCTATACAAAATTGTGTCTATGGAATATAGCAGGTCTGGCCAAACTTATGGAACTCAAGAGCCACACAAGTTGATTATTAAACCTTTGAGAGCCGCACTGAGGCCTATAGCCATATATTTTTACCTATTCCAAAATTACTGTTTAAAATTCATTGCACACTTTAATTTTGTTGTAAAAAGAGGACAAATATGAAGCCGACTAATGTCAGATTCCAATAATTACTTAAGGTCACCATGAAAATTAGGACTATACAATAAAAACTTAGCTGCTGCTTGATGTACAAGACTGCAGGCTAGTGGCAAGTTTTTTAAAATCCTGACCATGAAGCACTTCTCCCCACCACCTCTGACCATGCTGCACTTCTCCCCACTGTCCCGACCCCCTCCTGAACCCCTGGGCTGGGGCTGCTTTCCTAAATTGATTTGCTGATGTTCTTCCAGGAGCCACAATTTTCATTTGAGAGCCGCATGTGGCTCCTGAGCCGCAGTTTGGCCATTCCTGGAAATATAGTGTGCCTTTCGGGCATTGAAATCTGCAACATTTATAGTTGGCTTTTTACAAGAGGATGCTGTTGTGTCTGAAAATATTTCTTAGAAGTGTTTGTTTTTCTTGTCACACTGGAGAGGGTCTCTTAATTCAGGAATTCTTGAAATTCTTAATTCTCTTAACACCTTAAACTACTTGCAGATACCTTGAGGTGATCACAACAGAGCAGGTGCCTGCTAAATACAAAATACGATGTTAAACAGTTTTTGCTGGAATATATTTCCAGAACAGTTTTCCACAAAACCAAACTGATCAAAAACATTGAAAATAAACAGGAATGCCTTAAGAAAAAGAGAGAGGGGGAGTTGAAAGGGATCTGAAATTAGTATTCCTCATTATTTTAATGCCAGAACATGCTCTTGTTCTATTAATAGAAGTCACTTCTCTGGCAGGTTTCAAATGAGCAGATTTTCCCAAGCTTTCTTCAAGCAGGTTTTACAGCTTGAAGAATCACAATCATACAACAACTGAATGCTGCTTAAAAAAAATTAACAATTGCACCTGTTAAACCTTCCTCAGTTTGTTTTTCCAGAACAAAAGGGTGTTATAAATCTACTGATATTTTTCTCCAGAACTTGGATTTTTTCTTTGTTTTCTCATCATTTACATCACGCCCACAAGTTCTGAAAGCTTTTAAAAACTGTAACGTTAGATATTTTCCCTTTATAATCATTTTATTGTATAATCTTTTGGTTTTTTTCCCTTTTAGGGCTCCTGTTCTTCTATAACCGCTTGCCTATCTTAATGGTATTTCCTTACAAATATGTTTTCCCCTGCATAACGTATCATTAAGATACAGAACAATTCAACCTAGGCTTTCCCCAAGCATTATGGGGCCTTTACAGCTAGTTATGTGATGTGAGCTATTATTTCCTCATAGCAGGATTTAGAAATAATTGGCCAGCTCCATGAAAACCTCTAGAAAATTATTTAGTTAATCTATAAAGTATGGATAACTGTTACAGAGATTGATAAAGACAAATTACAATATTTGCATATCAAAGAGAAAATATATGAATAGTTGCTTCTACTTGTGACGATGCTGCGAATGGATCTGTTTAGAATAGTGAGGAATTTGAGGAAGAGATGGAGTGTGGGAGGTTGCTCACTTGGAAAAATTCTGGCTATTGGAGGAAGATTGGAAGAGAAATAGTGAGGCTGCTATGTCCTTAAAGGAGTGAGGCTTTAATTTTTCCTGGAGGGCAACAGTGTTCATCTCAGTCCTCCCAAGAACTTGCTTGTGGGAACATGGACTATTTGAATATGCCAGATGTTTGTTTCCTGTCTTGGAGCTGGGGGTGTTCACCCTACTTCTCTAGATTCTCCTCCTTCCATTTCAATTTCCTCCTCTTTTTCTTCTAATCCTTCACCCATGTATTTCTTTTTCTTTATCCTCTGCTTTCTGATTTTCTCATCCTGTTCTTTTTCTTCCTTCCCCCCTATAACAGAGTAGGAGCAGTTAAACTCCTCACCAGTTTCCATTAGCAGGAACCTAAGATGCCAGAGTAGAGTAGGCACCAGGTGCATGGTGATTAGAATGGCTCAGAGTCTTGGCCTAATCCCGGAAACAAGGAGCAGGTGAGGACTTGAGCCAGCACAGGAGAGAGGGGAGATATTGTCAGCAGGGGAGCTCAGTAGCTGGTAGGAAAAGAGCACAGCTTTGAGCTCCTAGGAGTTTTGGGAGCATAAATGGAGACCAGGAACTTGTACATTGCAAATAAAGGAGCATGAGGTTTGCACAGTGTCCAGCATGGTGAGTCTTTTTGTGGTCTGGGGAAATGGACTCTGGTGAGAAATGAGGGAAGCAGTACTCAGCTTGTAACATCCTCCATTTGACTTTGTTGTTGTTGTTGTTTGTTGTATCTACAGCAGTGTTCCTAGATAGTTAAATGTGAGCTTGCTGGAAACAAGTGAGGATCTAGGAGTGAGGATGTTTTTATTTATTAAAACAACCAAGGAGTCCTGTGATACTTCTAAAGACTAACAAATTTATTAATTGCATGAGCTTTTGTGGGAGAAAGCCTCACCTATCTTCAAGTGTCTGGTGAAGTCAGATTTTCTCCTATGAAAGCACACATGATAAACAAATTGTTAGCTTTTAAAAATGCTATCAGACTTCTCCTTTGTTTTGCTGAACTAGACTAACATGGCTATCCCTTTGGAGGGGGCTGTGTGTGTGTATGTTTTTTAGTATGATGCTACTTCTTTAGAGGAGATCTCTAGCCTAGAGATTCAGTCCTACAAGGTTCTATGTACTGCTGAGAAGTGTTGAGAAACCTCTGTCTACCTGGGATTTGAGGTATCCAGCACTTTCTAGAGCTGAGTCCCATGAAATGTCTGAGTTAAACCCAATACTTCTTTAGTCTCAGCAGGGTAGAGAATATGCAGAAGTGGTTTGTTTGGCTTTTTTTATTTTTGATCTCTGCAATAATTTGAACTGGACAACTTAATCCTTTGAGACCTGCAGGTTGTATTTGTTGTCTCCATTAAAAACAAACTTTGGTACCTTAATTCAGTAACTGACATCAACGGTGCAGCTGCATAGGTGCTAAGCTACTAGTGCAGACAGAACTCATTTTTTTCCACAGTATCATGAAAACCTGCTCTTAGCAGCTAGTAAAAATTTCCATGACCAGTCTATGCCAGCTGTTCTGCTGTATGATGGCCTACAGTTGCTAGAATGGCAACATGGCAGTTGTGATCCACCACAATAGGGGCTGTCCTGCTGATAGGCATGTTAGAAGCTGCAGTGTAGGTTTAGCTCAGGTGTTTTTTACCACTGTGTGGACATGAGTTATGTGGTGTTTTTCTATATGAATGTACTTTTTAATCCTGAAGAAGTCAATTCCAGCAGACCTTTATTGCTCCATTCAGACCAATCAAGGTGTACAGTAAAGAGGAGGAAAGGAGAAATATAAGAAATTTACAACTAAGGACAAGTTTCCTTTTTCAGTTACTCTATTATTCCGTGTGTGTGGGGGGGGGGGGGGGGCAGGGGAAATCCTACCACAGATGCCTCTGGCTTTGCTGCTGTAGACCAGTGGTTCTCAACCATTGTGTCAGTAGACATTACTGTGTCACCACATAGAGGTATGTTGTGGGTAGCCAGGGAGATGACTGAATTTGCATGAAGAAAGTGGGCCAGCATGTCCTATAAAATCACAATATACTGCCAAGCATATCGCAACTCACAAAAGGTTGAGAATCCCTGTAGTAGACTTCATTAAAATTTGTATGATATTGCCACTAGTAGTAACAAGGGTTAAAGTGCTAGTGTAGGTGCTCTGATTTAGATAATGTGGCTGTAAAAACACTGGTGGTCGAGCTGTAGTGCAACCACCAGTGGTATTGGTGCGAAGTGTTAAGAAAATTGTCTTCCATAGAGACAGCCTCTGTCATGCAATACCATCATGTATCCTTTATCTTCCTTGGAGAAGGAATGAGTTTTGATGCAATTATTGCTGTTTTAAACCTGATCTAATTCAATTGAATGATTCCCATTGGTTATAGTCACCTTCTTTTAGATTCCCCCCCCCCTTTCTTTACCAGTTTGTACAAGCTGTATCTTCTCATTTGCTTTGTCTCCTTCAGCGAAATTTTTTTCTTTCAGTTATTGAAATAAAAATCTGAAAGGGCATAAAGGGACTGAGCCATTGAAAAGAAATTTGAATGCTGTGTTTCCAAATGGCAGTAGGGAAATATTACTATATCGTTGTTCCTTGAATTAAAGACTGTAGAGAAAACACTGTAAAAGTAACAGAATGGGAAGCCAGATGCCAAGTATTTTACTTATTTCCCCTCTGACTCTGTGGTAGAAGTATTGTGACAGGGTAGTCTGTCATCAAGGGCAGTAGCACCTAATAGTCAGACTACCCTGTCCCACGGCTTGGCCTTTAAAAGCTTGGAAAGGTCCTAGAGGTAGATATAGAGATCTAATTGTTTTAGGAATGAATGGTTATTACGGAAGGAATCTGCAGACTGAATCTTTCCAAAGGCCTGAAACCTTGCAGAGAAGGCCAGGTAAGATTCCTTTTTCTCTCCCAGTCAACTGGGGAGGATGTACTGCAGGAAAGGGCCAGCAGAAAGGCAGCCTCCTCGTTCACAGAGGACACACATGGACAGAAAACGTTTGGCCTGTTGAATCCTCTAGACTAGAAGCCTAATTGGAAAGTGTTTGGTTGAAGGGAGCTGTAAAAAGCCTTCAGTTGAAAGCATTAGAACTGAGACAGGAACCTCCCTCTCCAGAGAGAGCTGAAGGGGGACCCATGTAAGAAGGTGGGTGTAGTACTGATTTTTTGCTAAGGCATGGTGGCTGTGTGAGGTGTAACTCCAGTCCTAGCGAATGGGAGCTGCTGTTCAAAGTAGAGAGAGATTCCCTTTCTTGGGCAAGCGGCAGAGGCAAGTGCTATCAGCACAGTCCCCTTGGAGCAAGGAAGAGCAGAGACTGGCTTTTAGGAAATGCCACAGGAGAAACTGAGGAATCACCAATGTGAAAGTGGGGACAGTAGAGCCTGAAGGTCTTGTGAAGACTTCCTTAACCAAGACAAAGGTTGGAGCAGCCCAGGAAAAATGTTGCAGGTTTGAAGGAATAATTTTTCCCACCTAAAAAGAATCCTTGGACTGGAACCAGAGGAGGAGGTGGTCTTGGGGTCCCCTGCCTCTCTCCTAAACTGAGAGGAACACAGGTGTCAGGAAGAAAAGAAGCCAAGAAGAGTGAGTGCCAGATACAGTGGTAGAGACAAACTTGAAAGCATTAGATTTTGAGTTTTCTATTTTATGGACTCTTTTATTACTCCCTGAATGGGGAGTGTTTAAAGGCGACATGTCCAGAGGGTCAGACTTTGTACTGTGACAGACCTTTGTGACTACAGGGGGTGCTGGACTGGAAAGAGCAGGTTAGCATCACACCCAGGCACATCAAGGCTCTGTGGGGGTGAGAAGCATGATGATGTTCAGATAATAAAGTCAGAATGTATTCCTGCTGAGATGAATGGGCCATTCATTCCCAGGACAACTTCAGAGTGTTTTCACCCTGGAAATGTAACTACTGTATTCCCTGAAGACAGGCAAGCCAGCAAAAGAAACTTGATAATAAGCGTGTTTTGTCATCTCATTGTGAACGTTTTTTATCTTTCCCATGTAAAGGATGGGGTTAGATGAGGCTGAGGCTCATTATGTTACTAAACCTCAGGAAGTAATTGAGAGTAGAGGTGAATTTAATAGGGGAGACACTTATGAAAATGTCCTATAGAATGGTTTCCCCCTGCTACAATCTCCCTCTATAGCTTTAAAATGTTACTGAGTTCAATAGAAAATGACATCCTTTTTCTAAATGCTTTGAACCATCCTATAGCCAAGGTTACCATTCTCTGTTAATCTTATAGAACTGAGGACATTAACACTGAAAACAGCTTTTTAAAAAAGATATTCATGTGCTTACTTCTCTGCCAGAGGCAGGTCAAAATAATAAAACTCTTACATACTGCTTCACTTCTTCTAAGTGCTGTACAATTAACTGTAGTATCTATAGTATCTATGAGGTTAAAAGCAGATAGCAGGCTTTTAGCTTTATGTATTTCTAGTGAAAGGTATGGTGTGAATGAGGGAAGACAGGGACAGTGAGAGAAATCCTGATGTGGGGGATTGTAAATGCCTCAGTGAGGGGCCAAGCAGAAGATTGTTTTGGAGGGTGGAAAGGAAGATGAGATTTTGGGCTGAGAAGTCCAAGCAACCAAAACACATTATAGAAGGAAACAAAAGGGGAATCAAGCATCCAACTACTATTACTGGTTGTCCTGTGGAACTAAGTAGATAAGAAACATGACTTTTTCCTCAATGGTCGTAAACTCAAATAAGCATCCTTCCAGACATTGCTCAAGGCTCTTGTGTCCACTGTCATTTGCATGACTTTTTTGATCTAGAGAGAGGTGTGCTCTTCTACTCTCCCATAGACTAGTGGTTTGAAAACCATGGGTCGTGATCCAATATGGAGTCGCAGAGCCTCAGGTACTGGGTCACAGCCCCTCTCCATAGCATGTTGTATGGAGCGTCCCCTCTCAATGGTGTGCCTGGGGACTCCTGCTCCAGCTGAAGGAAGCCACCCTGAATGGCTCCTTTCAGCAGCAGCTGTGGATCTCTCAACCTAGTCATGGCTGCTCCTGAATTTTCAGGTGGTAGCCACTTTTTTTTTTTGGTGGAGGGGGGCTGCTGCATGGCTGAAGGGTTGGGTTGGAGGGGCCAGCAGTGGGGTTGGCAACCTTGGTCTAGGGCAGGGTCATGGGCATAAATGATTTTTTTTTAAACCATGTCCTGAAGAGAAAAGTTTGAAAACCACTGCCCTAGACACTCCTCTGCAGTCCCCAGTCTGTCTCTACCACAGAGTGCTGGGCTAGAGTTGGAAACTGAAAGAGCGCTTGTTTTCTGTAGGATCTGGCTTCAGCAGAAGGGATGAGAAGAGTCCTTCTGGGGAAGGAACTGAACCTCCTGGAGAGGAAAGATGGTGACTAGGGACTCGCAGATGTGCTCTTCCAGCTGTCATGTAACACTGCTGCTTGGCTTGTAAGCTCCTTGGCCAGACCCCACCATTGGCATTTCCCATGGCTGCTCCCTTAGATTCTGCTGCCATCTGGAAAAGAAGTAGGAGAAGAGGGAGCCTCAAGCCAGGCAGAGGAAAGAAGGGGAGGAGATACTTACTTTCAGCAGAGGGATGTGTTCACCTGTATGTTAACCCCTCCTAGGTTGGCCTGGATCTGTTTCAAGGGTTTTAGGAAAGATTCTCCCCTGCCCCTTTCCATCACATGTACATTTTTGACTAGCTGGCACTGCGGGACAGGGAGCCATTTCCTTTTGCTCCTGAGCTGCAGGGAGTGTGAAGGCCACATTATGATTTTGGTACTAAGACATGGAAACAATTTAAACCTTATCAATTGCTCTGGATATTTTTCAGGACACTGAAAAGAAGTTCCCATTGCCACTGGCATGTTTGTGTACCTGGTCTCTCTGTGCTAAAGTCTCAAGCTGGCTGGATGCCTGGGAAAGGAAAAATGAATTGAATGAAAACATTTCTAAAAATGTACCATGTAGTAGGAGGGATCAGTTCTTCTTCTGGCTTAGTTTTGGACTGAACTAAATGTGTGTCTGCCACTCACGGGCTGCACAACTACGTGCCTAGAGTGACATTTACTCTCTGGATGATGGGGAGGGAGGGATTATGATGACACCACCTTGAATCACTATGCATCAGCCTCTGCCTATCAGATGTCTCCAGGCTTCTCTTCTTCCCCTCCTTTTCTCTTACCTCTTCCCGTCTATGTTGCCTCCACCTTCTTTTGCCTCTGGTCTTCAAAAACCACATGACTTCTCCAAGCTCTGCAACAGAAGTAAATTCTCCAAGTGCTGTGCATGCCAACTCAAAGCAGCAACAGTGCAAAAACTTTAAATCTCTCTCTGCCGCTGCAATGATCAACACCTCCTACAACATGCCTTTCAAGATCAATGGGTCCTACACGTGCCTATCATAACATGTGATGTGCCTCATCACTACCCCAATAGCAACTATGTGGTGAACCCAGACAATTACTATGATTGTGAATGAACTCACACAGGAAAATAAGACAAAAATCACTATCCCCTGTGGATGAATATTTTTAACATGGTAAACACACTATATGTGATCTATTCAGCCTCAAAAGAACCTTGCACACAGCACTTTTAAAAGATAGTCTGAGACCTTGTATTCATAGCTTTGCTCAACACTAAAAACCATGGACTGAACAAAGACACTGATTACAACAATCTACAACCCACTAACTCCATCTTCTCATCCTATGGCTGCAGAGGTGAAAATGGGCCCCTTTACCTTATATGGGCCAACTACTTATGCTGATCAATCTGTTCCAACTTGCATTTTGCTGCGATGCTGAGACTTTCTTTCCCAGTCCTAAAGAAGAACCCTGTGCGGCTTGAAAGCTTGTCTCTTTCTTTCACCAACAGAAGTTGGCCTAGTAAAAGGTATTACCTCGCCCACCATGTCTGACTAGAGAACTTAAGTCATTTTTAAACCATCATGTTCATTCTGCCTATGTTATGCCTTCTTCATTAACCCTTGGTCTGTCTTGTTTTTTAGACTGTAAGCTCTTCAAGAAAAATGCTTGCTGCTGAATAGCGTAGTTGTACAGACTTCCTGTACAGTTAATACTATATTGGGGAAGTGGATTAAGTATGCCGATGGCAAAAAGTGCTCCTATCTATGTATTAGCATCTTCACTAAAGCACTATAGTAGTGTAGCTGCACTGTCGTAGCACTGTGTTTTGAAGATGGTTTTTTGTATGATCCCTACCAGAATGGAGCTCTGCTCTGATCTTGTCTGGCTCTCCAGGCACTACCATAATAGTGTGTGTGTGTGTGTGTGTGTGTGTAAAGCTGAATCTGTATTCTGTTTATGGAACAAATATTTCATAAACAATGCAGACCAGCTATCCATCCCACCAGCAATATGCTTCCAATCTAGAGAGAGCATTTCGTGGGATAAGGCAGTTCGAATACAGGTCTCACTCATTCAGTCCTTGGCAGTGGTAATGTGGCCATCTGGCTGCTAGAAAGAGGCCTGCAACAATCGGCCTATTTCACATAAACTAATAAACATCTGGCAGATTTCACCAGTGTTGGGTTGTTACTAGAGCTGGTCCAAAACTTTCTAGTGGGGCAATTTTCCATCAGAGAAAGCTGACTTGATGAAATCAAGCTGTTCTGTGGGACTGTATTGATATTGTCTATATATTTTTTTGGAAATTATTGAAACAAATGTTTTGATAAATCTAACATTTTTATTTTGACTTTAGCTGTTAAAATTTAATAGTTGAAACTTTTTTGAGTAGTATAATAGTTAAACAGTTTGTCTCTACTGAAGTATTTTGGGAACTTGCATTGTGAATTTTTATATGTTGATGGGGGGGGGGAGGGTTGTGTGTGGTTTTGTGTGTTTTGGTGGTAGCGTTAACCTGTTAAAACATGCCTGAGCTATCCAGCCTTCTATCAGTCTCACTGTTTCATACATCATTTACACCATGCCCATCATGAGTGCACAGACAGCATTATGGTTTATGGTGGCTCCAGAAGCATTTGATGAAAAAATTGCCTTGTAAATCATGGCAAGCCAGTGATGGACCACTGGAAGAGCACAGAAACCAGGGGGCTACATTATCATTCTTCCCACCTAAGAGCAAAGCAACCAGAAGTTTTCCTTCACTGCTCTTTCATTCTCCTCTCCTTGTGTTTCTCTGCTTTGTTTTTGCCTCCTTGCAGTGGTGCTGAGTGAAGATGAAGTAATATTGGTCCAAGAGTGGCCAAGCTTTTCTCTTGGGGTAGTAGCATCAAGTATGGAATACTTGACCTTTTTTTTCCAAGTAATTGCTCGTTGAGTAATCTAGTTCAGTGGGTTTTAAGCTTAGGCTCAGGACCCAATACTGGATAACAGACCTTCAGGTACTGGGTCGTGGGGTCCCCGGCTGCCACCACCAAAACACTGGAATGCATTGTTCAAAAATGTAATTGTTGGGTCACGGGCAGAAATATTTTTTTTCAGCTGGGTCTTGAGAGACAGGACTGTAACTATGGTGGGGTGAATGGGCTTTGCACTGGGTGCAGTGGAGTGGCTTCGTTCAGTCACTCCATGAAAGGGCGTGTTCCTGGCCGTTTGCCCTAGGTGCCACCATTGTAAGGGGTGCTGAATTCCTTCATTACAGTTCTGCTGAGGGAAAAAGTTTGAAACCCACTTATCTAATTACAAATAGGATGAGTCCAGAGCACTGCAGGCTCCCCTGTCAGCCATTCTATGGCAGTAGGGAGGAAGGGCTGGGACCTGTGTAGGATTTTTACTCCCTCTGTGTCATGCGGAGTTTAGTGTAGCAGGAGTGGCCAAAGGTTGGGGAGGGAGCTAGGGGATGTCTGCTCTGTAGATCCTGTTTCTCCTTCTGACCCGCAAAGTGATGTATAATGGTAACATAAGGCTTTAGCAGCAGTCATGGAGTGACTTCACAGTCACTTTACTGCCTGGGGGGAGAGGGTTATTGCAATTCCATGCTAGGTAGCAATGTAATAAATAAATACAAATCTGGCACAGAAAGACCTGTCGTCATAATTTTCATCATGTTACAAATCCTAATTTTACCACTTCTACTTATTAGGCAAGACAGGCAGGAATTCAGAGCAGCAGAGTTTTCAGAGATTCTTTGTTTTGGAGGAACTTATTAAAGGGCCAAGAGGTCACTCCAGACTTTTCCTGGGGTCTTTTTAGTTTATTAATTTTGTAATAGAGATTACATTTACTCAGCAATGTAGTTATGTAGAGTAGGCTGCTGCTGAGTATGTTTAAATATACTGAGATGCAAGTCAAGTCAGATGTAGACCCTATAGCTAGCTAGCTTTTGTGATATACCTTTATTTGAGGCAGGAAAGAATAAAAATGTATCAAGCCCACTCTGTGAACATGATGGACCAGATCCTCAGTTGCTGTAAAGCACAGTAGTTCCACTAAAGTAAATGGAACCATGATGACTTGCATCACTTGACCATATGGTCCATAATCTCTTGTATTGAAGCCTTATCAATAAGCCTGATTCTAATTATTCTATCCTCCTATAGAACAATCCTAGACTATCAGTTAGAATGGCACTTTTGCTTTTGTTCTCTTGCTTCGGTCTTGTAATCTGCAATAAAGTCTGAGAGAATGCACAGTTTAGTGGTTAGTCTCCTCTCTTTTGCAGCTTCCATATGATCATAAAATAGCAGCTGTCTCTGCAGCAGTGAGGCTTCTTTCTTCCTACCTGTTTCTTTCAAGACACAGTAGTCAGATACTGTACTGCAAACCCCAAATGCTCAAAAATCCTGAAATTGTCTTAAAATGCAGGCACTTAAACATTTTTCTTCCTTCTTTTCTTTTTTTTAAAATCCTTTAGGTTGCACTTGGATCATGTTTTCTATCTTTTCTCTGAAACCCTGAGGCTTGAGAAACATGTCTTCTAAAAATGAATGGTGGGATTTTCATATGATCCCACAAGCTGAGGCTTTAAGAAAAAGCATACAGTATTATTTGATTCAACAATACTGCAGAGAAGTCATAAAACGAAAACAGTGTCCTGTGCAACAGAAACATATGGTGCAATTTTTCTTATTCAAGTCTTGCTGAAAAATGCAAAAAGAATCCAGTAAGCCTGAAATGGCAATTTTTTAAAACTCATTTTGTTTTATATAAGAGATGGCTTTAAAGCTATTTCTAAAATGAAAATTAAACTCTGCAATTTGTGTGACTGTGAATTAAATCGGTTTGTCTGACTGTGGTACCCAGGGCAAAGCCGAAGACTTGCAACAGAGAATTCTGTCCCCTTTGCCACGAGAATAGCATACAAGTTCCAAAGGGGTAGCTGTGTTAGTCTACTTCAGCAGAACAGAGTCCTGTGGCACTTTGAAAGACAAATTTATTTATTGCATGAGCTTTTGTGGGAGGAGATCCCACTTTGTCAGACACTTTGAAGCAGAGCCTCTCTTAAGCAGCCTTAGTATAAATTATCAGTAAAATAAACCTGGTGGCCAATAAGGAGATATATATAAGGGTGAGAAAACACACAATGATGATTTAACACCGTCCTGAACTGGAATAAGTGGTGATACATTTGCCTCTGGTTGTCATGTAGTTCTTATCTTAAGTACCACTCAGCACTGAGTAAAGAGAAGCATTTCAGGGGTAGTCTGTTAAATGTGATGCTCTTCTGTCTTTTGCAGTCTCCAGGATGAGTGACTCGTCAGATGGGAGGTGTATGATGATACATTCAGGCGATGTACGTCTTGATTTCTAAATTACAGTGTACACAGAGGATATTGCAGCTGCAACACAGGACTAATAGATAACATTTTAAAAATGCACAGATACATTTGGTATAAATATAGCTCACAGCATGAGGCACTGAATAAAACATTTCTCTTCACTCCTTGGGGAGGATCTTGCATAACTTACTCTTGGCTCTGCTTCACCACTCCGGAGAGAGAGTCAACCCTATTTTGAGAAAAAGTTGATTCCACTCTTCAAATTTTGAATGTCTACATGCACACAGTAGATGAGAATTGCATTTTGGTGCTCTGGGTAAGTAGGCATAAATTAGAACATCTGAGGGCCCAGACCAGGCTGAGCCAGCCCCAAGGTTAAAGCAGTGTTTAAGTAGCATCAAGCCAAGTTTGCCTTCCTACTCCCACTCTAGTGGCTAATAAATATTTTCCTAAGGAGCTTTGCCAGTGAGTGCCCCTAAACTGTGCAAACCAGAGAGATCTAAGAGGTGAGTGGTCACAAAAAGCCCATGAGTAAGCTCAATTTGAAGACCAAAACTATTTTTACACTAAGGGCATTTGTTTAAAAAAAAAAAAAAAAAAAAAAAAAAACTTGAGAGTTACAAAACATGCAGCACTGCACTTTTCTGACTACCTGTGTGGGGTCAGGTTAATATTGGAGAGTCCTCAACTTCTGTGTGTGGTATGAGTGACCAAATTTCTAAATGTCTGTCGTATTTTTGGTGGTTTTCTTGTGTATGTATCAGTTACAAAAGCTTGCCCATGATCTGTGTAGTCTCTCTCTTATTATATTCAGTTTAACAGAAGTGGAAGACATTTCTTTTTCTTAAGAATGTGCAATACAAAGTCTTGCTGCTAATGGTAAAAAAAAAAAAATAAAAAAAAAATTAATGTTAAATGTAGAGCTTGTACTGTATAATTAAACAGGTCAGGGGATCTCTAGGAAACTGGCATTTTGTAACAAGAGGAACTTCCCCAAACTACCTGATTTCTGGACGCAACTATCACGTGTAAGTATGCTCTCCTTTCCTCAAACTTCTCCAACAGAATGCCTCCTTGGTAACAAAAAAGATGGATCTTAAAACTAGAGTCAAATGTCACCTATGCAGTAATTTATAAAAACTTTCTTTACAAATTGGAGATGTCTCCTTTTCCATAAGGAAATATATTCATGCAGATCAAGTTTTGTCCAGATTCCTCTCCCATCTTAAAATCTGGCTTGTTTTCTTAACATCTTTTTCAATCAAAACTGTATATAGAAATTAAACCCCTTCTTCAGCTTACTTCTGGGTCTTGATGGAGCTGTCTTCTATCTGTATTTGACAATAAAAATGATCAATACAGGATCTTTTATATTAGTTATTTCTTGGTAAAACAATCAAGGAGTCTGGTGACACTTTTTTAAAGACTAACAAATGTATTTATCACATGAGCTTTCATGGGAGACGCTTGAAGTGTCTAACTGTTCAGTATACTGAATATATCATAAAAAGGCTTATTCTATGCATAGTTAAACCATGTGTATACAGTTTTCTAGGAGATTTTAGATGGCAATTGAATCTAGAATATACATTTTTAGATGACTTTATAAAGAAAAGTCTTTGGGTTTTTGCACAGCTGTACCTCTCCCCGCCTTCCACTAGCCCCATTAATTTTTCAGCTAAATATGGGGGACAATGAATGAAATAACAGGAATGGGTGTGGTGTCAAAGGTTCAAAACAAGGGAATCAGAAGGGGACACCAAGCAGAGAACCCCAGACAGCTCTCATTGCTCCCGGAAGGTATATAGGGAGCCTGGAGACACTGCCCAGAGGAACTCTGCCCAGAAACATGACTGGAAAGGGGCCCCACAGTTACAGAGACTCCCCATCAGCCAACCTCCTCTCCCTGGTTTTATAGATGACTACCTTAGCAAGGGCCAAGAGGAGGTTGAGGAGGAGATTCCTGTGGCTTTGTGGGGCTCTGGATAAGGATTGCATAGAAAAAGAAGTGTGGGGGGAAAAGTGCAACCAGAACTTCAATAAGAGGTTCTTGAGGAGCAGGAATGGGGACTTCAACTTGGTTCATTCAAGGCAGGCATGTGCCTGGGTCTCCTTCACTCTGCAAAAGGGGTAAGTATCTAGCCGAGGGGTGAAACACATCTCGTACACGCCTGTGCTCGTGGCTCCATACAGGAGTTGTCACTGATGGGCTGTGGGGTTAAGGTGGAGTACAGGCTGATCCACTGAAGGTCCTTGCCCTCCATTGGTGATATCAGGCCCCACCATTTTGTATCTGGGCAGGACACAAGAGTGGGATAAACTTGACATTGTAGACCCTACTGAGACCTGTAGGATCTGGCTGCTTTCTTCCATACCCTTGACTTAAAAATCATTTCTTTCTTCAGTCATGGGGAGAGTTCCCAGTTAAAGCTGCTTAGTCCTTTTGATCCCTCCTCTTCTCTTTCCTCAAGACCAGATGACTTTAGAACTGTGAATAGCCCTGTGACCTGTTGTGTCCCAGTCTTGGTGGAATAAGGATGTGACTTGTTGGAGACAAGATGCAAGATAGTTTTACCCACTGTCTTTCAAGTGTGCCCTGGGATATACTTGGCTGCGGCCCTATCTTTTTCCTGGAGACAGATCACCTAATAAGATAGAACAATATATTTATACAGGATGGCCTTTTAACTCTTATGGGCAATAGTGTCTTTACCCCACTTACCAAGCCACATGTAATGTCCATAAAATTATTACATCTAGGTATTCCTAGTTTACAATCTTAAGTTCCACAGGTGTTACAATGTCTACCCTCATGCCCTGGTTTAGAGGACTGCATAAAAGCAAAGTGTTAAAAAGTCATGTAGTATGAAAAGGAGCACATTGAGCATCCATATTTTCTTCTGCAATTCATTTATCCAGGCTGCCTCAAAATGTATCTTTTAACTGGAGGGTTTTTCCAAGGTCATAGTGACATCAGCTCTAAACATGTTCCACCGTGCAGCACGATATGTATATGAGGCTCACGGAAAACTATTCTCACATTTAGGCTGTCCTTTTTTGTTTATGGTTTAGAAGTATTGTTAAAATCTATACAACATTTCATTTAGGGCTCACAGTGCTTTACAAATGTTAATCATTACTGTTTGAGCCACCCAGGTTCCCTGTAAGATAGGACAATAATATCCTTGTTTTGTAGGCAGGTATACTGAAGTATTGAGAAGTAAATGGCTTGCTCAGTGCCGCAGTGAGAATCAGTGGCATGAATAGAACTTGTTACCAAATTCCTGGACTTCGGCTGCCAAGGATGGCTTGACATGTGTCTTACCTTAGGACTTTTGACTGGGTTAAAAAATGTTTCAGTTAAAATGTACAGATAGATGCTTATTTGTATGTACATATGAAACTGGAGCTTTGGGCCTACTCAGTAGCAACTCTAAAATGGGACATGAGAATGTTCCTAGATGTAAAATTTGATGTGGTGTTAATAGTATGAACATAGGGAATTATTGAGGAATTTTTCCTTCTTTGTTCAGATTAATGTATATTTACCAAATGGAAGTGTATAAAAGGAGATTGATTGGAATATGTTGTCGTAATGTAACATTAAGATGTCTCAATATGTAGATTGCATTTTCTACAAGGCATAAAACTGGTTTAAATAAAATCAGTTGTATGGAAACACTTGTGGTTTGCTTTGCTTCCCTTTATCATCAGCTTTGTTTTGGGCCTATCTAATTTTCATGAAGATTGTTGGTAATAGGAATTATAGTATATATGATACAGAAAACTGTCTCAATTTAGGTTCATATTTACATACTGAATTAACAATATTCCTGAATGGAAAATGATCATCTTGTTCAAGATAAGGCTATTTAGTTTAAAATGCATTTTTTTCAGAGTCTGTGCTTAAACCTTTTACCAATGGCTTGAGAAGAAATCAACTTGCTTGCATTTGATATCCCAATATTGAGAATTTTAGTAACCTTTTGGATTAAATGTTATCTTTTATGTGACAGTCCTCATATAAGCTACCCTGACACTGCCCATGCAATTCATGGGTGCAAAACCTGTATTTGCATGTTTGGTTTCAGGGGTACTTTTAATTGTACTCAGCAACCTATGTTACTGTACACCTTATTGTTATCTTCCCCCATTTTGTGAAAGGGGAAACTGATATTAGCGGCTTTAATACATTTTTGAGAGTCAGAACTTTACTAATAGTTTAAAAACAGTGAACCAAATGCTGTTTTGTTTTTTTGTCTGTGGTCTCTTGTACATAACAATGATATGCTGGAACTGCCCTTGGCTGTAATCAGGAGAGAGTCGATTTTTTTTTTTTTAAACTGGTCACCATATTTGCTTCAATTTGCATGAGGCTTACATTTTCACAGTTTAGTGTTCACTCTAACTATTCAAATTCATTTGCTAGCTGGAGTATGATGCTAACTGAATTTGAAAAATCTTTGATTTTGGGCAATAAAAGTAGATTAATAGCTATAATTTCCAAGATGGGAATGATGAAAAATTCTATTGGATAGTCCAGAACTATTCTTTTCCCAGTAAAGGGCATACTAACCTTCTTTACCACAATGAACTCCATGAATTTGATGACGTATGCCTTAAGTTACTTTTAATATTGTATCTGATGGTAAAGTCTTGTAAAGACATTGATCACATATGTCTGAATGCAACAACTGTTGGGTTCCTTAAAAACGGGAAATATTCACTGGCAGAATACCATAGCTCTATATTTTTCTGAAAGGCTTTGTGCATGGGTGACAGAAATTTGACAGATATTTGTCTTGTGAATGAAACTCTACAATGTTCTTACAGTGTAATCTCAGCTGAGCTGGAGGCACAGAGCAGGGCTTGAGATGAAAGTTAGTCTTTAAAAGCTATGTACCTTTCTTTAAATCTAATTACTATTTAAACTGTAGCATTAATTGTAGTTGGTCTACTATAAAAAGAATAAAGCATTGCTTAATTGCATTTAAATGAATAATATAAAAATATATATCTTGATTAGAGAGAGAGCTCAGGGTAATGAGTGACACGTATACAGAAAAATTGCATTAGCTAGTGGAGCTGTCATCAGCTTCCTCTAGTTGGCTCTGTCGTCAAATAGATATTCAAACACCTAGGTGTACAGTAATTCAGACTCTGAATGTTTTTTCCTCCTTAGACAATGATTCCATACTTCCAAATTTGAGAATCTTCCCAGCTCTGTGTATATTTTGTGGGGGTGCAGGTGGGAAGCAACTGCATAAATTGGCATATGTAGCTTCTCATGGCATGATATGCAATCAAATTGATGTAATAAAACTATTTTATCTTTTCGTTAATTATTATTGTTTTGAAACCTTGTTTAAAAATTTCTAGGTGCCAACCCAGAAGGGGTAGATAAGAGAGGACAGGTGTCCCAAAATGTGGCTGAGGAAATATGAGTGCTAAGCCAAATTATTTTCTGGAAGATTGAAACCTGCCTAGTTATGTGAGGTCTATTTTTAGAACACATTATGCTGCAATGTGGTATAAGATTCAAAGAGCAGCAGGTGTCAGCGAATCTGCTCACTGACACTCCAAGTTACAGCAGCAAAACTTTAGTAAATGTATCTTCTAAGCTGCAAATACGGCTCTGACATGGTGTGAAATTCTGCTAAACTGAACTTCTTCAGCTCCTGCTTTTGCATCTCATGAATCTGCTGTGATCACCCACTGCAATCTGGCTGGGTGAAGTTTGGAAATGCTCGCCATTAGCCATAGAAGGGAAGTGCTTTGCATTCAGATTTAAAATCAAAATAATCCCAAGAGGAAAGAGGGCCAGTAGTGCTCTGAGTGGGTTCTGAAAATATACAACTAATAACACCAAACAGACTGACACATGCTTTAGAGCATATATTGACTGGGATGTTGTTGTTTGGATTAAACCACTATTTTTCTTTTAAAATATTCGAGGTGGAGATGTAGGCTCTAGAGCTGTGTCTGTGCTAGAGAATGGAACTTTTTGGATTTGAACCATTTTAAGGGCAAAGAGTTCAGTGCCTCCATGCTTGCTATGGTGAGCTGGTCACCCCACAGCACAGGTTCTTAGAGTGCCAAATTTATCTGGTGTAGGTTAGAGACGAGGCTTTAAGGTTGGGTATAGTAAAAGGCTGAGTTAACACTGGGTGCCCTCAACTCCCATGGTCTTCTCATCCCAAGTGAACTATGAAAGTCTTGTTCCATGGCTACTGCTCTATAATTTGTGGAGGAGGGCTGGCTAAAGCTAAGTCTACACTGGCAATGAAATTTAGTGGCAATCAGCAGGATTTATGCACAAACTGCTGCTGACTTCCTAACTCCCCATCAATGTGACGTCTTCACTGAGTTGACAGGAGGTGTGTTCCCATCAGCACAGATCTATACCACTTGAGGAGGTGATTTGATTTAAGCTCATTTCCAGATTGACTTAATGGATCTTAACTGACCAATAAGTTGATCTGGAAAGATCGATCTGATGATGGAGAATGGTGGTTGCCAACACTGTAGATACGGCCTAAATCTGGAGTCAGTTCCCACCCCCTCTGCTGCCATCCCCAGCCCTCTTCAAATACTGTTAGGGAGGGGCAGAGGCTGACTCTTGCTGTCTACCCTGTTGAATTATGTCTTCAAAGCAATGTTTCATTGCTGCAATCATTAATTTCTGAGCAGAGTGCAGAAGCCTTTGAAAAGGATTCAGATCCATTGCAAAGTCAGGATAAACATCATAAAGAAAAAAGCTCTCCTTTGATTAATTGTATATAATCTAGCAAAGATTCAAACAGATGAGAACTGTGATTTTTATTTTTTTTTTAATATTGCTGGCTCTGACTGTGCCATGAAGTTGTACCAGTTTCAGGGATTCTTGTCCTCCACAGAGAACCCAGCAGCTGTAATGATAGAGACAGTGTTTTGAGAATTGCCACTAGCATGGGAAAGGCAGGCTACACAGACTAGGTTCAGACAGCTCTGAAAGCGGTAGAAAGCAGCAGAGGAGATCAAAAGCGGATAGCTTGGCTCAGAGAAACTTGTGGAATTAATTTAGCAGCAGTAGGTGAAGATGTAGATGTACAGAGATTACATGTGATCAATGGGGTGGTTCTGAGGAGAAACACACTACAAATAAAGTTGATTTTTATGGAGACAGTAAATTTTATTGTGAAAGGGACTTTCCTGTCCTCTTCTCTGACACAGTTCTATATCTGATTGGAGAAAGGGCAGCAAAATAAAATCAGTTGAGGAGTATTTTTGTGGTGCTTCTATTTGTTTGGCTGAATATTCAGAAGGGGTCCTTGTGAGGAGTCGGATCTGTATTCAGCCAAGCAGGCTGTGGCACTCAACTAAGTCATTTTTAGGGAAACATAGTAGATATATAGAAATATTCAGAGAGGAAATGGAGGATTTCACTTGTCTGATAAGCTGGAAAGCTGTCTGTCTTGTAGATGGTATTTTACAGTAGATGATGACCCTCCAAATACTGTACTATGATAAAAGTTCCAAATCAGTTGTGCAAGACAAAGTACAGTATTTGAACTCAGGGCCTATGGTAACTCTGCAAGTTAAGTACCTTCAGCTATCACCAGTTTTGCTGGCACTTGCAGACATTCAGCACCTAGTCAGAATGGTTCCTTAAGGGCCCAAATACTGCAAAAGTATTTAATGAAAGGTGGGTTTATGGGCTTGTTTGCAAAATCCTCATTGGCATGTGCAAAGTACATCTGGGGGCCTGACAACCTAACTGCTGCATATTTGGGAACACACACAGATGTACCTGAAGATACTGCTGCAGTTGCTCTGGGGGCTGGGTGAAGGACTCAGAGTTTGAGAGGGCAACAGTGTCTTTAACTTATGCCTAGCTGCCTGTGCCCTTACAAGTTTATACCAAGAGCTGGGCATGGCTGAAATGCAGAAGTGAATTGGTCATATACATTTTCTCCTCTCCTGATTACACACCCCTGCACTGAAGGACTAGAAGAGGAGTGAGATGCATACAACATTTGCCGATTCCGTCTATGCTGGATTTTGTGCCCCTTTGTGCTAATAGCACTTGTTAATATGCCACTCCAAAGGAAACACCACGCTCTGTGGTTTCATAGGTGATATTTTGATGCTGTTTTCTTTCGCAGATGATACAAGTTGATAGATGGAGCCAGGGAGCATTTAACTGGGCTCAGGTTTTATTAGAAGCTTGAAACATGGGCAAGGTGGGCAGGCCAATTTGTGGGCAAACATGGTCAGGTTTGTGATTTCAGGTGGAAAGCATATAAAACCTCAGTTGTTTTAACAAGGTTTTGATTCCAAACCGGTTACAACTTGACTGTTTCATTACCTTTCCTGGATCCAAGTGAATCTGAGACCCAAGTCAGAACCTAGAGTCAGCAGTGTTTGCCTTCAATGGCACTACTCACATGCTTGGTTCAGCAAGATTCTTAATTGTATACTTAAAACTAAGTATGTGTTTAAGATGCATCCTGAATCATGAGTTAAATTCTGAAGGAGTCCATGGGAATAATAGCTACGAATTGATCTAGACCAACATTTAAACTGTGTTCCAAGTGATGTGAATAGGTTTTCTGTGAAAAAATTTCAATGCTAGTGATATTTTTTCTTCTGAAATATGAAATTGTGTGTATCAAAAATGCTAAGGTATTTGAATAGTAGATTTGCCTTTGTTCTTCCTCCTTTGTTGTTGTTTTTTTAAATAAAGGACATCTCCAGAAAACTTTTAAATCACCTTTTAAGCAATATGGGTGGCAATTTTTCAGTATGTAAAACCCTACCCTCCAGCCCTGGACCAATGTGTGTGTTCCTTCAATATAGTCCAAGCCCAAAAGTGTTCTGTGACCAAATTAGTTTGGGAAATACTGGCCTAGATTTATTGGTTCCAAGACCAGAAGAGACCATTGTGATCATCCAATTTGACTTCCTGTATAGCACAGACCATAGAACTCACCCAAATCTGCACTAGAGCAGATCTTTTAGAAAAACATCTGATCTTGCTTTAAAAATTGTCACCCACCAGGACTCTTGGTAAATTGTTCCAATTGTTAATTACCTTCACTGTTACAAATGTGCACTTTATTTCCTATCTTATTTTTGTCTAGTCATTGAATTGTGTTCTAACTTTTCTGTTAGAATGAAGAACCCATTATTAAACACTTTCCATGTAGATATTTACAAGGTGTAATCAAGTCACCCCTTAAGCTTTTCTTTCCTGATTGATTGAGCTGCTTGAGTCTGTTGCAAGAAGACATGCTTTTAATCCTTTTATCATTCTTGTGGCTCTTCTTTGAACCCTTTCCAATCTGTCACAATCCTTCTTGAATTGTGGGCACCAGAACTGGACATGGTATTCCAGCAGCAATTTTACCAATGCCAAATATAGAGGTAAAATAACACCCCTCTAATCCTTCTTGAGATCCCTTGTTTATACTCCCCAGGATCCCACTAACTCTTTTGGTCACAGAGTTACACTGGGATCTTGCAGTCAGCTGATTATCCACCACACCCCCAAATATTTTCGGTGTCACTGCTTCCCAGGATGAAATAGCCCATCCTGTAAACGTGGCCGGTATTCCTTGTTCCTGGATGCATGCACTTAACATTAAGCTATATTAAAAGCATATTGTTTACTTCTGCACAGTCTAGTAAGCTGTTCAGACTTCTGCATCAGTGATCTCTCTCTCATTTTTTACCACTCCCTGACTTTTTGTGCCATCTCCAAAATTTGTGATTTTGTTTTCTTCCAGATCATTGATAAAAATATTAAATAGTATGGGATAAAGAACTGATTTCTATAGGACCATGGGGGGGGGGAAAAACCTGTTTGATTCCCCATTTACAACTACATTTTGAGACCTATCAATTATGCAGTTTTAAATACATTTAAATGTGTGCCAGGTTAACATTGTATTCTATTTGTTAAATCGAAATGTTGTCTTGGTGTAAGATACTCTGACTTTGTATCACACTATTACCTTTTGTCAACCAAACTTGTAATCTCCTAAAAAAGTTTGCCAGCATCTATCTTCCATAAACCCATGCTGATTTGCATTCAATATACAGCTTCATTTGCCTGTGTCACTCCTGAAATGCAGAATACATTGGAATATTTATTAGCACAATGAGTCAGATTCTTAAAGGCACCTACCGACACTGCTGAAGCTGTGGTAGAATTAAATTGGCATTGTTTGGTAGTGTTTCTAAGTGGATGGCATTAATAAAGCATATATTCAAGGTCTTACTGACATCTTAGCACAGAAAACTGTTGGGCGTATTTATATTCACTATAGGGATTTCTATTTTAATCAGATATTTTTAACAAGAAAATAAGATTTCAGACTGAGTTCCTCATCAGTACACTCAGGTGGAGGACTAGAGCCAGACTGTTCAAATCTTTGCACTGCTATTTTTATTCAGAAATAATAAACATCATCATAACAGCATGTTTCCAGGCCTTATTATGTGGAGGAAACCCTTAACTGTGTTGCACAAAAATAGGAGGTGATGTGAAAAAGTTTAAAACTTGGCTTCTGTGCTTTGCTTTTCAAAAATGTACAAATGTTTGAAAGACTTCTACAAAATGCTTTTCTGTTTGCTGCTTAACCTCAGAAATGTCAGTGGTCTTCCCTGTTTATGCTGGATGACACTTGGAGGATTTCAGAGACTGGAAGGAGGAGAGGAAGTATCCTTGATAGGCACAGGGTACTGAAACTCTGTAAGAAACACAACCTTTCATCCAAGAGTTTGCTGGGCCTTGGAATTAAACAGGTGTTAACCAAATATAAAAAATTTGAGACAGAGTAAAAATTCTTTCCCCTCACTATTGCTCATTTTTCACTTTTTTTTGTGATTTTTGTAATTTGAGCTGTTCTGCAGTTATCACAGTCTCCCTATAGATGAGATCTGAATTTCTAATATTAAAAAAAACAAAAACAAAAACCACAGATTTTTTTTATCTTCATTTGTTTTCTAATTTTTTTTTTCCAGGCACCTTTCCTAGTCACCTTTATCCTTCCCATTTGAGGAAAAATCTTGCACCAAATGACACACCCCCACTGGTTGTTTAAATATTCTTAGTGCGAGCAAGCACATGGTTTCACAGCTCACTGCCACCAAACTGTGCAGTGCTGTGGATGATGGAACAGATACATAGCCATGTTAATAAAAGAACCCTTCCTGTATGGTTGCCACAGCGCAGTAACTCTGAACATTTACGTACATACGTATTTCATATCTGAGATGCACACTTGATTATTATGCAGATAGGCATGCTGAAGGTCATGTCAGAGGTGAATGTAAAGCATCCATTATTTCACCAATCTGTTTGGCCCACTAAAACAATAATGAATTTTAATTAAAAGTAAAATCTTGTGGCGGAGGCATGTTCTCAAATGGGAAATGTAAATGACTAACCTAGCTCTCCCTTTGGAACTTAAATTATTCTGTCAAGTTCAGCAAAACAAACAAGGAGTCCTGTGGCTCTTTTAAAGACTAACAAACTTATTTATCACATGAGCTTTTGTGAGAGAAAATCCCACTTCATCAGATGCTTTGAAGAACAATTTGAAGAAGAATTCAGAGTATTTGTGGATCTTGAGAATTCAGACTGAGCACAAAGATACTGAACATCCTCTGTAGCACAGTGGAGGAACCTCATTTGAAGATAAGCCTTGTGATTATGCAAATGATGCCCCTATAAACCTGCCTTTTATTTAGTAAGGAAACTGATTCCCAGTGCTAGAAAAAACAGGACAAATGAAATTTTATTTAAAACTACCACTTAAGCGAGAGTCCAACCAAGCATTGACACTAAACAACCGTTCACTTCTTTAAAGAGCTCGGAGTGGGAAAGAGTTAAATATATCTAATGAGCATTTTGACATGTAACTGAGGTGCTGGATTGTGCTAATCTCATCCTTCAGACACTGAAGATGCTAATGACTTGTCTCTGTGGATGTGTTTAGACCTCAGGCTGTCACTGGCTCTGAAGGAGACCCTGAAGATCAAAGAGGTTTTCAGCGGAAAGTAGTGTCAAAGACTGCTATTGTATGCAGTTGCTGCCTTCAACGTTGTCTTCCAATAGGATCTGACCATGTCTGTACACATCATTATCCTGATTAGTGAGGACGAAGGGTTTTTGTAAAATTATACCTGGACTGTTGCAATCCGATTTTGTATCGAAGTGGAATGTATCCATACTGAACTGCTTAAAGGAAATAATGTATTTGTTGACTTAAAACTGAGGAATTCAAGGGAATGAATTCAGAAGATCTATAATTCTTTTAAACAAATTGTGTGTGCGTGCATGTAATTTGCATGTAATTTTAACAAGTTCTGAATGTAAGGATAATAAGCTATTGGGAAAGGATCTTGCTCAGAATAGAAATCTGTGCATCTTGCTGAAGCACCGTGTCTGACATAAGCAAGAGAAGCAGTGCCAATTATGAGACACTGCAGCTGAGGTTAAAATCCATGCCAGGGGCAAAGCATATCCATAGGGACGTGGGCAACTTGTCAAAAACTATGCCAGGTTCCCATTACAGTGCCCATTGATAAAAAAAAAAATTAGATGGATTTTCAGTTTGTTGCAATGACCAAACCCAAAATGCAAGAATTACTGAAAAACAAAGCGGATGAGATCTGGGAAGGAAGGGCTAGGTTTTTCAGAGCTAATGCAGATGTTTCACTGGAGTTCTGGTAATAGCTTTTGGTGGAGGTAATTGTCCAAATTTAGATTTAAAAGCAATTTACCTATCAGGGAAGCATCTAGTCCAGTCCATAAGGAGTATGTGGAAATTGGCCCTAGAAATTCTGCAAAGCCAAGGGGCATTTTTGTTTGAATTAAGTGCTGGTATCTACTGTAGGGAGGGTGACCAAATGTCCTGATTTTTATAAGACTAGTCCTGATATGTGGGGCTTTTAAAATATATATAAATGCCTATTATCTCTGAGGAAGTGGGATCTTCTCCCACAAAAGCTGATGCAAAAAATAAATCTTAGTCTTAAAGTGCCACACACCGCCTTTTTTTTTTTTTTTTTTTTACTGGACTAGACTAACACGGCTATCCCTTTTGAAACTGTGGTTTTTTTTTGTTTTTGTTTTTTTTTTTCCACATTTGCTAGCTGGTTACCCTAACTGCAGACACCTCAGCCTGCATTGGCCAAAATGAAACAAAGTTGCAAAAGAGCAGAAATGGAAAATCATTAATAATGATAAAATGAAGCATTTTAAAAATGTGGAATCAGGTTCTTTAGCAGAAAAACTTCTGTAACTCCAGCTTCCTGATCCACCATTTCAGGCTTCAGTTTACAGTAATGAAAATGACACCATGATAACAAATGTGCAACGGAGGCAAGTTTGGGCCCCGAGCAAGGATTGGTGCTGGGGAATGCTTTGGTTGCTGGAATGACAGGATGCAGGGCAGGAGGCCCTAGTGTTTGTCTTGTGGCAAGCTGCTCATTAGGAGGAACTGCAAACTGACTTCATATAGGTCACTGAACAGCTCCCTGGAGGTAGCTCCTTTAAGGGGGTTAGCAACTGGGGCTGGATTCAGACCAGCAGCGGAGATGTTGAACCTGCTTGCTATTCTCCTTTGGCTTCTACCTAGTGATTTAAATGCAAAATGCTGGTGCTAACCTGTCAAATCCATATAACAAATGGCCAATGACTGCTTATTACAATAACCTTGTATTTCAAACAAGATTTTACTACTTATTAGCACTTGCTGTTAAGAGCAAACAAGTGCCTGACGTGTTGCCAGGTCTGTGGGTTTCCTCTGTTTGCACAGCTTTCCAGGGAAGGCCATGGACACCTGCCTTTTAAAAAGAGCCAAAGGGGCAGCCATGTTACTCTACTTCAGTAAAAACAAACAAGGAGTCCTGTGGCACTCAAAGGCCAACAAATTTATTTTTTGTATGAGCTTTTGTGGGAGTGGGATTTTCTCTCACAAAAGCTCATGCAAAAAATAAATTTGTTAGTCTTTAAGTGCCACAGGACTCCTTGTTTGTTTTGACTTTTAAAAAGATCTGTATTTTTGCCACTGTAGTGCTACCCGTACGTGCAAACAGTCACTTTCTAGGGTAGTAGGTTTGGCCCGAGACTAGCTGGTTTGGCTCATTTTTGGCTTAGCTCATAGTGATATACTTCCACTACATCACAAAGGGTCTAGTTGGAGCCCTGGCCATGGTAATATGCATATTGGACATAGAGCTCAACTACCAGATGAGGGACTCTAAAAGTGCTTTGTCTGGCCAACAGTTGGCAGCCAAAAATACCCTGAATGCTGCTCGGTCAACATAACTCATGCAGCTCTGTGGCAGGGCTGCAGCTCTGAAAGCCAATGTGAGAATGCTGGGTTTAGAGTCAGAGCTCCAGAAACCCATGACAACATCGACTTATCTAGAGCCGCCTCCGGCTGACCTGTACCATGCCGCACAAAGAAATATGGTACACTTTTAAAGGGAAAATGGTGTGTACTATAAGGTCCATCAAATAACTTCTGTTTTTTGTTTTGAGGGCATTTAAGCTAAGAGGTGTGCCACTGATCCTTTAATATTAAACAACACTTTGGGGACAATCTTATTAGTTAAATTCCCTCCTTCCTTAATTGTTATTACTTATAAACCACAGATTCAAGGTAAGCGGGGAATAAATTTAAATCTTTTTCAGGTGAAGCTGGGTAAATACTAGAAACAAGTATTTTCAATAATGCCTTCAAATAGAAAAAGTGTGTCTGTTTGTATAGTGTCTCCAATCCTTATTTGCTTTTCATGTTGAAATCCTACAGTAATGGAACAATCTAGGACCGCTAACCAGGCCAGATTTTTGAGGAAACTTTGTTTGCAAGAATTTTGGCAGAAAGGTCAGGTGGGAATATTTGCACAACCGTTTTCACACAATACTCATACAAATATGATCAGCATTGGAAATGTTGAGGTGTCTTATTATCCAAGCCCTTTGTAGGTTTGAGCATCATTTAACAAAGGAAAAGAAGGATGCCAGCCTACCACTGAAAGCATATGAATAGTGAGCTACGATTAGTGACAAATAGAAGTCATAGTAAGAATCTGTGGGCTTTCGTTAGAGAGACGTTCACATAAATCATTCTTTGAATTACATGCAAATTTAATAAAATTAATTTTTTTGACAGAAAAGATTTAAAAATGTAGACACATGCCACCTCCAGGGTCTCAGTCTTTATCATAAGCCATTTCTATAAGGATATCCAATCCCTACCTTTTCAGAGAGACTTAAATAATCCTGGACACATTCTCTAGGTCCCTGTCCAAACTTTAAGGGATGAAAAACTGCTGGAGCCACAGAGGCTTATAGATATTTTGCCATTGACTTTAATGAGATGGTGATGTGGTGTCCACCTCTCAGAAGCCTGAGGGGATCAAGGTGGCTTGGTGAGCCAATTAACCTTTGAGTTGCACCTGTTGGAGGAGCCAAGGAGCACAGACTGATTAGAGATGAGGTTCAGCTACACAGGAACAGCTTGGTGACTGGGAGAAGGAAAGGGGTTTGCAGAGAGATACTCTCAAGGTGAGAGAAGGTAAGGTAGGAAGTAGCCTAGGGATACAGCTGCAAGGTTAAGGACTGTGTAGACATTGGGTGCTTGTTATAGGGTCCCTTGTAGTAGGAACCCAATGGAGAAGGCATGCCTATGTTCTCCTACCAGCTTCTGAGTAGTAAGCGCTGTTAAGATTCAGTGAAAGGGAAGACTACACAAGACAATGAATGACAAGGGACTTTGAGGTATGCTACCCCCCATCCCCAAAGAGGAAAGCCACAGTCACCCGAGTGGAGGAACACGCTATGAAGTGGGAGCAGTTGAATCCCATGATAGCAAGAGGAAGAGTGATGGAGCACTATGTCAGCAAGGAGCATAGGCCTGGTAGGACTAATCCCCAGATGCAGCCAAAAGGAGGGGCACCAGCGTTAAGTGAAGTACCCTGTGACGGGGTACCAGTATTTTACCCACAAGATTTAACAAGTTGAACCATTTGGAAGGTGTTTTGGATATCCCAGATTTTTTGGTGCCATGATGTTACTTAAACCCATATCTTTCTGGTGTGAGTCACTGTTGTCATGTCCCCTCCGCCCCATGTGGCACCTAGAACATGAGACTGAAGAATCTGCTTCAGTTAGGTGGCTTTTAGCCCATGTGGTAGGGGGGAGGCTCACATGCTAAAAAGTCCCAGGTTCAATCCTGCTGGCTTACCACTGGGTCTGTGGCGTTACACTGCCTTCCAGCCATTCAGATCACCAAACTCCCATTTAGACATGGCTTCCAGTTACAAGCTACTAAGGAGGGGAAAAGAGCTCACAATACAGTGCGAGGTATTATTATTAGTGCCCACTGTACACTTATTAATATTTGGTTGTGGTGAGTATTATGGTCATATCTGGCAAGCAATTTGAGCTGCCTTTCCCCAAAAATGGGTGGAAAGAAGCAGGAAAGAGGCCTTAGTATCCATAGTTTGTGGATCAAAGTAGGTCAGAGATCATGTGCAGCTGTCATTTGCTGTAACCATGTATGCCTACTTTTAAAACTGGATTGTTAGAGGAAATGAATTACATACAGACATGTAGAAGAGTCCTTGGTGATAGATGAGGGACTGGATTCTGAATTGGTGGAAAGTACATTCATCCCTCTGAGTTTTCATCTTTTGATGTATGTCCAGTTTATATATAGTTTCAAACACCTTGCGGATTCCTGGTAGACCTATTTGTAATGTACCTGACTGAATAAATCTTGTAAACATTCTTCTAGAGTCAGAGTTAATTTAATAGCTATTAGTAGTGAAACATAGATGTAACTTCTGCCAGCAGGCTCCTGTAGCATTCTTTCGTTACCTCAAGAAGCAGAACACTTTTCAAATCCATGACTGAATAATAATGCCTAAAATTAAATTATAAATGCAGTATGGTTTCATTACATATAGTCTAGATCTGGACCAGAAAAGATGGCTGCTACTCTTAAATATCTTATAAGAATCTCAAATGAGTCTTGGATCCTTAGCCATCAGATTAGCTCAAGTGGGTATAAAAAAATCCAACCTGACATGAAATCTGAGGTTTTACTATACAAGCATGAAATAGGTTGGGAGACTCTATCAATCTTTTAATTCACATGAAATGATGAGGCTCTGAAGTAGATTTCTGTGCTTTGTGGCAATATCTGCCAACTTACTCCCTCCATTTTCTTCTGTTGCTACCAAATCCCTCTCTCAACTCAGGTTGTATTTCTAGTCCCTTATGTTCCTTGCAGCTAATAAATGGACTGTGTAAATTAATATCACAGGCACTGCAGTTCCATATGGAGCACCTCGCTCTTCTCACATAGACACACCTTTGTCCATAGGCTTGATGCCCTATGACATATATGTAGCATTCTGTAGGAGTGGTTCAGAAAACTGTAGATTACAGCAGTATTTAATGTATTTTGGTCCCATACAAACCAGTGTTATCTGTTTTTAATATGAAGAATTATTCTTGTTAGTGGCCTTTGTAGAGAAAATTTGGACATTGCCAAAAGCTAGGCTGCTAAGCAAGTGCCCTGAATTTCATGGGTTCTGGGTATCTGCAGCTCCCATTGACAAACTGGGACTTAATGGTAAATGGTCACTTACACCAAAAATCACACCTCATTGAAGTTGTTTACAGTTCCTGGAGATAGATAGATACCCCATCTCATTTGGTTCCCTAGATCTTATACCAAAGACTGCCTATATCTAATTCTGTAATCAATTATCTAAAGGTTTATTAACTAGGATAAAATGAATTACAAGCCCTGTGGATAGATGGAAGTGGTGGATGTGGTATATCTTGAGTTTAGGAAGGCTTTTGATACTGCCTTGCATGGCCTTCTCTTGAACTAAGGAAATACAACCTATGGAGCAACTGCAAGTGAAATACATAACTGTTCTCAGAAAATAGTTATGAGTGGTTCACAGTTAAGATGAATGGGGTCCCGCAGTATCAGGTCTGGCTCTTGTTCTGCTCAATATTTACATCAGAGATCTAGATAATGGCATAAATAGCATGCTTGTAAAGTTTGAGCATGACTCCAAGCTGGGAGTGGTTGCGAGTGCTTTGGTGGGTAAGATTGAAATTCCATATTATACAGAAAAGCTGGAGAAATGGCTTGAAATAAGATGAAATTCAGAAAGGACAAATGCAAAGTCCACTTAAAAAGGACCAGTTCATTGCATACATACAAAATGGGAAATGACTCCTTAGGAAAGAGTACTGCAGGAAAGGATCTAGGGGATGGGGGAGTCACAAACTAAATATGAGTTCAGCAGTGTAACACTGTTGCAGAAAAATCATTTAGGGATGTTATAGCAGGAACTTCGTAAGCATGAGATTAGAAATAATTCTACCATGCTGACTGGGACTCAGCTGGAGTACTATGTTCAGGTCTGTGTGCCACATTTCAGGAAAGATATGGACAAAATGGAGACAGTCCAGAGAAGAGCAATAAAAATTAAGGTTCTAGAAAACATGAGGTATGAGGGAAGATTGAAAAGAATTGAGTCTGTTTAGTCTGGAGAGGAGAAGGCTGAGTCTTGTCATAACAGTTTTCAAATACTTAAAAGGTGGTTGCAAGGAGGAAGTATAAAAATTGTTCTCCTTAACCTCTGAGGATAGGACAAGAAGCAATGGACTTAAATTGCAGTGAGGATGGGCTAGGCTGGACATTAGAAAAAATTTCCTAATTTGTAGGATAGATCAGCCCTGGAATAAATGGCTGAAACTGGTTGTGGACTCTCCATCTTTGGAGGTTTTTAAGAAGAGGTTAAACAACGACTTGTCAGACATGATCTATCTAGATAATATTTAGTATTGCCAAAAGTGCAGGAACAGGAGTAGATAGCCTCTTGAGGTCCCTTCTAGTCCTACAATTCTATAAAAAGGTGGAGAGAGAGATTCAGCATTAATCTTTTCCTGACAGTTGAACCAGTTTTAAAGCAGATGAAAACTGGCTTATGGTTTCTCAGCTTGACGTCACCTATAGTTTGTGACAAATTGTCACTTCCAGAAAGATGGAAGCCACCAACATTAGACTCAGAAATGATAAAATATGACTGATAACTGCATGTCATAGTTTATAGATGGCAAGAAGCTCTTTGTAACATGTAAGTTGACCAGACTGGAAATTTGAAAAATCAGGACATTTTGGGGTGGGGTGGGCGATACAGTTGCATACATAAGAGGAAAGCCCCTACTATCAGAATGTACCGATAATATCAAGGTCTGGTCACTCTAGTATCATGCCAACATTCACAGAACTGTGGGGAGTTTTCCATTAGTGCAAGATTGTGTGGGAGAGCCGTTGGTGTTAAAACATTGCTCAGATTGCATTTTGAAGCTAAACCTGAAGTATGGAGTGAATCTCATCATTCTAATTTCCTAGCCCCAGACAGCTCCAAGGGATATCTTTTTAGTTTTCCACTCTGTGAGGAGGACTAGTGCAGTAGCTTAATTAACAAAGGACTTAAGTTTCAGTACTGCATTGAATGACTGCTCTAAAAACTAGTCCTGACTGATGATGAGATGCCAAGTTTCCAGACCTCTGTCTTGCTGACTTCGTAGTCATTCCCACTGATAGACAATTGCCTCGGGGCTCTGTGAAACTGGATTTCTCAAGTCAGCTTGTGTACATTGTTGATCAGGAGCAGCCATTTCCTATCTATCTATTATAGGGAGAGCTTATATTTGGGGGAGAATAGATGAGAGAGAATTTTGACAGAATATATTGAATCAAATATTTTTAAACTGGTTTTTTTCTAACAAATGACAGCATTGAATATTACATCAACTCAGCAGCATTTCATAACATATCATCATGGAAGTAAAATATTCTTAATGCTATAAATCAATGATAAAATGAAGATCCTTACAATCTAACAAGGAACATAATGGGGGAAGCCTAACATTTATCTTTAACCCTTAAACATGGTATAGAGTTGAAGGAGAAATTCAAGAATGTCAATGGATGCTATTCAGTAGCTTCTGAGCTAGAAATAGAAATATCTTAGCCAAGTTGCACAGGCTTCCATAGGTTAATTTAGCTGATTGGACTTCCACTAAAGCTCCTGAAGAATGTGTTAACAGACACGTGACCTAAGCGATAAAGTATATTGTTTGTACCAGTAGCAAGTGGAATTTTGAACATTTGGCTTAAATACTGGTGTGCAGTTTGCACAAACTTAATATGTTTCATGTCCAGTATTACCCTCTTAATCATTCATGTAATCTATCCCTTTAAAGATATTATCCTGCACCATTGATGTAAATGGGAATTTTGACTGGACAGAAATAGGACCTAAAGTGGCTCTTGCTTCCTGATAGATAAATTTGGGTGAGCTAAATAAATGGTGGGATCCTCCAGGTGGATGGTTGTGGTTGTTTTTCTTGTGGGGCTCTGGTGCTTTTCACTTCAGTATCTTCCCCTATGCTTTGTTTGACCCAAAATTAGTGAAATCTTTCCTAGAATACGCCTCCCATACTTTAAACTATTTTGAGAATGCTTCAAACTACTTAGATATTGACTAAATAGAATGAGATTTATTTTTCAAGAGGTTTTAGCTGATTGTTAAATCCACAAATAGTAATAATGTTATCCTCCCTTTTTCTGACAGCTGACAATCAAATGTAAAAGAGGAAGTCACGGCTATGTTAAAATCACTGACAAAACTCCCATTGACTTCAGTGAGGCCAGAATTTCTCCTAAGATGTGCATGGAGAAATATTTGGAATGTAACACTGCAAGCCCTCTTTGGGGTAGCAAACAGATTTTGTTGAGCTCCCTGCTCTAGCTGTCCACACAGTCTTTCTGAGCACTCCTACAATCCTGGTGTTTTTCTGTCCACTTATATGAGTATGAGAATAATATTAATAAGATCAGTAGTGCTGCCTTTGTGCTTATTAACATTTGCTTTCAGGTAACTTGAGGTCAATCTGAAATGATGCTTGTGCAATAGGGTGGCTGGTGCTGGGCACAGTGGGCTCATGCCCCGCGACCGAGTGCCGGGGACCCGGGGCTGTGCTGCCTGCAGCAGTGACTGTTTTCTCCAGTTCCATCCCTGACCAGAGGTCCGAGATTGGGCCACCTGCAGCGGCGGTGGCTGCCGTCCATGGCCCCGGCCCAGGGGGCCAGGGCTGGGCTGATGGTGGCAGGAGCCTGATCTGGGTCCTGCCCAGGGCCCTGGGACCAGATCGGGCCTAGGCCCAGAATTGGGACCCGGGCTGCAGAGCCCAGCCTCTTGGTCTTTTCCTGGGCCAGCGTTGCTCCTGTCCTTGTGTATCTCTAAGGTGGACGGAGTGCATTTCCTGAAGCAAGAGCACAGCTTGGGAGATTTTTCTCTTTATAGTTCCTTAAGGGGTCCATGTGGCAGAATTAGGCTAAGTGTGATTGCCCTCCTAAGTGATAAAATAAATTTTGTTAGTCCTTAAAAGTGCCACAGGACATCTTTTTTGTTTTTGCCAACCTAGGTGAACACTAGACCACAGTATGTTTCTCATAACCTGTTAATTGTTGTCTCATCTATGTATAAAATATTGTTCTATCTAATCAAGAGCCCCCCCCCAAAAAAAAAATTCTAGGGAAACTCCTCCAAAAAGGGACAGTTGAGTTGAAAAATGGAGGGCCAGCACTGAAACAAAATGGCCTCTCTCATAAAAGGCAGGGAGGGAAGATGTGAGGGGTGACACCGCAACCTGGAATAGGGACAAATAAAGCAGTAAGGCTAATGCTGGAAAGCAAATCAAACTGCTGCCAAGGTACTGAAAACTTAGTTAAACTGCAGCCTCTTTTTTTTGCAACTGGGGCTGAAAGGGGCCGAGAAAACTGCTCCTCTCCTTTTCCATTACTCTTCTCTCCCTCTGTTTGCTGTGGGGTGCAGAAGTCTTGGGAGATCTCCTGATGGTGGCAATAAAACTTCATCAAGACTTATGGGGGAATATCTATTGCTTGGCTCTGAAAGTATTCACATGGGGGGAGCAGGTCAGCTAAGTGCTCCCAAAACTCTGGATGAGATGGGATTTTGCTGGGGTTTGGCACAAAACAGAGCGTGTCAAAGAAGGGAGAGAAATGACACCCCCACCAAAGCAAGGAGACAGAGCACATCAACAATGCCATCCACAAAAATGTAAAATAATTCTTCCTCTCTCCATAGTCCAACTTCTAGAAATATATCAAATGTACTGAGGATGTTTACTCAGATTTCTCTGGAAGGCATTATGTATGCACCTCACACACACAGTTCATATGTATAAGCAACAATCATCAGTAATGCTTCTGTTCCAATAGAAGAAAAAAGGCCATTTCTGCTGAATCTAGCTAAATAAGCCAAAGACATTGTAGCTGGATGTGTGTATTGGTTGACTATTGACCTATGTGTCGCAAGCTACATTAAAACTAACAAAAAGCATTTATATGATAATTTTAAACAGCAGAAGCATTAGCTTTTGGATTTATTTTTTAGAATGTCTTGTAATGGTGCGTCCCCCCTTCTGTTTAAATTTAATGTCAGAACCTTTAAAGTCACTTGGTAACACTGCTTTCCTTGACTATTTAAATAGGACAGACAACTGGCAAATTTAGCATTGGTATAAATGGGTGAAATTTCATTGCTTCAATGAAATCAACAGTATCCCAGTCACACTATATCTGAATTTGACCCTGTAGTCTGGGGACATTGGACGCGATTATCTTTTCACAGTAATGTTAATTGGGAATCTTATTTAAATCAGTTGAGTTGCCTTTTGGAGCGGAGAGTCTGGCCTGCAAAGCATGTGGAGCTGAGCCTGTAAAATAAAGTCAATGCAAGCCTTTCCATTGACTTCATAGGGGGCATAAGATCAAGCCTGTTATCTTGAGAGAGACTGTTAGAGAAGTATAGGTTTTGTTATATTTCTCCTGCCCACAACTCTGTGTGGGCCTCAGTGGTGTGTGGAACCCGGATGTGTGTGAGTGTGGTTCTGTTTGGTGGGTTTTGTTTTGTAATTGTTGAATTGGACACACACACAACCTATGCAAATAGAGTCCTTGTGAAAAAGGCAGGGGATCACTGAACTTTCACTGTTGCCTTTATTGTTCATTGTATCATAAAACCCATGTAAAGCAGTCACTATTTAAATAGGAATATTAACAAAGGCATTTTGTGCACAAATTGTACCCTATGTAGAAGATTATTTTAAAGTGAGTCCTGCAGTTTTTCAAGGAATTTCTTGTGTATAAAAGGTAGAATACAGCAAAGATTTTCAGTTAACATAATGCTAAAGTACACAATTTCAGTGCCCTGAACTGAGAAATAAAGGATAAGTGACATTTTTACAAAGAGTCAAACTGTTAGGGGAAAAAAAGGTTCACACATCAAGACTGGGCAGGGAACAGTTTTCAGTTATTATTAATATTTTATATTTGCCATGTGTCATAAGAGGATAAATTTAACTAGTTTAATATTGTGTTTATGATGTAATCAGTAGCAGTACTGAGCAACATTCTCCATAGAGCAGAAGTCAAATTACTGGGATTTAACATAAGAGTTTAATAACAATAATTTAATATGTATTGTGAACTATTAGGAATTACAGCTTTTTCTTTCTATCAGCATGGAATAAATCTGTTGGATCTTAAATCTGTGACTTGATTCATGACTCAGAAAGGTGGGGGGAAGGGGAGAGACCTATCCTCAGCTGGTATAAATCTGCATAGTGTGATGGAGTCAAGCCTGAGGGCTAGAGGAGGTTGCTAGAAAGTAGATAGATTAGCTCCAGGCTTAATAAATCCCTGTTTCCAGGGTAAGCAGGATGGAGCTGCTCTGAGACCAATTAGAGCACCTGAGACCAGGTAAAGCACCTGAAGCCAACTGGAGAACCTGACACCAGTTGGGGGAATTGGCTACAGTAGATAAAAGGCCTCTGTTGCAGGGAGGTGGGGGGGTGGTTGGAGGACTGGAAGTTTGTGTGGAGTAGCAGAGTGAAGAAGAACTGGAGAAAGCTGACTAGTAGCTGTTGCTGTGAACACTTAAAGGTACAGTCAGACAGGGCAAGTTTGCCTAGATGGGTCTTGGGCCCCATGACCTATGGGGTGAAGAGTCTGGCTCTAGGACATTGCAGTACTGGGAAGTTTGGGGGAAGGAGAACCATGCTGAAGCTGGCTGCCAGGCTTGAAGCACACAACCCACATTGCCCAAGCAACGCCATTTATCACAACTGGTGTTGGGTGGGTTCTCTGTGCACAGCGCCTAGAGTGGAGAGGCAAGAGGGAGTTTTTCTTCCCCATTCTACCCCATGGAGGACGCAGTAAAGACCCTGATCTAGCCCACAGTGGCTAAGCAGGAGGCCACATGGGCACAAATGGCCACTCAACAAGAGTCCCTGAGGCTTCAACAAGAGACTAGTCAATTGCTGATAAGTTAAGTTCAGCATGGTGCTCCCTCCTCCAAATTTCCCAGTACTGCACTATTGGAGTTTAGTTGCCACTTACTATGCATACAAGTGGACGCCAGGGCTCCCTTACACAGCTGTATTACTTGTGCCTCCTGCTGCCTAGAGCTATACTGGGGCTTCTGTGATGCCCAAACATTTACCTGGGCCTTTCACAAAAGAGTGAATTTTGCCAGTAACATATTGAACAGGTACAAGGTAGATAGTGACAGTGCAAGCTTCCTTACACTGTCCTGCCAATTTGTTAGAGCACTGGAGGGAGGAGCCATCTCCCTGGATTAGTTCAGTCCCTGGAGACTGTTGGCAATTGCAAACCCTAGTTCCAATTGTAGTGACTTTTATAATGTGGATACCTGCCCACTGGCAACTAGCACAAAAGCACTATACCTATTTCACTCCCACTGAGCATTCATAGATTTCCTTTTGCTAATGGATAGAAGTAGTCATTAATAAAACATGGGCTGAGTGAATGCCAGTGATAAACTTAATCTAGAGGTCAATGTGTTGCAGAAACTAGGCTTGTGTGCCATGTCTTGCTGATATCAGCTAATTTTCCACGGTAGGATTTAATTTTTCTCTAAATTAAAGTCCTTTGGGATGTAGAAAGATAGTAACTTACTACTTCTGATTTTAAAAAATATGTTATGGCCATGAGAAATCTGGATTTTCACTGAATCAAACACCACAATTATTATGTGGTTGATTACTGAAGGCATAGAAATTTCATGTATCAATGAAAATATTTTATTCCACTAACTCTGTTTAGACTCCATTCTCTCTCTGCTGAAATATTTAGAGTTTTATGCAATAAAAACACAAATCTTTCCTATTTTCTTGACAATTTAATTCAAACATTTCCTTATATTCTAGTCTCTAATCTTTGTTTCAAATTTCCTATTACTTGTTGCTTGGAATTGTGTTAAAACTACTTTTCCTTGCTGCCAAATATCATATTCTTCTGTACCAGGTGTGGACTGACTACAGAGCTTGTTCATATACTAGATGTATTCATTCTAAGTCATTTAATGCCCTGAGGAGTAGGGCTGAGGTTAGTTTTAAGATATTTTACACGGTGCCATCTAGTGGCGGAACAGTATAATAGTTAGCGTTCCATTACATCTCCCCCTTAAGTGGCAGGAATGTAGAACTTACAAATACACTATTATGCTGTCTCTGAAATTCCATGTGTGCCAATCTAAGTATCTCAAACATACTAGATTTCTAATTACATGACCTGAACATGTAACAAATTGGTTATTTGGCTGTCTATTAGTTGCACTGATGGGCTGTCATTTGTTTTGAAGTCCTTCAGGAGTCACTGTGGTCCTTCTTTCTGCATCCGTTTGAAAAAATTTTCTTTCTTTGACTAAAAGAATTCATCAAATCCACTTGAGGCATCCAGCTTGGCGAATACTGTAGATCTGTTCCGTTTGGAGAGAAAATCAGCCAGTGTTGGGATGATATATTTTTCCCTCAGAGCTGCTTCATCAAGTCTTTCAAGATGCATGCATTTGTAGTTTTCCATTTTTCTGTAGAATTGATATCAGGGATGAACACCATATGGTTGACTCAGATTTTTCTCAGTTATGCAAACCCACATCATTCTGTTTAACTTGGTTTCAACATCATATAGTAATGGGACAGCTATCTTGAGAAGTGTTTATACACTGTGTTCAGCACTCTCTCTCATGGTTACTAGTACTGGATGTTCTTTCAAAAGTCCAGTACAACCAAATAGTCCATCGAGTTATTCCACAGTTCTTGGTAGGCTCATCAAGGCTGCAGCTGAAAAGGCTGTTGGTCTTTGGTCCTTTGATCAAATGTACTCTGAACACATGGCTTGTGTCTTTGTCAGTCAGGTTTTTCTCTAGTGAAATGGCCCATGCAGCTCAGGATACTTTGAGCAGTGTCAGATGATATCAGCTATGGGAGAGGTTGAATGTGATTGACATCAGCTCCTGAATCAATTTTAAAGTCAGTAGTCGTGCCATGCATGTTTAGTGTCAAACTCTAGGCAGATTCTGTCATCAGAAGTGACAGTTCCCAGAAACAATAACTTTCGATTGGCTGTAATGAGTCAACTCAATGACTGCTTTGGTGCAGCAAACAGATGTAAAATGGCCATATTTCATGCATTTATTACAGGGTGTGACTTTGGCTGGACATGCATCAGTCATCTCCTGGGATATGACATCTTCCCATCTATTGTGCACATAGACTGAAATTTGTCCCTTTTAGCTGAGAGTTCTCTCTCCTTGCTTCAGGGGTTTTATGTTTATGACTTCTAACATTCAAGGGTCTGTTTAGTTTCTAGTACAGATTCATGTTTGTCAAATTTCTCTAAATTTTGCTATTTTAGTGCCTGGGACAAGGCTTAAATATCTTGTAAGCTATAGCTGCTGTGAAAAGTTTTGATCTTTAAACCCAATAACCAACCCATTTCCAATATGTTCTTGTTTTACATTCTCCAAATTATTGTTCAGCCAGTGTATGCAGAGCTCTCTCAAAATATTCAGCATTTCCCCTGGTGGTTCAATTCTCTGTTGGAAACGTGCTCTTTCACGTACCATATAAAGTATGCATCAAACATAGCCAGAACCATTTCAAAGTCATCTATGTGACTGTCTTCAGTAAAGTCAAAGGATTTAAAGGCATGCTCTGCTTGCTTTCCCATAGCATGTATTAGCAAAAATAATTGTGGAATTTGTTTGCTGTACAAAAATCTTGCAAAATGCTACTACCAATTTGTTGATTCTGAAGGTTTGTCAAAGCTGTGGGGCATTGAAGAGTGAGAAGTTAAGATCTGGCAAACTTTGTTGCTTGCTTTCTTGTTTCTATTCTTAGTTTACTTCTGACATCATACCATGTTCTTCTGTACCAGATATAGACTGGCTATAGAGCTTGCTTATACACCAGATCTGTTCATCACAATATCCTTTCATTTTCTGCCAGTTATGGCTGAGGTGCACTTAAACTAAGTATTTTATAAATTCTACTGCCCATTAGCCAAACCAAGTAATACAGCTTAGGTATTCCATTACACCAAAATAAATGATTAGGTTAAAGTTTCCTACATTTTTGCAGTTTGAATTTAATGGTATGTTCTGAATTGTTGGGTGTTGAACGGGGGGGAATATCTCTAATGTAGGATATTCGCATAGGCCTATAGAACAGAATGTGTTTTGGACACTCTGGATGAATTAAAAAGCACAGGAGTTTATACTTGATTAGCACAGGAGGTTCTCCATGTACTTTATGTGAATGACTATAAAGGTGTTGGAAGGTCACATGAAAAATTCTTGAAACCAAGTATCTTAAAATCAAGCTGAACTACTACCAAGGTTTCTGAAGTTTCCCACGCTACTTAAATCTTAACCCTCATATTGTCAGCCTAGGAAAAGATCGTGGAACATATTAATTCTGCAAGGTGAAAACAGTCATGTGGATTCTTGCTGCTACCAATGGGAGCTGAGCACATTTACATTGCAGAAGACTCCTGTGTTTTACAGACTTGGGCTCTAAGTTCTATTATACCTCTCACATCAGTGGGTCTTTGTTCACTTGAGTATACAAGAGAAGCATCAGGCCCTAAGTATCTTATTATTGGGAGAAGTGTTTCAGAAGTGATCTTATAAATGGCTTCTGATGTATATATGAAGTGGATTAAAAAATTTTTTTATGTGCAGAATTCTTCCATTTAAATGATGGATTTCTGCACTAGTATGGTCTTGAGAATGCCAGTTACACTTGGAATAAAAAAACAACAAGCAGTTGTGTGGCACTTTAAGACTAACAGATTTATTTTTTGCATGAGCCTTTGTGGGAGAAGATCCCACTTCCTCAGATGAGGAAGTGGGATCTTCTCCCACGAAGGCTCATGCAAAAAATAAATCTGTTAGTCTTAAAGTGCCACACAA
>ML682019.1:6662802-6676561 GCA_007922195.1 Podocnemis expansa
TTTTCATAAATTCAGTTACCTTTAGTGAAGAAAACAATGGTTATTTGTTCTTTTTAAAAAGTAACAAAATGATCACACTCTCAGATTTTCCTCTGTATAACCAAACTACATTTAGAGAGCTGTGACTATAAATGATTTGACCATATTAAAGAATTTATAAATGTCACATTAAAGAATTGTCTGGATTGTGCTTTAGTTTCCCATTTGTATTCGTGGCATAATAAAAATACTATACCTCACAGGGTTGTTGTGAGGTTCAAACCATAAATGCACTCACATATTACGCTGGTGAGTGCTATTAAAAAAAAAACACTATACATCAAATACTTCCTGGACAGATTAATTGACAATATCCAAGTGCATTTGCCAGTTGGAGAGACTCGTATGTATATCAGTAGGCTTCAGTCTGTGACATTTGTGTTACTGGGTCTGAAAATCATAATTCACTTTCAAGCCCTTTAGCAGGACTTAAGATCACATCCAGTATTAAGACCGCAGTGCTATATTAAGTGCTATCCTTCAGATAAGATTTTACAGTAATGGTGACTTCTTGTTTCTGATGGCTGTCCTAGTGGAAAAGAATCACCCAATGACTATTTTATTATTTGTAATAAGAATTGTCCTAGCCAACATTCCCTGTCTTAGTAAAACAAGAGCCAACATCCAATGAATTGAGTGAGTTATAGCGGAATCAGCAACAGTTGTCAGGTATTTGCTTGGACAGTTGTCTTGGTACCATATATTTGTTCTTCCATGGGGGCACAGTTGAGAGAAATGAATCAGAAGCAGAGTACCAGATCCAGTTGTTTGTGTCTAGTTTTGAACTTTCTGGGCTCACTTCCATTTCTACACAATGGTTTTCTGGTGATTTGATGATTTGCCCAAACCATAAATAAATACCGTATACTGAATAGATTTTCTTTAGCTTTGAGGATTACCCAGGAAAGGAATTTTCCAGTTTAAATACTGTAAAAACTCCATTTCAGTTCTGACTTTCCCTTTTCTGTATTGCTTTTCAAGAGCAGCGGGTGGATATAATAAAGTAAAAATCAGAGTTGACCATTTACAGAAGAATACTGGTAGTGTAATTGAGGTGTTATTGTCTACCGTCTTGGCGTATATTAACTTGAATAAAATATGGAGTCAGTAAAATAAAATAAAATAAAACAATAAAACTAAGCCCTTTGGTGATCAGTTATAGGGTGTGATGCAACACACAAACCTGCAGTCATAAAACTGAGGAAAACCTTACACATTCAGGAACAAAGGCATCCAAGCGTTATGTTGGAAACGGTACATCCAGCACTAAAGTTCTCTTCTCTTTTGCACCTGGAAGCAGTTAGTTTTAAAGCCATACAGGTTTATACTACTCTCTTCCAATTTTAAATACGCCCTTCAGATGTTCTTGTTAGATGCTTATATAGCAACATGGTTTTAATTAGGGACTCTCTAGCCCAAAACATAAATTTATTTCAGAAGATATGTTCATTAGTCTTAGATCTAAAGAGCTAGTGTTCCTACTGAGGCAGTTCCAGTGTTGGGGGCTATATTTTATATACTTTGTAAAGGTGAGCTCCTAAAGTACTGCATTATACAGTGCAACTTTATTCTGAATAGTATCTTTCATACAAGCTGTATCCTAAACTGTTTTGCACAGTTAATCATTTGAGAAACAGTAGCTGAAGGAGGAAAAATTAAGATGTATAAGCATGGGAGGACAGATAAGTTTTCAGCTGTCAGATTTCACTGGCAATTATCAGTAATTCATGTGTGATAATTAGAGATGGTAAACTAAATCATAATGAATAATTTATTGGAATTGTACCTCTTTTTTCACAGATTGTCTGGGAGCCAGTAGGAATTTCCATGAAGGTATTCATTGCTTGAAAGAATTTGCCAATAATTCTTAGTCTGTAAATTAATGGATGTGCCAATTACAAGATATAAGTTTGATTGGGTAAGCACAACTCTTAGAATCAGGCAGTTGATTGTATGTTCTTTGGGGCAGGGTTTTTTTTGTTTTTGTTTTGTTTTGTTGATACAGCCCATAGTACAATGGGGTCATGGTAATACAAACAATTGTTGAAGATAATGTGAATACCCCTGCTTAGGAATTTAAAAAAAAATCTTGGTTTGTTTAAGTCTCATTGTTTCCACAAAATGTTCTTGCCAATTATTTATGAGAATGTTTTTTTGTGCCCCTTTCACTTCCTCTCCCACAAACAGTCCAGAAATTGTTCTGTAAATGGAGCTCAGAGAATCCTCTCTCCTGTAGTCACCTTGTCTTAGTGGTAACGAAGATGAAAATTTCTAGCCATTCTTGAAAACTATAAAACTATAAACTATGCACTTATAGATGCAAAATAAGACCAAACTTGGGAATGTTCAGGGCCCATTTCGTGGGAACAATGTTTTGTTGTTGCTTTCTCTTCCCTACTTTCTTCTTTTCACATTTTTAGATAAAAATTGTCGTCGTCTGGTTATTGCAGAAATCTGCAGTTTATGGCGGAACTGTGTAGATAAGGATTATTATTATTGTGCAACATTCTGTAAAAGCTTTGGACTTCTTGTTGCCTGAAATCATTTAGGCTAGACCTTGCAAGCACTTGACACATACATGTAATTTTTCTCACATGAATAGTCTCCTTTAACTGTTTTTTTCGTGTGCTTGCCTGAATGAAGGTGCTTATGGGCCTAATCCAAAATCCACAGAAGACAGAAGAAACTACCAATGACATCAATAAACTTTGAATCAGGCTCTGTGGGTGCAAGGGTTGGGCTCTCAGGGAAGTTAAAGGGAAGACTTCTATTAAATTCAAAGGGGCGCTGTACGAAGCCTTGTATTTGTATGCGAATGTGTGCACACTTGAAATGAAATCAAGAAAATATACATAGGAAATATTTCTTGAAGTATTATACTAAAGCTGAAGAAAAACCTTTAACATACATACTTTCTGGTCACTGCTCTTAGTATTTGTTTCCAGACCTGTTATCTTGGGGTCTTGTCTTAATGTAGAATTAAGTAGGCCAACATAACTTGCATATTCTTGTTTTAGTTTAAAGCCATTTCATGATGTTTGCTAAAATAGTAATGTATCAGAAGCTTACAACACTGAGGTCATAGCCATAAAACAAAGCAAGCTTAAATACACATTGCAGAGATGAATTAACTTGTTAAAAGAGTATTTTTATTTGTCAGTCCTTTTTAAGCACTTCAAGAGCAGGGAAATAGGCATGCATGACTATTTGATAAAGGAATAATAGAATACTAAGGTATGTATAGTAAAAGATACTGATTTTTATCACAACTAGCAATGCTTCAGAAACCTCATTAAATACTCACCTGGTAATAGAAAGGGGAAACAGGGCAGAGGGAGCTTATTCTAGGAGTAAGTTGGCTGCTAGCCAAAGCTGCTAGATGCATTAAAGAAATCTTTCATTCTGCGTGTCTTCGTTTGTGGATTCCTTCTCTCTGCCATACACGCACCACTATGAATGATGACAATCAAGATATTGGGTTTACCTTCAGTAATGGAGTATGATTAAAAAAGCAATTTGGCTTAGTTCCCCCATTTTTATCCTATTTCATTTGAGAAGGGGTGTGTGTGTGTGTGTGTGTGTGTGTGAGAGAGAGAGAGAGAATATATGTGGTTTAACTGCTAATTAATGTTCTTTGCCCATTAAAATGTGCCTGCTTCTGATTTTATTCAGTTAAAACAATTTTATGAAGTTTTAAAATGATCAAATAAATCCAACAACGGTTTATACATCATTTTTTTTAACTTTTAGAATGTCTGAGTCGGGGGGGGAACCCTACTTTTTTATTCAAAAGTACACATACAGAATTTTGGGGGGAAAAAAAACTGGAGGAGCTGACAGTGACCTGCTCAAAAGTTACTGATTTAAGCATTTGGCTTGTAGTTGAGTCCTTTTGGTCTAGTTTCAACTCTCCCATTTACTGCATTGGATAACACTTTATATTTTCACAGCATTGTACAGTTAGACCTAAGAGTTGGGGTGAACTAGGGCTTTATTTAAGGGATCTGGCCAAAGTCTCTCCTTTTATGCTGACTATAAGCTCTTTTGGGATAGGGGCTAGGGAAGATCTTTTTGTTAAGCCTCCACAGTACCATCTCAATAGGGTTCTGCTCAGGAATTTGTGGGGTCCTATGCATAATGGTAATATAAATATTGAGGCATCATCTGGGACCTTTCCCCACAGGCTCCCTGACACCTCAGCCCTCTTCCTTGCTGCCCACGGGCCGGCTCCCCACTCCCCCATTACTTCTATGCTGGCTCCTCAGCCCCGACCCCTAGGGCCTCTTCCCCACTGTCCGCTGGCTCCTCTAGTTCCTGACCCCTGGGTGCCTTCATCACTTGCCTGCTGGCTCCCTGACCTGCCTGCCCACCAGCTCTCTGATCCCCCAAGCCCTTCCATGATGGCTCCCTGACCCCCACAGGACCCTTCCCTGCTGCCTGCCTATCTGTCTGCTCCCCAACCCTCAGGTGCGCTCCCTGATCCCCTGAGCCCTTCCCTGCTGGTTCCCCAGCCTCTTCCATGCGGTCTGCCGACCCGCTGGCTGCCCGACCCCTGGGTTTCTTCCCTACCTGCTGCTGGCTCCACAACCCTCTTCCCTGACCTGCCTGCCCACTGGCTCCCCAATCCCATGTTCCTTCTCTGCTGGCTCCCTGACCCCCTGGGCCACTTCTTTGCTGCCTGCTGGCTGTCCGAGTCCCCAAGACACATTCCCCACCTGCCCGTGGGCTTCCCGATCCTTTCCCTGCCATTTTTTCTGACTCCCATGGGACCCTTTCCTGTCGCCTGACTGCCTGCTGGCTTGTCAACCCCCACTCACCTTCTCTACGCAGCCTCTGGCACCCCTGACCCCTTCCCTGACCTGCCCGCTGGCTCCTCGATTCTGCCATGCCTTCCCTGCTGACCCTGACACACCCCTCCGCCCTTCCCCTGCCTGCTCCCCATCTGTGACCCCCAGGGATGTATCTGAGCATGCTCAGGGTGGGAAATTTGAAAACTTCCCCAGCCTGGCTGCAGCTCCCTGCTGTGTGGGGCTCTAAGGGTGTGTTCACACAGCAGTCTTATTTCAAAACAACAGAGGTTGTTTCAAAATGAGAGGCCATGTTCACATGACGCACCATTGTTTCGAAACAATGGGTTCCGTTGTTTCAAAACAACAGCGTTGTTTTGAAACAACTTAAACCCCATGTGGGGATGAAATAACGTTGTTTTGAAACGATTGTTTCGAAACAATGCCATCTGAACATGTTGTTTCGAAACAACGGTGACTTGTTTCGAAATAACTGTTGTCTGAACATGCTATTTCGATTCCTGCTTTTTTCTTAAATCGAATTAACAAACTGTTAATTCAAATTAACTTATTTCGAAATAAGGAGTTATTTCGATACAGCTTGTATCAAAATAACCCCCTGTGTGTGCCTGCGCAGGTGTGCGATGGCAGCTGTGTGGCCGTGCACCTGTGCAGCTTAGAAGGAACACTGATCATCAGTACCAGAACTGGCATCTAGGTCATTTGACTTCTGGGCCTCTGCTCAATTTATTAGACTACTATGCCTCTTAGGCAAGTTGCTTAATTTCTCTGAACTGCCATTTCTTCACCTGTGAATAGACCAATACTTTTGCTTCAATTTCTAAGGATGGTTGTGAAGCCTTACTAAGTATTTTCAGAGTACTATAGACAGTAGGAGTGTGATGTATGATTGTGGCCTCGTGGGAGAGCATTAAACTGCATTGTGTAGTAATAGTGCTTAACCTTTCAATTTGGCTTCAAAATGTGTGTTCACTGTGGCAAAACATAACATACAAGGCATTTGATTACTCCTTGTGAGAAAAATGGACAGCCATCATATGTTCTTTAATAAGGCAAGAATTTTTAAGAGAATTTGACACATTGTACAACTTGTAGTCATTCAATGAAGCAATAATAAATACTAAAACTATCTTCTGTGGGTTTTTTTACCCCACTGGTTAAGAAACGTTTAAGGAACATAATGTCAGTATGTCTGCTATTGTTATATTCTGAAATCAAGTGTCAGAAACATTTAATGTTGCTCACCCTAACAATATGAAGGTTATCTCAGGAACTAAAATTTGCCTACTTCCTTAAATATTTTCTTCAGCTAACACATCCCAGCATAAGCAGGTATATACCCGGATTTGACACTTTCTTTCCACATTCCAAATCCACACACTTTAACCTAAAACACAACACAAAGTAGTGGCTATTTTTGTTAAGCAATGATTCCCATTAATCTCAGATGTAAACCATGCAATTAACCCTTCTAGAAACACGAATGTGTGTTTTCCTGTTCCTCTGTTTAGTTTAATCACATTCTCCTCTCTTCCCTCCACCCACTTGAAACAGTACATGCATGTAGTGTACTGTTGTAGTTCATGTGTAGCTGTATGCAGACTGAAGCCACATGAGAGATTCAGGAGACTAAGAAGTTTTTTAAATCTCCTATGCTGTTTGTAATACTCATTCTCTACATATAGCTGTATGCCATAAGGAAGCATGCTACCAGCTGTAGTACATAGACTCTGAATTCTTCAGGGCTAAATATCAGTTTAAGCTGAACCATTTAGTGTTCTTGTGGATGCAAAATAGCTAAAAGTGTTCGAATAATCTCAATACTGTTAAATTGTGCATCGCTGGGTTTGGAGAATCTCCTAGAATGCACAGTGGCTGGGAAATGACTGAGAGAGTTACTCAAGCACTTGCAACTGAGTAAGTGTAGAACAGTGGTAGTAGGGACGGTTAGTGAATTTGCAATGGCTGATGCAGATACACTGAACTGTTTATTCTTCAACTGTGTCTGTCAGTTGAAGAATAGTTTAGTTCTTGAATATGGACACAACCAAAGGGTCTTATCCTGTCAACACTGAAGCACGTGTGATGCATTTGATGAAGTGGACTAGATTCCACAAAAGCTTATGCCCGAAGAAATCGGTTAGTCTTTAAGGTGCCACGTGACTCTCGTTGTTTTTGCTGTACGAAGTCTAACATAGCCACCTCTCTGGAGATTAAGCATGTGTGATGCTTTTCTCATGAGAGTAATCTCATTGACTTCAGTTGATGATAAAACTATGTATGTGCTAAAGCAGTTGTAGAATCAGGCCAAAAAGTCCTTGATTTAACAAAGAAAGGATGCTAATTTAATTTATGCTATTGATTTATTAATCAGAAGACCACTCATAAAGGGCACAATATGCTGCTCTTTATACTGAATTTCTCATACTCCTGTGTACACAAATATCAACATTGATATTACAATGAAACAAAAGCAGGAGCAATTTAGTAAATTATTAAATCCATTAGAACATAAATCGTTGGTAGCAGGAATTAGGCAAGTTCCTTCTACTAGTTGTAACTTTAAATACTGTTGCTAGCGTTATAGCTTGACAGGATGTCAATGGATGTAAAAATTAGTCACAGCATTCCTCTGAACAAAAAGAAAGCAGGGACATCACTTAGGCTTGGCCTACACTTAAAAATTAACTCAATGTAGCCATGTTGTCAGGGGTGTGAAAATAATACATCCCAGAGAGACAAAACTATGCTAACCTCACCTTCAGAATAGATGCAGTTGTGGTGACATTGATGTGGTGAACCCCATTCAGGAAGGTGCTGTTCCCGTCCGGACGGAAAAAACTTCATTGGTTGAGGCTGTGTCTATGGGATTGTATTGACGTAGCTAACCTGATAGTACTATGTCAACAGAGTCTCCCTAGTGTAGAAAAGACATTAATCAAGGCCAAGGGCTAGGCCTAGAAACTTGCTTTCTGAAAAGGAAAAATAATTTACTTTTAATATATAATTGGCAATGACTTTAGAAAGAAAGTTCTTTCTTTACAATACCCCCCCCCCATATTTTTTAACTATTAAAACATTCTAAGGTTTTTGATGAAGCACAAAACCAAGTTGCAAATAATAAAAATACTTTTGAAACATGATGGAAAAACTGCAAATTAGAGACAGATGACTCTTAGATACAATCCCAATATATAATGTTCAGTCTTTGGATTGCAGCCTCTGTAGCTCAAAAATCTTTTTTCAGTGATTCGGTTGGTTGGCTGACCTGTATGAAATACATATTTTTCAAGTCTACAGTATATGTACCCTGACTGACACTCTACAAATATTTCCAGTAAAAGGCTTGTTGTGTTGCTTTGGGTCATGAGAAAAGTTAGGACTTCATAGCATTTTTCCAGTTCTTTATTCTCCAGCAGACCATAAATGTGAACAGTACAGAAAAAAGCCTTGTCTGAAAGAAGATCCTGTTGCAATCAAACTATATTTTTTAAATTACATTATATTAATGCTTATTTAAATTCTGGATTGATAAACTTGGGTGTCGTGCTTGTAAAGACATTAGTGTTTATTACAGATTTCTTCATATTCCTTTTCCCCTTTCCAGGCTGCAGTGAAAAAAGTGTTCACATCATCTTATGCAAAGGAAGATGAGGCTTCCTTAAAAAAGATACTCTAGTGACTTGGTGGCAGATGCTCTTAACATACTGTAAATTGGAGGGACTGACACTATTATTCATTCTTGGAGTTCATTGCTGCAGGCTTGCTGTCACTGAAGAGCATTCCCACCCAGTGGTGCTAATATACAGTAAGGCTGAAAATAACCAATTGATAGACAATGAAATCAGAATAAGGGAAATTAATTGTGATGAAGTCTCCGGAGAGAAATATCATTTGCATGCTGTTTTTAAGGAGAAGTTGTTTATATAATGTATAGGATGTTAAAATGCATAGGAAAATAGCCCTTAAACTGGAATCCAGCTTGCTAATAGCTACATAAACTATTTAAAGGTTCTGAGAGTACAAGATCTGTGCCCCCGCACAGCTGGTGTTGGATTCCATAGCTCAGAAAACTTCATGCTACTTTTGAGCACCAGCGAATCTCTATTTTGAATATCAATGAGTGAAGTCAACTGTCCCTTAATTTATACACATTGCCAGAGACTGTCCCAGGGTTTGGAATTAAATACTCCAACACAAATCTCTTTAAACCTCTCCTAAATAAGAAATTATGCTAAAACTCTTTAGTAAGGAGGTTCTCTCCCCTGTTGAAATAAAAATCAATTATGTTTGCTCTGCTGTGAACAATGTCACTCAGTAGTCTTGCTTTCTAATTGGCTAATGCCTTAATGACCTGCTGGGAGGCTATGATGCATTGCTTTGGACCCTCTCGGCAGGCTTTTAGACTACCAGTCAGATGTCAATGAAGCCTGACTCAATAGGGGTTCTCTTTCTAGAATTCCATTATTCATCCTGGTTTATGCAATAAAATGATCACAAAATAAAGCCTTCACATCTAGTCAAGTTAAATAGAATTATGGAAGCTTTACTTCATTGTTACGCTCCAGGATTGTCACTAGTTAGGCATTAGATTCATTTTCATTTGTTAAATTTGATGAAAATGGTTTTTTCAGTTTTGAGGTTTTTCTGTTGAACATTGAACGAAATAACTTTAAAGGGTCGGTGTGCATGTCTTTGAAGTATGTTTAATATATGACTTTTGTTAAACCATTTGGCAAAAGCTTCAAAAATTCCTTATTCTTAAAGTCAGTGAAAAGATCTCATAGTTATTCTTTCATATGGTGAATTGCTTGGGCTTTTTAATCAGAATTGAGATACAGTTTGGCAGGAATTCCATATTTGGGTGCTATTGTTTTCTTAATGATTTATTTAGACCAATGAAAGTTTGTTTTAAAATCTCTTGGGACAGATACATTCTGATCATCATCATCATCTATATTTGCACTGGAGACAGCATGTAATTTTTGCTGGGTTTTTTTTATGCAAGCTGCTTTTGTGTAGAGAAGATGCTTTGCTTATTGACAGCTTGAGGACACAACTGCAAGAAAGGTGGACAAAAGATGGAAGTGCTATTCCTAGTTGAAATGTATATTTAATTTTAAAAAGTAAACGGGAAATGACGTGTGTGTGTGTGTGTGTGTCTAACACTGTTCCTGGGCAAGTTTTATAGCTATTTAAATGCAAGTAACTCTATTATTCCATAACAAACTAGGAGCTACTATGTTACCTGAACACTAGGGCAGTGGTTTTCAAACTTAGGGTCGGGATCCAGTACTGGGTTGCAGACCCTCAGGCACAGGGTTGTGGCACCAATGTTTCCTCTAATTTTTCATAGGCTGTGTGTGCAAAAAAAGTTCTTTGTGTGTGCTAATATTAGCACTGTTGAATTTTTTTGTGTGCACTTTATTTTGTTGTGTGTGTGGGTTTCACAACCTGTGTGTGCACGTGCGTGCACGGCTTAAAGGGAAAAATGTGCAGCACCCCCAGCTGCTGGTGCTAAAAGACTGGAATATATTGCTAAAGATGTAATTGTTTTGTCACGGACATAAATGATTATTTTTGCTGGGTCCCAAGGAAAAAGTTTGAAAATCACTGCACAAGAGTACTCCACCTTTCCCTTAATATGTAAGATTCAATGTATAACCCGGTTACAATCCTTTCCCAATTCATAGAGCATGGGGAATAAATTTTTTTGTGAGTTTGTGGAGTCTTTACCAGTCAAGAAGCCTTACATAGTAATATTCTTGTTTTCTGTTAACAATTATCAAAACAGAATACATATGCTAAGTATGCAATACTCACCATTCTTAATAAAGTGGACAAATTTCTCCTGGTGCCTGGTCAGGGTTAGATAATCTGGGGACTCCAGTTGGTGGGGTGTTGAGATCTGGCATCTCTGATCGGGTCAAAGGTTAAGGAGTTAGGGTCCCAAACACTTCCTTTTAAACCTTGGTTTATAGAGTTAAACCTTAAGTCCTACTAAGCTATATTTTAACCAATCACTTTAAACGAAAGTACTAAAAAACACCAATCGTAACCCATTACAAAACAGTTTTTTAACCAGCCCTATCCCATTACCTTAGTTCATATAAATATTGCACATTTAATTATGCCACAGACAAAAACAATCAAAGAACCAGATAGAAATCATTCAGATAATCAATCGAGAATTGGGTACCATAATAGAAAAACAGTAAGAAGTGTAGATTTTACAACCACAACTGTTGATAAATGATTCCTTGCCCTACAGAATGCTAGCAAACTTTAAAAACAAAAACAAATACAAAAACAACAAAAAAACCCATGCTTAAGATCTGTTTCTTTATCTGGTGGTGGTAGGTATTATTAGGATAGAAATACCTTCTTAGTAGCCTGATATTACATTGTTAGGAATGTGAAGATGTGACCACATGCTTCTTAGATGAAGGGTGCGCTCTCTCCTAATATGGCTGCTACTGCTTTGCCATAGGAGAAAAAAAGAAGAAGAAAAAGGCCTCAAAATTTACCACCATAGCAATGGCATGTAATAATTTATTCGTGTTACCTCTGGAACACAAAGCACCTTCTTAAAGTATCATAGACATTGTGTGAAATTTGTTTTTTTCCAAGTTTGTGAGAAAGTCCTCTCATTACATATTTTCCTATAGGTTATAAATATTTGATGTCTACAGCAGAACTTGTTTGATGTTTAGTTGTTTTGTATTCCTTGTCATTTTGTATGGATTCGTAAAGCTACTGAAAATGTGTAATTCAAATAAGAAAGGTCATGGAAACCAATGGCCTGACTTTCAGAAATGCTGGACACCCATAACAGCAATCAAAAACCATGGGAGCAATCAGGCTATGATCTACTTCTCATTAAAGACGTCCGTGGAGTGCAGAGTTGAATCCTACTAACAGAGCAGAATGCCTTAACTGCTGTACGTAATGATAATGCAACAATTCAGTTTTCAGAGCTATAACTCTGTGAGCTTCCATAATCTCCAAATGAAAATTAATGAAATGTTATATTCTCTTCTTCCCCCACCCAGTTCTTACTGTCTCCTAGTACATTTATTCCAGAATTAAGAATGAATGATCTCTGCTATGCTGTTCTTAATGTTCTGGGGATAGAGTACCTTAAGAAAAGACACTTACTAGGTCCTCTTGATCTGAAAAGTTCAACAGTTTCTAAAGGGCAAGATTTTCTGGCCTTGTGCTGAGATCAGAACATGGACTAATGAGATTGATCCAGAGAGGCACAAAATTTCAGTATTAGGGTCCTACAACAAAACTCTTTTCATTTTTCCAAAGGTAACACCACATAATAAACTTTAAATCATTGTGTTTGAACCAATCAGGTTCCGCTACCCAGAGCATTCAGCTGTTTGTTATCAGCACCTATACTTTTAATGAACTACAATAGAAATAGCTCAAGTGATACTCTTGTATGTTTCATAAGTGTGTCTCAAATCTCAACTCTGTGTTCAAACTATTAGGCCACGTTTCTTGCTTTCAGTCTGACGGAGAAAGGGTGGTTTTTCAAGTTCTTGACCGTTCCATAAACTTAAGTATTCTTAAAACTCCATATTAAGTGATGCAACACTCTCCAGGAAGTTTCTGGAGAGTGTTGAGGACAACTTCCTGGTACAAATGCTGGAGCAACCAACGAGGGGCCTTGCGTCTCTCGATCTGCTGCTCACAAATAGAGAAGAATTTATCAGGGAAGTAGAGGTCAATGGCAGCCTGGGTAGCAGTGACCATGAAATGATTGAGTTCAAGTTGATGATTAAAGGAAAGAAGGAAAGAAGCAAAACACAGACCCTGGACTTCAGAAAAGCAGATTTTGTCTCCCTCAGGGAACTGATGGGCAGGATCCCTTGGGAGGCTGATCTGAAGGGGAAAGGTGTCCAAGAGAGTTGGGTGCATTTTAAAGAAACCCTGCTAAGGGCACAGGAAGATACAATTCCGATAAGGAGAAAGCACAGCAAATGTGGAAGGTGCCCACTGTGGCTTAACAGAGAGCTCTGCACTGAGCTGAAGCATAAAAAGGACGCTTACAGGAAGTGGAGGCTAGGACAGATGACTAAGGAGGCATATAAAGACATTGCTCGGGACTGCAGGGATAAAATCAGAAAGGCCAAAGGACAAATGGAGTTGCGACTAGCAAGGGATGTGAAGGATAACAGGAAGGGGTTCTACAAGTATATCAATAACAAGAAGAGGATCAGGGATGGTGTAGGTCCCTTACTGAATGGGGCAGGCATCCTCGTGACAGAGGATGAGGAAAAAGCTGAAGTGCTCAATGCTTTTTTTACTTCAGTTTTCACAAGCAAGGTCAGCTCCCAGCCCACTACACTAGGTACGGTAGACTGGGGAGAAGAAGAGAGGCCCTTGGTGACAGAAGGTCAGGTTAGGGACTGCTTAAAGAAACTAGATGTGCACAAGTCCATGGGGCCGGATGAACTGCATCCGAGGGTGCTGAGGGAGCTGGCTGATGAGATAGCAGTACCGTTGGCCATTATCTTTGAAAACTCGTGGCGAACGGGGGAGGTGCCAGAGGACTGGAAAAAAGCAAATATAGTACCTATCTTCAAGAAAGGCAAAAAGGACGATCCAGGGAATTACAGACCTGTCAGCCTCACCTCAATCCCTGGAAAAATCATGGAGCAGCTTCTCAAAGAATCCATCCTGAAACACTTGGAGGAAAATAGAGTAATCAGGAACAGTCAGCATGGATTTACCAAGGGTAAATCATGCCTGACCAACCTCATCGCCTTCTATGATGAGATGACTGGATTTGTGGATGCGGGAAGAGCCGTTGATGTCATATACCTTGACTTTAGCAAGGCTTTTGATACGGTTTCCCACAGCATTCTCATTGGCAAATTAAGGAAGTATGGGTTAGATGC
>ML682019.1:6676571-6727593 GCA_007922195.1 Podocnemis expansa
TGGAGCAGTGGGCCAAGAGGAATCTCATGAGGTTCAACAAGGATAAGTGTAAAATCCTGCACTTGGGACGAAAAAACCCCATGTACTGCTACAGGCTGGGGAGTGATCAGCTAAATAGCAGCACTGGAGAAAAGGACCTGGGAGTCATGGTGGATGGGAAGCTGGATATGAGTCAGCAGTGTGCTCTTGCTGCCAAAAAGGCCAATGGCATACTGGGCTGCATCAGAAGAAGTGTTGCCAGCAGATCGAGGGATGTGATCATTCCCCTCTATTCTGCACTAGTGAGGCCACATCTGGAATACTGTGTCCAGTTTTGGGCTCCCCACTACAAAAAGGACATGGACAAATTAGAGAGAGTCCAGAGGAGGGCAACCAAAATGATCAAAGGGCTGGAGCACAAGCCCTATGAAGAAAGACTGAAGGAACTAGGCTTATTTAGCCTGCAGAAGAGAAGACTGAGGGGGGATTTGATAGCAACCTTCAACTACTTGAAGGGTTGCTCCAAGGAGGAGGGAGCTCGACTGTTCTCGGTAGTAACAGAGGGCAGAACGAGAAGCAATGGCTTCAAGTTACAGCTGGGGCGGTCCAGGCTGGATATTAGGAAAAACTTCCTTACTAGGCGAGTGGTGAAGCAGTGGAATAAGTTGCCTAGGGAGGTGGTGGAATCTCCATCTCTGGAGGTGTTCAAGTCCCAGCTGGACAAAACACTGACTGGGATGATCTAATGGGAGTGGTCCTGCTTCTTTTGGCAGGGGGTTGGACTAGATGACCTTGTGGGGTCCCTTCCAACCCTATGATTCTATGATTCTATGATTCAATGTCTTCCTGATCAGAGTTTCTCATCAGTCATTTCTTAGTTCTGTCTCTCATCTATTACTATTATTATCATTTAATTATTTGTATACTCCCACAAAATGTGCTAGGTGTTCAAATGCCTGTATGAAAGAGCACCCAGAACAGGTCTATCTGACTATATAGGTTTCTCCTTATCTTATTTCCCAGCCTCAAAATCTTTACCTTTTGAAATACAGTTATGGGAATAAAACCCAGAAATCTCAGCAACTTCCTACACTTCTTGTAGTAGGAAAAGCCTATAATTTTTTTATAATCTGTTATACCTTGTCAAGAACAAAACCAGTCTACAATAATCCAAAGCTACTTAGGTTGTTACTACTCAGTTACTTAATTTAAAATGAGAGAGTGAACTGAAGGTTTGTGGTGTAGCGATCCAACAAATGCCATTGTTTGGAATTTAGAGTGGCTTGTTATAGAGCCAGTCCTTATTTGATCTTGAATTCAAAAGTTGTTCTGTTTTATGAAGGCTACACTTTCACCCAATTCATGTAAGATCCATTCTCTGCACAGTTATTTCTAACCTGCAAAATAAATAAATTTGAGCCCAGAATAGTCTTGAGAACACTTGCTCAGTTTTTCTTAAACACTTAGGAAAAGCCCCAAGTTTCTGGTAACTAGTATAAGCCATAAGTAAAATATTCATTTCTGGTTGGAACAGGCAAAAGTTTCTTCCAGTGTGCATTGAGAGAATTATGGGATTATGGAATGTGACATGACACTCCCAAGGAAACCATAAAATATTCTGGGCCTGCAATCCCAGGACTGAAAAAGTCATTAGATTTACCTTTTTCTTATTCCTGCTAGAATATCTGTTTTCATTTACTATTTTTAAAAATACTTCTGTAGGGTTTTTTGGCTGGCTGGGTAGAAACAGTTGAATTTTCATGTTTTATAAGGCATGTCAGGAAGAAACGCTATTTAAAACAGCATAAAGAAACTATAAAAATCCAGCACAAATGATATGATTTGGTTGGTGAATGTGATTATGGTAAAGCAATTGTATGAGCTCAACACAAGCCTGTGTTGCTAAATCAGTGAACAAAGGGTTTATCTTGACTTTCATGTGGCCCTGCGGAAGAGCTATCATTTGACTGATGTTAAGGCTGAGTTCAAGAATGTTAGGTTCCAGACTGAACTGAAACCCAAGATGGGGAGCTTTCTGTTTCCTTTCCTGCTTATGTTGACTTAGTTTTCTCTGTTATAAATGTCATCCCTTGAGGCAGTCATTCTCAACCTGTGTACTATTGTGGGCCACATATGCACCTGTGTTACGTGTGTCACATCCATATAATATATATACAACCTGGATGGCCCTAATGATGTCACGTGTGTCGAGTGGGCTGCAGACGACCGTTGGAGCTGAGAACCATTGCCATGAAGAAAATGTTACTGTCATCAATGGTCTGTCTGTCCTCCTTTCTTTCGGCAATGATTGTGCTCCTTGTGGACTGACTACTATGGCTGTGCAGAATCCCACTGAGGGCAATGGGGTCCTTGTGAGTGCAGCTGTCTGTATGCACAGATCACAGGACAGGACTATGGTCCAGATTTTATGCAGTTACAGTATGGTGAAGCCTGCCATGGAGTGCCTTTTTTTTCTGGTCTAAACCCACTTTTTGAATGCAGTGAAGATTTCTGTGGTATCACTCATTTTGCAGCTAAGTTGTCATGTTATCAGATAATATTTTATTGGACCAGCTTCAGTTGGTGAGAGAAACAAGTATTTCACACTTACTCAGAGCTCTTCAGGTCCTTGTGTAAGCTCAAAAGTTTGTCTATCAGAAGTTGGCCCAATAAAAGATAGTACTTGATTCACCATGTCTCTGTCATACTGGGACAAACATGGGACAGCACTTCTGCATACATTATCAGACTGCTTTTCTGTATTCTACTGTTTCATTAGTGTCTTAAGAAGGCTGTGTGTGTGTGTGTGTGTGTGTGTGTGTGTTTGGATGTCTAGTCAAGTTCTGTTGCAAATGGCAACTTATTTTCATCTTTAATTGGTTAGAGAAATATTCATATTGCTATAATGCACCTCCTGAAGATTTTGGCAACTTCTTTCTATTAACATATGTAGAATGAATAGTTGAGGTATGATGTCACACATTTCAAAGCCAGTGCACTATAATATGAAGTCATTAAGAATACTAAGCTGAATTTACAGTTAGTGTGTTATAGGATAGAATGTATGGAAAAAGAATTAGAGCATACTTTTGTGTTTTACAATTGATATGCTGGCATTTTCCAGACCGCAAATGTTGCGTTTGATCTTGAATGCTCTGTGCGAGCAAAACTCATACTGAAGTTAATGGTTATATTTTTCTGTGAACAGAACTGCAGAATCAGGCTGAAATGAGTGTTTTCAAGCGTGTTTGACACTGTGTACTTAGGCACATGTGTATATAAACATGATGCCAAATTCTTTTTAGCTAGAATGTTACCCTCATAGTGGTTTTCTTGGTCAGGGTTTAGACAATAAAAACAACCTCATGATCTTAGTGTTTTAACCCTCATCCTCCTTTTCCCTTAATTCCTGGTTTTAAATGCTCTCATCTGTTTTTACTGGCTTATGTTTTCCCAAATGATGACTGCATCCAGATTACCAGAACATTAGGGTACCCAACCTGAGATGTCTTAAGGAGGCCTGATTTTCAGAGGGCAGGTAATCATCATTTCTGAAAAATCAAGCCTTTTTAAGGATCTCAAGTTAGGCACCCAAAATTACCAATCTCTTTCTTTTTGAAAGTGTAGGTGTTAGTGTCTGAATAAAAGGCCCTGATCCTGTTAAACCAATTAAACACATGAATAACTTTATATGTTTGAGTAGTCCTGTTCGCATCAATGAGACAACTTATGGGTGTAAAATTACTCACACGCTTAATCAGTTGCATGCTTATGGCATTTTCTGGTGCAAGACTGTGTCTTTAATTTTTCTGTGAGGCCCCTGATACACTTCTGGCACTGTGTAAATATTTACATTATGCTGTAATTCCACTGTGTAGCTTTGCTGGTCTATAATTATGAGAACAGAATTTGGTCCATATACTGTACTATATTTTCATGTTTTGGTGCTTTGCTTCTGGTCCCAGGCCCAACCAAGAAGTTCAGACATACAATGAAGTAGGGAGAAAAATTAATTGAAAGTTCAAACCTCTGCAATCTGATACAAGTTTAGAGTCTGTTCTTGCTTTATCTGAAGCAGTTCGTTCTTCCCTACTAGCAATGAGATAATCTGGTATATGTATTTTCCTTGTCCTTTGGATAACTGTGGTCACACACCTGAACATTCAGAATATGATCAGAAATATGGGTGATGGTCTTGGAATGGTAGTTGTTAGACTGCATTAAATTTTATACAGAATAACAAAATTGAATTTCATGTAATGTTGTTAATTCAAAGAAGAGAGGATGTCAACCACCTGCAGTGAGAGGGCAAAGTTACATTTGTTCTGTTCACTGTTTCAGTTGCTGTCTATAGGTCAGACTGCATTATAAAGTTAGGAACCTGATTGCCTTCAATGCACTTGCAGGATATTCCACTTAAGCCAAAAAGAGGTTTGCACAAAGATTGACAGGTTATGGCCTTACTAGTTAACTGTATAGGCCCCAAGCCTGCCATCGCTGCTTATGGGGGTCATTTCAGTTCATTGCACAATCAGTTTTAGTTTGCAAAATTACTGTTGCAGTTAATAACTGGTTGGGCAGTGTTTCTGTGGAAAAAATCATGTATGATTGTTTAAAGGTGACATCATAATGCATACACAAGAGGCCAAATTAAAGTTGCACAAGCAATCTTAATTTGACATTTTCTAATTTTTGAGTGCTTAACTGCACACTTAATAGTGTGAGTGTGTGTGTGTGAGAGAGAGATCATGATTGATCTTGCTTCCATACTGGGTGTTTGATATCTCAGTGCTAGGGGGCATCAGATTGAAGCTAGAAGTAAATGCATCCATATTCTTTAACATAGTGACATACTTGCACAGCACCATTCATCAGAAGACTCTTAAAGCTTTTAACCAAGGTGAGTGATTATTTCCCAGATTAATTTAGTGGAAACTGAGCCACCAAGATAAGTGACTTGCCACATATCACAGAACAAGTCAGTGGCAAAACCATGTTCTAGCCCCACTCTAATCAACAGATCAAGTTGTCCTGGTTAGGGGTGACTTAGTCTAAATGAAGTGACTGATGGGTGCACTATTTCCACGAGCTAGTAATTCTGAATTGCCATCAAGCAGTTAACATGTCATCTGCAATTTAAAGTAAAATCAAATAAATGGCAAAAAAAGCCCTTTCCCTAATTTTATATGTGAATAGAAATGTGGCCTACTGCACCAAACTGATGATAAGGATAAAAATGGTCATACCACACATCTCTGTGATGTGATCCCAATTTGATACAAACAGTGCTCTTGGGCTTTGTTAAAGCTGTTCTTAGAATTCATATGTCTGTGAAAAGACAGAAATAGTTTGCCCTTGGGAGAACAATTGAGGGGGGAAGTGCGTCTCTAAATTCTTAGTAAAAGCTTCTCTGCTTTATCTAGAGCTCATTAGAGAGTTTGAAGAAAATGCAGTGCTGTGTTTTTAAATGCTTCCCCACCTTAGTTTTATCGATAGTTAAAGGGAACGCAGGTTGTGGCTGTCTAAAGCCATCAAACGCCTAAGAAAGGATGTTAAAAGACCCCAGGGAACCTTTACATTAATTACTACCACTGTCAGTTGGTGTGAAATCATGTTTGGGCCTTCTAGAAAGGAAGAAAGCATAATTTGTGTTTTCTGATTGGGCTGAACCAAATCCTGCTCCTACTAACTGTACATGCAGGTGTGTAAAAATGACAATTTCCTTTTCACTTAATTTTTGCAGCTAATCTGGAAACTTGAATGGAAAACCATCCCTCACCCCCTATGGAATTGTGTGTGAATTTCAGCACTGCCAACTGGCTGAGTGTGTAAAACTGCCTGAATTAATTCACTGAAATTAACAAAGGGCAGGGTGGTGGTGGGGGATTGTTCGCTTTAGTGTAGGCAGCAGAGATGTGAAATAAAAGAAATAGAAAGGAAGGGCACCGATAGAACCTATGGCAAAGAGGCTGTCACTTGAGGTTCAGAATCAAGGGTGAGACTCAGGCACTTCTCCAAAATAAACATTTTTAAAAGGGTATCTGGAGAAAATCAGAGACTCTTAAGATTGTGAATGGCCAGAATCTGGGTTTCCTGTCTCTAACACTAATGCACGAGAATGAAAGGAGTGTGAAATAAATATATAAAATAAGGAGGTGACACAGCACCCAGAATCTAGTGGGCCAACTTTCTGTTTCAATATAAAAATGTACAGAGCAGCCCCGGGAAGAGAAAGAGATGTACACCCACGCAAAATACAAATTGCGAAGGCAAGCCTCAGCAACAGGAAGATAAGGCACGTTATTTCCTCCTGCTGATCATGCACCCCTTAACACAGTACAGGAAAGAGGCACAGCATGCTACCAAATGTGTGCCTACTTGTATAGGACTGATAAAAGGCTGCAAAGGAGGAAATGAAAATGGCCTTGAGTAATTACCGGGTAAATGCAGCTCAGGTGGGCAAAATAGGAAAGTGGATGAAACGCACTGCTTATTTTTTCAGTAATGGACCGAGAAGCCGTTGACAATAGTTTAGTCATAATACTTCAAGCTATGGTTGCAAGCTAAGTGGTGAGAGGATGAGGCTAACTCACTTCTTGGTTGGTTAGATCTCCAAGGATAAACCCAGTTTCTGCAGGAAGTAATGGCAATAATTTACATGGTACTTCTCTCTGATTCAGTCCTGAAACAGAATCTTAAGGGACAATAATGTTGAATGTGTAGCTTTCATAGGAGATGAAATATTTGGCTACTGGTGATTATTAAAACTTCCGTTCAATTTTTTTTGCCAGGAGTAGAGGTGCTAACTCTTCATGTCCTGACACAAATTCTAGTATAGACAATTGAAGGACTGTGTGCCTGTGTAATTTCCTACCCCCATTCCATGTAGTTTTAATGGGATATAAGGGTCTTAATTTCCTGTCCTAAACTGTTACGTAGTGTAATGATTACTAAGTTATGGTATTATAGCCCTTCTAGAGATGTGTACAGCTCATACAATTTAGTTTTGCACTTATATTGTGCTTTAAAAATGTATAATAACAGGCTGTTAGTGGCATGTAACTTCCAGAAGTAAGGGTTGTGCTGTAGCAGTGTAAGATACTTATAATTTTGTGTTTTTCCTAGTGGGGTGCAGATTGCGGATGAGATAATTATGTTGCTGCCCAATCTATCTCTAGAGTGGGATTTTTGTTTTCAGCTGATAAAGATGGCTGGATAGGAGAGATTTCGTGTTTATATAGATATTTATGTAGATATTACTGATTCTACTAAAGGACGTAAACATATGGCATTGTCATTTTTCCTCTTTTAATTCTTTTAAAAACTTAAAAGTTTCACAAAACCATGCATGCACACACAAGTGTCAGAGTAAAATAACCTTTCCTGAACTGCCTCCTATGCCTGTGGGGGCAAGGTATGATTTAAAAAAAATGACCACAGTTAGTTAGTTATAGACAGGTACCTAACACAAAATACTATAGTAGTTTGAGCTTTGTCTGTCTTCTGTTACTCCGTATTCCACCGGGAGACATCAAATACAAAGGAAAGCATTTCAAACTCGGTTGCAGTGAAAAGTTTATTAAATTCCACTTTACAATTGCCAGCATGTCTGATTAAACAAAGTAATGTAGATTAAGCAAAGTAATGTAGTTCTGAGCAAAAGAGCTCGGTTGCACGCTGGATTGTGTAAGAATCATTAGCTAAAAGAATAAATCTATTTCTGATTACCCACAAAATGAAAGAAAATCAAAAGAAAAGATGATCAGCCAAAGAAGTTGTATTCCACTCACACATTCTTCAGCTCCAACTGAAGAACCCAAATTAGATGGGAGGAAATTTTAGAGTTCATGTCTGTGTACTTCTTGACATGCACAAAGTGTCCCTGCTCAAATAATACATTTTGAAATAAATAACTCTTACAGAATTCAGCTGATATGAAGCTTGGATGAGCAGAACTATAGTCATTTTGATCCTTGCACTCCGTCATTACCAAGTGAAAAGTTTTGTACTTCACCTGGATTTGGTAGCAAGAATGGGGGAGGACTCCACTGAATATCATACTTCACCTTCTTTGTAACTATTCAGTTAAAAGGACCTGTCCCATTTCCTCCTGTCAGAAACTAAGGCAATAAATGTAGATCTAGCCCAGAATTTGTATCTACACCAGTTTCAGGAAGAAAGAATATCAGTTTCAGGCATCTATCTGGTTCTCAAGGAAAAACTCGAAAATTCATGCCTTTAATTCAGGGCTTTACAAAATGGGAGTCAGGACCCCTTAAGGGTTTATAAGGCTATATGAAGGTTGGAGGGGAAAGTGGGTTGTGTCAGCTATCAGCCCTCTCACATGCCGCATGGCTGACAGCCAAAGCCCTTCAGACGGCTGGGCGTCCAGAGAGCAGCAGCAGTTGGCTGGGTGCTTAGAAGGTAGTGTAGAAGTAAGGGTGGCATAACACAGGGCATTGTCACAGCCTGAAATAGTTTCAAAGGGGGTCCCAGGAAAAAAAAAAGTTTGAGGGCCCTTGCTTTAATTCCCTCAGGCAAACCAGGTACTCTAAGTTTTGAACGGTTTTTCTTGGGCTCTGCTATGGATATGGAAAAGCTTATTGCCCTTTCTATGTGGCAAGTTCCAACAGGGCAGCTGTGTTAGTCTGGTTCAGCAAAAGAAGCAAAGAGTCCTGGGGCACTTAAAGACTAACACATTTATTTATTGCATAAAAATATGGAACACTTCATGAATTTGGATGTCATGAATTTGCATGATGCAAATTTGGGAAGCGTTCCATATTTTTATGCGATAAATAAATGTGTTAGTCTTTAAGTGCCACAGGACTCTTTGCTTCCTTTTCTCTATATGGCAAATGGTTGAGAGGGAATGCCATGGGGAATGGTGTATCTTTGTAACTGTTTTGTCTACATAGGTTGTTTACTGTGTTTAATAGTCTCTGGGTGTTACTACCACTCAAAAAGAAACAGGACTAGATGTCTAAGTCACTAGTTTGTGATTGGGTAGTAGTTACCAAGAACTTGATGGTGGTTTGGAGATGATCGCTTTACAACTCCCACCTGCATTGTATTTAATGGCACTATTTACTGGTTTCAGTAGAGAGACCAAAAAACACAGAGACTTCACTGCCTTCCGACCATGACCAAACCATCAGAAAGGAACATCCTGTCTCCCCTTTTGAATAAGAGGTGAGCCATGTAGGTGGATTAACACAGGGAAACTTGCAGAGCTACGGTAGTTCTTGGTCAAATGAAGCTCTTCTTTCTCTAGGGTTGCTTGAATAACAAAACCTTTCATGATTGCTGAATTGGCTGAGTACAAAGTTGCAACCTTGAGAAAAAACACAATTGACAGAACAACAGAAAACTGAGGACGAGTGGTAGGGAGACCAAAAGAAAGAGAGAGAAACCCATAGAAGCAGCAGGCACCAGGGGAATCAGAGCAAATTAACTCAGCTGTGCTTGGGGGATGGGAAATGAAAAAGAAAGCGAGACAAAGGGTGAAAAAAGAGGGAAAGGTGTCAGATTTCTTTTGGCTTTCAAGTGCCTTGCACTTGAATGTATATTTCAGGAGATTTCCCTTAACATTTGCACTTCAAAATTTATAGCAAATTCCACTGTTTCCCTTGGCATTGCTTCATCCAATTTTGCATTATCCAGTCCTACTATTCACATGCAGCATGCTATTTAGCCTTTTATTCTGGAACACCATGCGGGGGTGAAACGTAGCATACCTTGAAATTTCTGTTTAATGAACCCAGATCCTGCTTTTTCATTCACTTAATTCCACTGACTTTCTTTAAATTACTCCTTCTGTACACTGTTTATAAATGGGAGCAGAATCAGGGCTTAGGCATTATATGTGGCATGGATAGCTGATTGGCATAAAGTTCCTCCAAGGATGAGATAATGACTGACCATGTCATAAAATAAGGGCTCTCAAGGAGGAGTAAATGGTAGGGATGAGGGAGCAGAAAGGGTTGGCTGAATTAAAAGTTCCCTTTGATAACTCAGACTATAAATAGATCCGTCCCACTTCACTCCCTTCTCAAACACTCTTTAAAGATGGTAATTTTAGAATCACAAGCATTAACAGAAAAAGATACCAAATAGTGGCCAGAGCTAGAATAGTGTATGTTCTTTATTCACCTATTTATTTTGTGGCTAATGCACATCTCTACTCAGGGCATTGCTTGACATGCATGCATAGCTGACAAATAGGAATTTTTAATAATACCATCAAAGCAGGAGCACAAAAGAAAAAACAAACAGTCTTAATATTTAGAAAGAACCTTTTAAGCCAAGATATAAAGTAACAAGTGCATATCTTCAAAAGCCTATGTGCAGCAAAGAAGTAAGCACTGAGAAAGCAAACATTGTTCCCATTTGTTTTTGAACAGAAGAAATAGAATCCCTGCTAGAGGATCCATTGCTAATACTTGTGAGGGAAGCAGTAAAGTGCCTAATCATTGCTGTGATGGGTTGGTGGGAGATTTCAGGGAATAAGCTGCAGTAATAGCTCATTGTGTGTAAAGACCCTGACTCCACGAGACAGAACAAGACAGAATATTTGAATAGACTACATGGGAGAATTAGTTATTCCAGGCGTTTGAGGCTGCTCTGGGTTCTAGCGCACGTTCTGGGAAAGCACTTTTGAAATTCTGCTTGTAAAGATGTATCACAAACCAGTGCAATGACGGTTCAGTGAAAATGTATTGAAAACACTTATAAAAAAAGTTGGACAATATAACCAGGCCTTATTAACTAAAGAGCAGAAGTACAAGGAGCTACCATAAATGACATGTGCATTTGCTCAAAAAGCACACTTCTAAATTGCACCGTAGTTTTAAATGATGTCAGGCCTATGCTTGCTTGGTGTTTTGTGAGAGTTCAGATAATGTTTAGTAGGTGGTTGGTTTGTATTTATTTTTTGAGCCTGAAACTTGAGACCCACATTGTTAGGAAAACTCTCTAGAAGGATTGAATGTTTTTCCTTTTGAATAGCATTCTTTTAAGACAAGTGCTATTTTATGTTCACACTATCCAACTATAAACCTTGCAGAAAATGACTTTTTGGTAGAAATGTAAATGTTCTAGGTGACATACAAAAGAAATAAATAAACCCATTACACTTTTATATATCTGAAACTTGGAAACAGTAAAAGAAAAATGAGAGCTTTATTTTTCAGTAAGAACATCCAAGGGTTTTTTAATAGTCCTAGGTAAATGATATTTTTCTAGATATGATCCATTTTCATCATTTTTGCAACTATTATTCTTGGGGTTTTACTCTACAGGTGTTTGTGTATAATTTTTGTTGGTCTGTTATGTCCAAATGTAAAAATAGAACCCATTTTCATCCCATAACCAAATCACTAATGCCATCCCACCCCCAGCCTTTTCCTATGAGCTTTTGGTTCTCTTTTTCTGTTGTATTATGGGCCAGAGCAATTTTCTGTGAGGGTCTCTCTTTTTCTCATGAGAAATCAATGCTCTGGATAGTCAATATTGTTGATTTTAAATAATAATAGGCATGAGGTATTGTCCCTCTGTCTTAGTTGTAATAGTAGTTCAGAATGTAGTAATTCTGTTGTAATATGGGGTATTTTATGTTTGCAAAATTCCTAGTGTTCATTTGGTGATGGGGGGATTGGGACTTTAAAATGAGGTTGGCCAGAAAATTTCAAGACCTTTAGTGAAAAATGGGGGATGGGAGGGAATTTTGACGTGGTACAGATTTTCTAATTCTTTAGTTTTTGGAGAAGTTGTGAAGTGAGGAGAGAATGGGAAAGAATGGTTGCATGAGCAAAGTGTGCACTTTTTTCAAGTGGTTTTTTCCTTCTCAAACTCATGAGCCCAGAGTTTACAATTATCAAACCAGAGCACAATATCACTATAAGTAGTGTGCGGGTTAGATGCAGTCAAATAGGTTGAATTCGGTCATTGAGGGAGGGCAGAAGTAGATTCTCTGAATCTCCACCTCTGATGGTCAAACAGCTACTACTGGATGCATAAAAATGGTGAACCAACCAAGTTAAAAACAGCATCTCATATGGCATAGAAACAAATTAGGAGCCCTGTGGCACTGTTAAAGACTAACACATTTAGTTATCGCATTAGCTTTCATGAGAAAAAAATGTCTCCCATGAAAGCGTATGTGATTGATAAATGTGTTAGTCTTTAACAGTGCCACAGGACTCCTAATTAGTTTTGTTGAACTAGACTAACACAGTTACCGCTTTGGAATATGGCACAGAAAAACTGACAACTGCAGAAGTTTAGTGAGAGAGATGTAGTCTGTTCCACTACATAGAAGCAGTGGGCCACTGTGGATCCAAGGACTATTTAAAAAAATAATCTGAATATTCACCCTAACATAAAGATACTAGGATTTCCTAGATGGCAAACTGGAATGTGTGTAGACTGATAATGGAAAAATGACCATCACTGATGATAGGGTGGAAAAATAATTTATAAGATGGGAAAAAAATCAGACATATTATTTACACACAATGTAAGGCAATGGTTGACCAGAAATGTTTAAAAATCAGATTTCTCTTGTCCAGATAGCTTTCCCTTGCACATCACAGACCATATAGTCCTATATGGCTGCAGAATAAGCTGCTGATGAATCATCATTATAAAGTTTTAACTTTCACTACCATGGCTTTAGACAGACTTTCTATATGTTATGGTCTGTAGAGCACCTTTCGATGATCTCCAAGACCAATGAAAACCCAGGAATGGGTTATGATTTATGCTTGTATTTCTCTTGCAAAGAGTTTTACAAAATGAAATCATGAAGAACCACTGATTTAAAGGATGTGCTTAAGAAAAAAGGTCATTCATATTACCTGTTGCTTGGTGGGATGATTATTATAAATATCACTAATAAGTATGTAGCGTTGATTGCCTGGACTTTTGGAAAATCAGACTGTTCAAGTTTCTTATTTAAAAAAATAGAATATAATCATAATTCCATGTGAATTGCTCTACTTAATTTCTCAATTACTTCTGATGTATCTTAAATAGAGTGCTTATCTCTCTATTCCCAGTCTAGACTAGTGTGAATCAGCTTGACCCTTATTCTGTTAAATGTGATTGAATCCAAAGGTATTAAATCTTTTATGAAAACCTTGTTGATTATACAAATGCACTAAAGAACATCATATAAGGACTGTACAGGTGTCTGAAGTATACAGCACCAGGAGCATGCTGAGATAGCTATAAAGCATTGCGATCCTGACCTATGCCATGCTCAACAAATTCCTGAACACACAAAAGGGCAAAGCTCATTCTCAATATTTAAATTCAGATGGTGAAATCATGTAAATACTCCATCTTCCTGAACATTGAGAATAAGCATCTCTAGCCATTTGAATTCCTCTGCAGTTCCACAGACTCTGTAGCTCTCAACTCTGTTTTTGGAGGCAATTGTCCACTTCTTTGAAAATGAACTCAGCCAAACAATCACACCATGTAGGCCTTTTTGCAAGTTCTTAGATTACAAGCAACAATTAATATCCAGACATTGCATATACTGTAAGGGACAAGCTGTTGAGCAAATTTTCAAAAAGAAGATTAAAACAGAGTAACTGTGTCTGACACTTATCTTTACTTGCTTAGTAGATTTCAAAGTAGGTGCCAGAATGAGGTGATTTTTCAACATAGTGTGGGAAGACTTGCTATTAACATTCTATACCTGGGAGCGAAAGGACCCATATCTTTCCTGTCTTCTGTTTCTGTGCTCCTGAAAAGAGGAAGACTGACAGTTCTGGAAGCTGATCTATCCACTCCATACAGTATCTCAGCCATGATCTGGAGGAAATTAGTTCCATGTCTGAGATGTTAGTTCAGTCTTGATATTCGTTCTGTCCTTGACTTCACTGCTGAGACAGCCAACAAGGGTCCCAGCTAAGGTTAACATGTTTGTGATATGGATACTGGTGCGTTTAGAGACTGGAATGAGACTACCAATTTATTTCCTTTAGATTCCTAAACATCAATCAGCTGTGATCAACATTTCCTTGCTTGTGACTGAGGCAAGTTTCACATAGGGGAAAACTAAAGGCAAAAATTTCCATACTAGAGTGTCAGTCTCTTAAGTCTTCCAGTCCCCGTGACCTGCCTCTCTCTGAACTGTTGAGAACAGTGGTTCCCAACCTTATTGACTTGAGAACCACAGATACCATTTTGACAACTGTGAAGGGCCACCAACTGGATCTCCCAGCTTTCTGACTCCAGCAGGAACCCCATGCCTATGGACCCAAGCAGCGTGATTATTTTTTCCTCTGCTCCTTGCTTCATCCATGGGGAGGGGAGTGCTGATCTCCCATCCCCTTGGCTGCAGCAAGGAACCTACACTGGTCTTTTAGCCACTAGAAATGTGCTCTGCCTGGGTCCTTTAGCAATGACTGCCTTCTGTAGCCAGTGGGAGGGGAGTTGTGGGCCACTTTGAAAGCCTCTAGAGGCCACTGTTGGCCCCCAGGCCACAAGTTGAGAGCCATTTGTTTAGAAAGTAACTATGCTTTTCTCAGTGCAGAAGTTATCAAATAGCTATTGGCTTTTCTTCCCCCCAAAGGATGAAAAAGGTTACATTTTGGAACAAATTCAGTAGGTATATAAAGGGGGAGGGTGTACTGCTTACACTCTGTTCTCAACTAATCCCGGAAGATCTACTTATATTTACTGGTAGATTTGCTCTGCAAAGAGAAGAAAGGCATCTTGCTATGATAAATCATTCCTCTTGCGGTGTCCAGAGTTTACAAAAACTATTCACAAAATAGTCCATTTTTGTTAGTTGCAAAAACATTTTTTAAAAAAATACTCTGAATTTGATCTTTTTGTCCTGTTGATAATGCTAATTTGGCATTCTTCTGGTTTCATCTGAAATAAAGCTAGAGACACAGTTAGGGACTAGTAATGGTGGGTTAGGAATGTAACCGTCCTCCTTTGAGATGGGCTGCTCACATACATTCAGTTACAGGTGCATACGTGCCTCAGTGCATGGTAGCTTGGAAAGTCTTTAGCCTTAGCCTGTCAGGTCAGGGCAGCAGCCAACGCCACCTCTATGCTGCGACTGCGGCTATATAGGTGGCTGTGACCCTTACCCTCCCAGTTCCTTCTTTTCACCACCTCCAGTTAGCGGGGATGGTGGGAGGGATCTGAAAGTATGTGAGCAGCCCATCTCGAAGGACGACAGTTACGCTGGTGACCCACCATTCTTCTTCAAGCGCTGCTTACATCATTCAATTACAGGTGACTGCTAGCCCTACCCAAGGATGGTGGGAGGAGTTACAGCTCTGCCCAACGTGGCGTTGTCTCTAGCCTCTTGGACGATAGTGTAGTGTGTTGTGAAGGTATGTACTGATGACCACGTAGCTGCCCTACAGATTTCCTCGATCAGGACCTGGGCAAGGAAGGCTGTTCATGAAGCCTGGGTCCTGACATTCCCCAGGAGGGGCATCTTCTACCTTCTGTAGCAGTCTTTAATGAGGTTCACAATCCAGTTGGAAATGAACTGTGACACTGGAAGTCCTCTTTTATGTCCCATGACTGCCATGAACAATTGAGAGGTTCTGCAGAATAGGTGTGTGCTCGATATACGTGAGGAGCGCTCTTTCGACATCCAGGGTGTGCCACTTCCTCTGGTTCTCAGTAACCTGAGGGTCTGGGAAGAACACTGGCAGGCAAATGTCCTGATTAAGGTGAAATGGGGAGATCATCTTAGGAAGGAAGGAAAGATGGATGTATGTGGGCACAGCACCACCTTATCAGGGAAGAACCTCATGTACGGGGGTTCTGAAGAAAAGGCCTTCAGTTCAGATATCTTTCTGGCTGCGGTAACTGCTACCAGGAAGGCCACCTTCCATGCAAGGACCAGCAGAATGCATGAGTCCAAGGGTTCGTAAGGGGGCTCCACTAGGCTGAGGAGCATCACATTAAGGTCCCATTGTGGAACGGGTTCGTGGGGTTGCGGGAAGACTCTTTTGAACCCTTTCAGTAATCTGGTGGAAGTAGGGTGTGAGAAGACTGGAACGCCTTCCATGTTATCATAGAAGGCTGAAATCGCTGCTGGATAGACCTTTAGTGAGGAATGGGAGAGACGCTTATCCCTGAGGTCTTGCAGGTAATCAAAGATTGTGTATAGGGGCTGATATAGGTATAGCCCCTTTACCTATTGCCCAGTGAGAAAAACATTTCCATTTGACTATATAGGTGGCTCTAGTGGAGGGTGTCTTACTACCTATTAGTACCTTCTTGACCCTATCTGAGCACAGCCCTTCCACTCACTTAGCTATGGAGTCTCCAGGCCATCAGCTACAGGAGACTGGGGTTTGGGTGCTGCAGGCACCCTGAATTCTGTGTCAGGAGGTCCGCCCAAAGGGGGAGGTGGAGTGGTGCATCTGTGGACAGATCCTGTAGGATCGAGTACCAGTGTTGTCTGGGCCGATCCAGAGCTATTAATATCATGTTTGCTCAGTCCCTCTTTACCTTTAGGAGGACTCTGTGCATCAGTGGGATTGGTGGGAAGGCATACAACAGGGGTCTTGACCAACAGAGCAGGAAGGTGTCTGTGAGCGAACCTTCCTCCTGACCCCTGAGGTAGCAGAAGTGATGAAGTTTGCAGTTCTGATGAGTTGTGAAGAGGTCCCTTTTTTGGAGTCCAGGAGAGCCTCTATGAACTCTGTCCTGGGATGGGGAGAATTTTGACTTTTCTTGATTTATGCAAAGCCCCAGGTACTTGCACAGCCAGCTCACTACTTTGACACTGTATTTGATCTGAGCTTTTGATGAACCTTTTATTTATTAGTCAGTCGTTTAGTTAGGGGTACATCCTTATACCCTGTCAGTGCAGGTGCACAGCAACTGCTGCCATGCATTTTGTGAACACCCTGGGGGCGAAGGAGAGCCTGAAAGGGAGTGAGGTGAACTGGAAATGCTTTCCTCCCACCATAAATCTTAGAAACTTTCGGGGGGGGGCACGTATCACTATGTGAAAGTAAGCGTCCTTTAGATTGAGAGCAGCAAACCAATCTCTAATCCAGAGATGGGATGATCCGGGATAGGGAAACCATACGGAATTTTATTTTCCTTATATGCTTGTTTAGTGCTCTGAGGTTTAGGATGGGTCTCAGATCTCTGGTTTGGGAACTAGAAAGTAGTGGGAGTAAAACCCTTTTCCCCACTCTGACCTTGGGACTTTCTCTATAACCCTGAGGGAGACAAGTTTTTCGCACCCTCTCTTCAGCATCAGGCCTAGTTCCTGGCTCCCGAGATTCAAGCGAGGGGGCAGTTTTCTGTCCCAAGGCATGGACCGGAATTGTATGAGGTACCCCTTCGAGACCGTTTCCAGCACCCATCAGTTGGCTGTGATGTTGGCCCAGTGATGAGAGTACTGGGCCAAATGATCAGCAAGGTTAGGGTCAGAGCTGTGGTCCTGCTGCCCTCAGGTTGACTGTCAAAAGTGCTGCTTCTGTTCCGCTGAACGTGTGGTACCCTGTCCCTGACAACTGTCCTGGGAGGACTGGGGATTTTGGCCCCTGCCTGGGCAGACCGTATCCCTATCCAAACTCCCTGGGGCTGGGGGTACTGGTGGGGCTGGGAACGGGAGTTCTGAATCTGGGTCTATTGTTCCAGCTGCTGTGGTGGTTGCTGCAGCTGCTAGGACCAGAAGGAGCACCTAACAGGTGGAGGTGTGTATATGCTTAGGGACTTAAGGGTGACCCTAGAGTCCTTCATCCCACGCAGCTTTGAGTCCATGGACTCCGCAAAGAGGGCAGGGCCTTCGAACAGTAGGTCCTATATGATCTGTTGCATCTGCTGGGACAGGCCTGAGCCTTGCAGCCAGACCACTTGCCTCATAGCCACAGCGGAGGCCATGTTGCACAAGGCTGTGTCAGGTGCATCTCAGGAGGTCATAAGGGCATCTCTAGAGGCCCAGATATCTTCCTCCACCATTGCTTCAAAGTCCTTCAGATGGTCCATAAGGACACAATCACGGAAGCTCTCCATAGGCCTCCAGAGGTGGAACACGTATCTCCCCCATGAGGGCTTGGTGATTAGCAAAGTGCAGCTGTAAGGTCGAGGTGGAATAAACCTTCCTGCCAAATAGATCAAGTTTCTTTGCTTCCTTGTTCTGAGGGGTAGAGCCTGGTTGGTCCTGCCTGTCCTTCTGGTTAACTGCGTCCACCACCAGGGACCCTGGTGCAGGGTGATGGAAGAGGAATGCGAATTTATTGGCAGGAATGTGGTACCTCCGATCTGCCACCTTGGACATAGGAGGGATTGATGATGGGGTTTGCCATCGTGCCCTTGCAATACTGTACACCCCTCAGGAGGGGTACAGAGATTTTTGCAGGTGGGGCAGCATCCTCCATGTCAAAGAGGGGGTTGCACTCCCCCTTGACCACCCCCAAATCTAAGTTGAAATTTTCTTCCATTCGATGAAGCAGGTCCTGTGGTGTTGGGAGGTCGTCCTTGTATGCTAAGGGTCTTTAGACGCTAACCTTATCCAGGGAGGAGGATGAAGGGAGCCATGATCTACTGCACCGGCTGGAGTCTGGGTCGGGTTCGTCGTTGGATAGGCCCAATAAGTTGGGGGTTCAGGTTGATGACAGTGCCAACAGGTGCTGGGAGACAGGATCATCATCTGCTGTCCAATCCAACCATCCCTGCAACCAGTCATTGGAGAAGCCTAGGGCCATGGGTCAACGGGAGTGGGAATGGCCCCTTTCCCTCTGTATGACCTCTGGCCCCATATCACCATGTCTGGAACCCCGCTGTGTTGCCTGTACTGGGGTTGCCAGGGTCATGTCTCCTCTTGACGAGGGAGTCAGGGAGCACTTCTGGAGCTGCTTACCCACCCATCCATTGGTACCAGGGTTTCGCTCCGGGGTTCTTGGGGATCCACGTTCCCAAGGAGTACAGCAAGAGGAGGTTGGTGAGGCTGAGTTAGACTTCGCCTGTCTAGAGCCCTGGGAGCATGGTACCGAGGGCTCACAGGATGAGTGCCGGGAGGAGAGGACGTTTGAACAGTCTTTGGTACCATTCTGAGGTACCGGTGAAGGATTTGACAGCACTGAGGTTGGGAGCGGCACCGAGCCTCTTGTCGTCCACTCCTTCACTGAAAGCGCTGGTTTGCCCTTGGACTTGGCTTGCTTGGACAGTACCAGGGCCAGTGCCTGGAGTAGGGCCTGAGCTGCTGCAAGGGCCTCTGGTATAGACGGCACCGAAAGGTTTCCTGGTTCTGACTCCTGAGGAGGGTGTCCGGGGGTGGTGCAAGATGGCACTGAACCAGTGCTGAATCAGATGCCAATCACAGCTTTGTATTGTGAGCCAGAGAGCGGTGCCAGACAGGTTCCAGTGCAGAATTCACATGCAGGGCCAGCAGAGCATTCAGCACACAAGAGGTATCAGTTGCTGGCTGAGATGCCCGATCTTGGGCAAGGTTGCGCAACCTCTGTTACCTGTCCTTGTGGGTCCTCCACTTAAAGGACTTGGAGATGGAGCAATTGTCTATGAGGTGTGACTCATTGGGGTGCATGAGACATTTCTCATAGGCATTGTCAATTGGGAAGGCTTTGCAGCATGATGGGCAAGGCTTAAATCCTGGCATCATTATCACAAATGAACGAGGACCGGCACTGGCTTCTGCAGGTTTTGGGTGCTCCGATACCGTCACTGAGGGTGGAAAGAAGGAACTGGGAGGGTCAGGGTCACAGCCACTTGTATAGCCATGGTCATGGCTTAGAGGGGGTGTTGGCCGCTGCCCTGACCTGACGGGCTAAAACTAAAGACTTTCCAAGCCACCTTGTGCTGCGGCATGTATACATCTGTAACTGAATGATGTGAGCAGCACTTGAAGAAAAACTGCGGTTTAGTATTGTAAAAGTGCAAGAAAATGTAGAACTTTTTACAGACTTTGCACGTGTTTAGGGTGAAATACTGTTCTGCTGATGAACCTTCTATTCTTCCAGATGAATTCTACTCGCATCATATGGTTTGTTTTACAAAAGATTATATCAATATTAATGCAAATTATTTAGAATTAAATTTAAAACTGGTTTGTTTAAATGTCCAAGGGTGCTGGCTGATACACTTTGCTGTGGTGTGCTATATAATCAAAGGGGAAGCAAGACAGAAGGTAGTGGTGTCTTCCAAATTACAAACTCCTTTTTAAGAGGGAAACTCATAGCACCTATAAAGGAGGCTGAGATGCTACTCCGCAGCCTTCTAGTAGTATTGCACAGAAAAGGTATGGTGACATTGTAACAATGTTACAAGGGGAAATGAAGTCCATTACGTATTGTAGTTTCGTGAGCTCTGTGAAATCATGTAGCACTGGTTGTTTTCAATTCATGTTGGAAGCTTCTCTTTCCCTACTCTTTTTCAGAGAGAGTCAACAGTGGTAGACTAAGAAAAAATGCTCTCTTTTCTGTTGGGTAAAGACTAAACCCTGGTATCCCACATGTGGCGATTGTGGGTAGTTCTCTGAAAACAGCCACTCCAATGTACAGCGGCAGTCAAAAAAGCTAACAGAATGTTGAGACTTATTAGGAAAGGGATAGATAATATACTTGCTGTCTTACTGGCTCTTTATAATGCATGGTATGGTACAAAAGTACAGCAAAGTCCAACAAAAATTAGTAGAACAAACATGAAGACTTGTGGCACTTTTAAAGACTAACATTTACTTATTGCATGAGCATTAGTCTTCAAAAGTGCCACAAGACTCCATGTTTGTTTTGCTGAACTAGAATTACATGGCTGCCCCCTTCGGAACTTGTCAAACAGGGTTCAAAAAAGGACCAGATAAGTTGACGGAGGGTAAATCCATCAAGGGTATTAGCCAGGATGGGTAGGGAGGCAAAACCACACTCTTAAGTGTCCCAGCCCTCTGTTTGCCAGAAGCCAGGAATGGTTGATAGAACATGACTCACCTGATTATTACCTGGTCTGCTTGTTCCCTCTGAGGTACCTGGTACTGGCTACTGTAAGAAAGATGTTGAGTTAGATGGACTGTTGGTCTGACCCAAGATGGCTGTTTTTAAAGTGACAGAAGATTCATCCCTGTGTAATGTAAAACAAACCAAAAGTACAACTTGACACTTGTTGGATGTGGTGTTCAAGTGCAAAGCTGTTTTGAGGCCAGGCAAAACAGACTTTGAAAATTACTTCTTCATTTGCTCCTGTAAACAAAGATAATGGTCTTGGGTTATTTCTGGTACCATGCGAAATAAGTGTAAACACAATAGCTGAATAGAATTTGAGGTTAACATGAAAAATTAATACACAAGCAAAAAAGACAGGACAGTTTTCTTATACAGGTGCTCAGTCTTCCCTTCAACCTTTACCTCTACACTTAATACTGCTTTGTATGAGGTGGCCTCTTGGGGTGGTCCAGATGAGTCCTTTTGTCTTTGTCATCTACGCTATCATTCACTGTACAGGGTATTATAAAGGGAAAATGATTCTGTCATTTTAGCCACATCTTGACCTCAAAACATTAGCATAATTGGAGTTACTCTGGTGTTGTACTTGGGATATGATTTCTTCCAGTAGACACTTTAATAAACAAGATCCCTTCAAATAGCCAGTAATACACCATTCTTATTGTATAGCCTAAACCTCTAAAAAGACAGAGCTGAGGATGCTACTCCTTAGGCAACTCTGTGCCTTAGGCTTATCAAATCTGTCTGAACCCCCACCTTCTTTCTTATCACACTATTGTCTGGAGAGACCCAGTTTGGGACTCTTTGGTAAGGCAAGGGCCAAAGCCGTAAAGTGGAGTTTTGCCGCCCAGGGTGTGTTGCGATCAGAAAGTGCCCCTTCCCATTAGCGGCACTTAGAGCCGGCACTGCAAAGACACCCCTTTAATAGCGCGGCTCTATTGAGCTGCTTTTGGCTGCCCGGGGCTTTGCCCTGTCAGCCCCACTGTAGTTACAGCCCTGGTAAGGGCTTCCAAGAGTTGTTACTGAAAGACTGTAGAATCTTAGTGATGAGAGCAGCAATTACTGTCCTTACTTTGTGGTGTTTTGTGGCTATTACCAATCACCAGTGTCCTTTAGGTTTTGCATGCTCCTTGCAGCTTTTTGGTTTGAGGAGACCACTGAAATTAATTCTAATTTGTGGGTACTTGGCTTTTTTATGTTCTCATTCTCTGCTTCCATTTTAATGGTGGTGCAGATGTCTCCAGGCCCTTTTCTCCTTTACATCTTCAGTTTCTGTTTGTCTTTCTCTCAGAAAGAGGACTGCTTTCCTTTTTTAAAAGGCACTTTCACACACTGTGGTGGTTTGCAGTGTACTTGATACTCTTCCTTCTCTGTTCCAGAACTGGGATTAGAAAATAAATTTTGAAAACCATTTTTACACTTAAGATGATTTGTTAATATCCAGAAGCCTCCATAGGGAGAAGGAGCCTGTTGAGCGAGGCCCTGTAGAACATAATGGTCTGAATGTGCTGACCTTTGCATTGCACTCTGGAGAGAAGCTGCTCTCTGAGCTGAGTTTACATCCATAGAAAGACATCTTTGACATATTTAGAAATGTGAGCATGTTAATCAAATTATGTTGCTATCTGCTATTTCTTCTTAACATGAGCTGTTTAAAAAAGACTTAAATAGTTTAAGGCAAGGATGATTAGATGTTTCTGATCTAGGAGAATAATCCTACCCTAGAATTTCTTTAAGTTGTTCCAATATACTACATAGAAATGTATAGGGCCACAAACAGTCCAAAAGGAACAAATGCAGGGAAAAGGTCTTCAGTTGCTATGGTTAAAATCTAATGGATATGTATAAAATACTGTACCATAATACCCTTTCACAGCCTCATCAGAAGGTCTGAGCTAAAAGATTAACTTTGATCCCCCCCCCTTTTTAAGGTGCAAGACTCAGTTGACTCGTAGTCATTCATTTGTGCATTTGAAATAAGCAGTAAAAAAGTAAGGATAAGAACACCCATAGTTGGTAGGTTTGTGGTTTATGTAGCCCAGTATCCTTTCTCCCAACAGTGGCAAGTGCCAGATGCTTCAGTTGAAATGGACAGAATTGGGCAATGTTTGAATAACCCATCCTCTGTTTTCCGCTCCTAGCTTCTAGTGGTTGGAGGTTTAGGGACTCCCAGGGCACAGGGTACATCCATGAATATCTTGTGAAATAGCCACTGATGGACCTATCCTCCATGAACTTACATAAGAAGGATGAACTATTTTAAATTGAACAGGGTCTGGACTCTGCTTGTCTAGCATTTTATCTGTTCATTCTAACACATTGCTGGCATAACAGGAAATAAATAATATTAGGTCGTGAGTTGAGCTTAACAGTAGTAATTAAGGCCTAGTCTGGAAATGCTTACAACCCTCAATTACGTAGCTACACTAACTTATCCTTTAGCAATTTTTTAAATGTAACTGTTATCAGAATTTTTCAAGTAGCTCAGATTCATGTTTGAAGTGTTTTATTCCCAGTATTTAAGTACAGGTAGAACAAGACCTCTTTAGCATAGGCCCCTGAATGGCAAGCTTCCTTTCTGTCAAGGGTGTCTTAACTTTTCTTTCATTAGGGAGGCAACAGTGGTATCTCTGTAGTTAGGGCTTTGTTGAGATTAGCCCTTAAAGCAGGAGTAAATTGTCCTGTTCCACACTTAAATTATTCGACTGAGTCTCCAAATGTAGCACAACATGCCCTCATGGGAAAATTTATTTTTCCGTCATTTTTCTTTTGTAAAATATTCAACCTTTGCTTTGGAAACATTTGAAAACCATCCCCCTTTTTAAATGTTTCTTGGGTTTTCCAGGCCTTGCTTTGTGTTCCTCAAACTAAATAACCACAGCATGGACACAATCCAAACATCTCTCTGACACAGGGGCAACATCCCATACCTGGGCCATTCTGGCCTTTAAAAATTGAATCACTGCGAATTATCCCCCCCTTTCTCATAATGCCTAATTGAGTTTCAGCTGGGTTCCTGAACACACGTACTGAGATTTTTGTCAGTTACTTTGGTTAGTTGATGCTGCCAGCATCACTCCATGAGTAGAGGCAAAATGTTGATTGAAAAACAGAGAACAAACATACAACACAATCTGCATTGCAGAGGTTCATCTGCTGTGTCTTCCCTTGTACTTCCACATCCACTACTTTCCTACACAAAGAGGCTAACACTTGTTTTTTTGGTTTAAAAAAATCACTTTGGCATTGCTTTTCTTTTTTTCCAAGGTTGGCTGCATAAATGATGCATTTAAACACCAGATTTGGCTGTGCAGCGGCTGAATGTGCAGATTTTATGGGTATAACTAAGATGCCACTGGTCTTTAAAAAACATGATCCCAAACAACAGTTTAGAAAAATGGTTGAAGGTTGTAGGCTTTTGGTAATAGGGGCAAACGTCTGTTTTGTTTTTGGTTTTTTGGGTTGGTAATCTTTTTTTTAAACACACAATGGGTTTCCCTCAATTGATTTCAAATGTGCAAGTATAACTAACATTTGGGTTTCTTTAACAAATCTCATGTGATTCAGCAGTTGCCAAGGTAACAGTGTTTCTTTTAATAACAATAAAAGAAACAAAGAAAACGTGCACATTTTTCACTGTCTAAGATTCTGCTGCCTTAGTGCTGCAATTACATGATAGCACACACTTTCTTTTGTTCAAGGAATAACGTCTGGTGCATAACTATTGGCTATTTCCACCTACCACAATGCAGTCCTGGACCATGACTAGAGTTTCTAGATTCTATGGTAATACAAATAATAAATATTTATCTTTTTTTATTTTGGTAGACTATCGTATATGACGCGGTGTTTTGCTTTATACAGCTGTCAGGCATCAAGTTGCCTGTTAGATCTAATGGAGACAAATAAATTGCAATAGGAGGTTATATGAAAGCAGCAGAGTGCACTAACTTGACATCATATCAGATATGTGAAATACCAGTATGACATGACTGAATTTCACAAATGGTCTATGCCATACTTCATTAACCATCTACAGTCAGATGTGGTTTTTTATTTACCTTTTTGGCTGGTCATGAAGATCTGTGTTATCACATAAAATTCAATTTTTAGTATTAATACTTTTTCCCCCCATCTTTTGGAGCTGCCCTCTTCATGTTTAAATAGATGTATTCTTAACTTTGCATTTTATTTCTGAAACTTGAGCTTCAGTTTAGCTTTGGCAGATAGTACGATGTGGTTACTGTGGATATAAACTACATGTCCTAGGCAGATGATCTACATTCTGAATACATGACCTAATGCTTTACCCAAGCTGAGTTTTCCACCTCTCCATCAAGATTTTGGGTACTTGCAAATGAGACAAACCTGTTTTTTCCTGCTTAATAATAATTCTGCAGCTAACTTGAATGTGATTCTTCTTTGTCTGTGGGTTGTAATAAAAATAAATCTCTTAAATTAATTCATTTCTTTTCATTCATTTCTTTTAAAGCATTTCTTATGCTTTCCAATATCCTTGGATTTTCTTTGTTGTTTTCATGAGGCAATTGCACTGAAATTATATAAAGAATGATAGTTGTGTTCCATCAACTGGGTTGATAGTTGCATTTGAGACATCTTTAAGCTTAATCAGGCTTTGGTATAAACTGTATGGTAAATGTAAGCCCTGTGAAAACAAAGAACATTTTTTCACACTAACTGAAGTTGTGTGGACTTACACCAGCATAACTCTGGCTTGATAGAGTGAATGCTCCTTTCTGTTCTCTGGGACTTAAAGATCCTTTGATGTCACATTTTTTGTAAGGATCTTTAACCAAATACACTGCTTGACTCTGTCTTATGCAATATGATCTCTCATAATTATTAGAGCTGTGTGATTAACTGATTTCTAATGGTTTAGTGGCTGAACTGGGAGGAAAATATTTTTGGTTCAATTAAAACTGAAAATATATATATTTTGGAGAAACAAAATTAACAAAAAAGTTTTGTCTTGCATGGACCAAAACATTTCATTTAGCCTGAAACAGAACTTTTGATTTCAGCTTGGAGGTTTTAAAAACTTTTCAAAATTGGCTTTGTATATTAAAATTGAGGGAATTTCCACACAGATAAGACCTTTTCCAAAATGATATGTTAAGATCTTTCATGTTGGAAATGCCAGAACTGTTTTTGACACTTCCAATTTTTTCCACCCACTGAAACAAATTTGTCACAATTGACCCAAATTCTTAAATTGTTTAGCATCTGTAGTTGTATTTTCTGTGAAAAAGGCTTTCAGATGAAAAATTTCACTCAGCTTTACCAGTTATATTCCTCTGTGTGAAGCTAACGGCCAGTCCTAAGGACACTTTCTTTCCATTGACTCCTTTTATGGCTTCAATGGAGGGTGGCAGGGGCCCAGCCTATTACAGACTGGACCTGTAGTTCATGAGGTGCTTTGGGTTTCTTTATGCTGAAATGAAAAATCTTACTATTTTATATGTCTATAGCAGATTGTGCTGCAGCTAATAAAAGCTACCAATACTTCCGTACCTGTGCAATGTACACTTCATCCATTATAGTAATAAGCATACACAGACATATTTTTGGAAAATAACACGGCAAAGCACAGATTATCCAATAAGTTCCTGGAATGCATTGAAGACAATTATTTATTTCAAGAAGTGCAGAAAGCTACTAGGGGAGAGGCTATTTTCCACTTGATTTTGAGAAACAGAGAGGAAGTGGTTGAGAATTTGAAAGTGGAAGGTAACTTAGGCAGAAGCGATCATGAAATTATAGAGCGCATGATTCTTAGAAATATTTAGGAGAGAGAATACCAAAACAAAAACAATGGATTTTAGGAAGCCAGACTTTAGCACACTCAGGGAGTTGATGGGAAGCTTACCATGGGAAGAAAGTCTAAGAAGAAAAATGGCTAAAGACAGTTGGCAGTTTCTCAAAGAGACGTTATTAAGAACACAAGAGCTAGCCATTCCACTGCATAAGAAGGATAAGAAAATATAATAAGAGACCACCTTGGCTTAACCAGGAGACCTTCAATAATTTAAAAATAAAGAGAGTCCTACAAAAAGTGGAAGCTATGTCAAATTACAGAGGAGTACTATAAACAAATAATAGTTATGCAGAGGAGAAATCCGAAAGGCCGAGGCACAAACAGAGATCAAACTAGCAGAAGGCATAAAGGGTAGCAAAAAGACATTCTTCAAATACATCCAAAACAAGAGGAAAACAAAGGGCGGTGTATGACCCATACTCAACAAAGAGGATAAAACAATAAATGGAAATGGCAGAGGAACTAAATAATTTCTTTGCTTTGGTCTTAACTGAGAAGGGTTGGTGGGGATTGGATGTCTGTTGTGGAGGAGGGCAACAGGAATGAGATAGGGTCAAAAATTAAAATAGGGAAAAAGCAAGTTAAAAAATTACTTGGTCAAGTTAGACATCTTCAGGTCACTGGAGCCTGATAATGTGCACCCTGAGTACTCAAGGAACTGACTCAGGAGATATCTGAACCATTAGCTATTATTTTTGAAAAATCTTGGAAGATGAGTGAGGTCCTGGAGGACTGGAAAAACTTATAGTGCCCATCTACAAAAAAGGAAATAAGAGCAATCCAGGGAATTATAGACCTGTCCATTTAGTGAACCAACACCGGTTTGGGGAAAGACATGGCAAAATGGATGGTATAATAGGAAAGTGGTAAAATCATGATGTTTTCATTGCAGAAATACCAAGTGTGCCACTGTCCACTGGTTTTTGCCTGCTGTTCAGATTTTGTGTCTTGCATCTCCTCTCTTCACTGCTTCATACTGCAGTAATAGGTTGGGCTGTTTGCATTAAAAAGAGAGCATGTTTGTAGTTTTGGGGTTGATAGTTGACCACGAGAAAAGAAAAACACTCTTTTTTGTTAAAACTTTATACTGATTAATGCACTTGCTGGGAAATGCCTACAGTTGGGGGGAGAGGGGATCCACCTGCCCCAAGTTTAAAGTATTTTGGGTTTTGTCTGATTCTTCTTTTCAGTGTGTCCAGCTACTGCGCTCTGTTAGGTTACATAGGAGATTAACTGGACACCCTTTGAACTGTCTAATGCCCCAGTTCTTTTCAGTCCTTTGACAACAGCTGGGAGCTGTAATTGAGCTCTTGTTGTTGTTACACAATTTCGAGATGTTTTTAATTTTTTTCCCCTACTGGTTTCTATGCCCACAATCAACAACTTCATTGCTTTCAGCCAATCAGAGATCAGTGCCTTATTTTGGAATGAAATGTGGTGCCTGGGAAATCTCAAGTGAATTTGGAAGGAGATATTGGACCATATTTTGGAAAAATTGGGCCTGTAGATGAGAGGCAGGCATTAATCAGTGTCGAACAGTTCAGAGCTTTACTTGAGATGAGGGCTTCCACAGCTGATCCAATATAAGGCTTGCCAAGGTAATGGCTCTGTTACATTCAAATAGAAGCCTGCCTGCTTGGACTTGGATGGAGAAGCAGGAAATAGCCTTATTCAGTTAAAGCCTGAGTTATTACAAGCTTCTGTCTTGGCCTAATTGAGAGCAGCATTGGCCTTGTCTATGAAGGCTAAAAGAGTATATTTGAGCGTTTGCTGTAAAGTTTATGCCCAGCAGGAAAATATCGTGCCAATTAGTTTTTTTTGAATAATAATTTTTGACTTTGAAACAGGCCATGACTGACAAGTTGTGACTATTGTTGTGCTGTTTTATTATAGAAGATAGTCTGGTGCTGTTGGATTCAAAGAGACTCTGGACAGCAAATCAAGGGTGACCCAGTGCACAGAGTGAATTATTCATGGCAAGTTTAGCTCCATTTTCTGTTTGTGATCAGATGCTGAAGTCTGTTGTTAATATATTTGATATTTTCTGAAGATTTCATGGAAGTGCATTTCATCCAGATTTTCACTAAAATGTGTTTTGTGAACTGTTCATTTCCTCTGCTCATTGTCTGCAGTGGATGGCGAATTGCTCAGGCCCAGCTATGCTGAGACTAGAGTATGTACGGAGCTCCAAATTCTATGTATGAAAATCTTACCCCATTTCTCTTTAAGTGCAGTGGCAATTTCCATTCCATATCAAACAGTTTTGATTAATGTCTGTGCTTTCTGGCAACATTTTTTAAAAATCATTTTATGGGAATCCTGTCCAGTTATGTTCTTCAAGGTGTACGTTCTGCATTGGTAGTATCTAAGAACTTTGCTCATACCACAGAGTTACACCAGAAGAGGAACTTGTTAGCATCCTTGGGGAAGTGGGCCAGAAGAGTATTAATTTCAGTCACTTAATTTATGATGAAACAAAGTAAATGGACTATTCTTCTGTTGAGCTTTTTCTGTTAAAGTAATAGTCTTCCTGTTTGTATGAATTCCTACCCAATGTCTTAAAAGGTCTGTTTTGAGATGGCTTCACTCAACCTTTGGAGAACAGCTCATGTACCTTTTGATTTGGAACTGCACAGGCAAAGTGAATGAAATGGCACATCTGGGATCCTAGAAGCTGAACAATCAGTTGGGTAAACCTGTCATCACAGATGGAGTTATGAACAGAGTGGAAAGGCTGAAGTCATACAGACATGGATGTTGGAATTAAACAAACTGCATTTCAAAAGAAGAGCCATAGGGACTTTGTATTGACGCAACACTGATCTCTATAATTAGGAAACATTATTGGAAATTCAAGGTGCTGCAGGAGAAAAACAATCCATACAGAAATAAACTTCTGCCACCTTTCTAGTGCTCCTCACCCTCACTTCTTCCAGAAAGGCTTTCCAGTTGTGGTCTTCTGTATTCCATTTGGAAAATGGATTTCCCACCCCCACACTGGTGTTTTCTCCAAGTTTCACAGGTCATTGGAATGCCGTGGTAGGCTACCCATTTTCTGATGGCTTCCTGCTTGCTGATCCCTTAGGACTTTTATGGGGGGATGGGATCACATACTCTGTTCTTGGCAGTGGTGAAATCCCAGCTACTTCCCCCACTCCTGATAGACTGATGTGAGGGGAATCCTGTGCAAGAAGATCATTGAAGAGTTTTCAACTACCACACCCTGCCTGAGCCACCTCCTGTGAGCTGGCTACAAATGTGAGCTATACGTTCATTTTAATACGTAGGCATTTAACTATTAGGATTCATGTGGGACAAAGAAGAGAGTGCATAATCTCCTTCAAGTAATGGCTCAGCATGTCTCTGTCTCTAGTGTATGGGATGCAGGAATGTCAGCATGGGGAGACTTTGTTTAAGGAAGTTTGGGAATACAGTGCTGGGAAGGTAGAAAATCCCTTGTATTTGGGGAATATGAGAGGCCAACAAGAGAGGGTACCTGCTATAAAGTTTCCTAACAATTGTTCTTAGAAGTAGTCCTTGTAGTGGGAATAGACTAGAGTGATTGACATGGCTGTATATTTGCTTCCCAAGTGAGGTGATATTTATTTTGGTAGGTTACTGTGAAATCTACATCACTGGGTTTGATTCCTCTCACTCACTCTTCTCTATTTTCACTAACTAGTCAGTAATTAAGAAATGGAGTTTGAGATCTCAAGGGGCTATGAAGGAAATATGTTTGCTGCTAGCTATCTCTGTTACTTATCTGCTCTTCGTCACTACTGCAAAATGTCTGTGAAGGAGAAACTCTACTTTTGGGACCATTCTGGCCTTTAGCACAAGAAGTTAAGATTTCATGGTAGTCTTTTTGTTTAAACTTGAGGGTGATTCATAGTTAGTACAAGGAAAAAGCACACGCGCGTGCACACACGCACAAACCCCCCCACAAACAACCCAAAACACACCCCCTTCCCCTCAGATTTTATTTATATTTATTACCATTTTGATGGTTTGGTTCTATGAAACAAATCAAACCATGCCCTGAGCTGAACTAAGTGCAATCTAAAATCAGTAAAAGAATGCCCAGGATACTGCATACACCTTCTTTAAATTTGTTTCAGCATTAATCTGTGCTATCATTAATAGGGTTTAAACGTCCTTTGTATTTGGAAGATAAAACAAGGTGGGGAGAATTTTCAAAAGCATTCAGCATCTACAGTCAGGCCATGTTTTCATAACTGTCCAATTCATCTTGGGCCACTAATATAAGTGGTCAGATTTTCAAAAGAGCACAGTATGTTGTTGGCTGGGCAGTTTTGAAAATCTGGCCACAACCATCCTGATAGGGAGCCAGAGCCCTTTTGAAAATCTGACTGTATATTCCTACTACATGCTACAAGGCAAACTTGTTGAGAGGTGAAGGGATTCTGACCCCTGAATCTGTACACCCTGTGATGGGGTGTGCACCCAACGCTTGCTGTGGAGGTGTTAATGAAGACTAAACAGAGGCTAATTAACCCAACTGGCCACAGATGAGAGGAATTAGGGAATCCTGGCTGGGGAGGAATTATAAAGCTGGATTATAAAGACAAAAGTGGATGTGGGCTGGATTATAAAGACAGAAAATTGGCAGCAGAAGGGGGGCAAAGGTGGGGCTGCTGGAAAAGGTTATAGGCACTCTCTGTTAGGAATACTTGGAGACTACAAAGACGTGTCCTGCAGCTCCTCTTTGAAAGGAGGAGGTGGTGAAGCTGTCAGACTCTGAGAAGGAAGGGAGAGCCAGAAGGTCAGGAAAGTGTTCAGGGAAGTGCCAAAAGCTCTCAGGATGAACAGAACTTGACGCTGATTAGAGGGTCCCTGAGTCCACACCGAAGTAGTGGGTGAGTCCAGATTCCAAAACCAGCTGCTGGGGAAGTGACACTAGTGCGGCACTGAATAGGAAGGTTACCTGAATTTATTTGTGGAATTAGGCTTTCCAGTCTTGGAAGGGGAAGCCATCTGGTGACCTAGCTAGAGGGTCATGTCATGAAGACATGGCATCAGCTTGTGGAGCAAGAGAGGAGGCTTATATCCAGAAAGAAAGGTGTAGGAGGCTGTGCAACCAGAGAAAGGGGTATCACCCTTGTGAGCTACTGCCCAGAGTGACCAGGAGAAGGTGCCATTTTAGTGGTGAGTGGACCACTATGCAGTATTTGAGAGTTGAATTGGAAACTTGGGCTGCCCTTGGACCGTGGAATGTTAAAATATACAGCAGAATTAAAAATCGAAAACGGCGGTGATACTTCCTGTGGCGTGGAAATGCTGTCATGTTTACACTCCTTTCTCTGGTGCCGGTAAATTTGTTACCACATTTTGATGGACGTTATCATTGGTCATGGAGCTCTTCCACTTCTGTGTTTTGTGATCTTGTCTGATCTCATAGGCTAAGTGGATTTCTGGACGTCAGTATTTTGGTGGAAGACTGATATAGATAAATAATTCTTGGGACTATACTCTTGGGCCTAATTTTCCACTACTTGTACAAAGAGTCTATAAAATGCTACCATTCTGAGCTTAATAGCATAATATGCCCCCTTTGCACAGGGAAAAATAACTATCCAATGTGCGAGGCAGTAGAGACTATGGTCTAATATGTGCAAGACTACTTCATCCACTAGTGGCTAACAACACTGTAAGCTTACCTGTCATATCCTCAGGGTATGATCAACCTGATGATGTCTCATGTTTGTAGCCAGAGTTTCTGTGGAACCAGGCAGAACTGGAATTATTTTGCAGATTGCATGTTTGGTCTTAGTTGAGCTCAGTTGAACGGTATCTTACTCGCAATAAAACGTTGTTGCCGCTGCCACCTCACTCTGATGTTAGACATCCCTCTTCTGACTAAGGGAAACGGGTGTTTTTTGTTTCATTGGTGATTGCAGAAGGGGGCATTAGTGACCCAGCGCTTTACTCTGTTAGTGAGGACTGTACAGTGCTGGCCTCTTACAGGTGAAACCTGAAACCAATGTCTTCTCAGTTCTGTCATTCCAAATCTCATGGCATCCCAGGGAACACAGAGCTTAAATGAACAATCTGATCTTTTTAAACCCTTTGTCTTATCTCTACTAATATCCTGTGCCAAATAACTCTGCATGCCTCTCACTATTATGAGCAGTACACTGGCTTTTGAGCAGCATAGAGAACATGGAGATGGGTGGGCCCCACTTTAGATGTGTGCTCTAAAATACATACACATTTGAGTGATTTAAGTATGTCATAATGCCCAATTAATTTTATCATAGACAGAAAAAGGCACATTCTAGTACTGTAGGGAAAAATTTCTGGGCCACAAACTAGGAGTTTACTTGTGGAAACTTGTATGTGTTTAAGCTTGCAATGCTAGAAAAAGAGTTTAATTATTGCATGTATAATAATAACCATACAACTATAGATTTCCTTACACTGCATCTGATAACCTAGAAATCTAGCTCTATCCTTTTGATTTCTAGATGTCCTGTTTACTGAAAATTAAAGTGATTCCTGTCTTGAATTGTCGTCCTGAATTCTTTTCAAGTTTAGAGTAGTCCAGGAATTAAATTTCTTTAGTTTTAGATAGAGGAGATGAAGTCCTAAGGAATATGGCCTTCTGAAATGCTGGCCAAAGTTCAAATGAAGTCAAAGGAGAAGGGTCCATGCAAGTGAATACTGGCAATATTTGTCTTTACAGAAGTGTTGGAATTGAGACCAAAAAAAGAATTTTGTTGTAATTTTAGCATCAGACAAACCGAAATTTGAGAGTCTGACAATGGAGCAGGAAGCTGAAGGTCAAAGTTCATATTTGGCTTGCGAAGTCATGTGGTCACACTCTGAATAATAAAATACCATGGTTCTTTTCATCACAAAGAGCCCCCAAAAGTGCTGGACATAGAAGGTTTAGTTTTCCCATTTGCTAAAAAAGCCATCTTCTCCAGGATAGAACATGGAAGTTGTTTAACAGAATATGCCAACACTTAATAACTTGGGGAAAGATGTGAATGCCATATGCAGTTGAAACCACAGGGAGAATTTTAGTAGAAAGGAGGTAGTGCCTTGATTAGAATCTGGACAAAGGAATATGGGTCTGCCTCCTGGAGGGTGTTTCCAAGGTGTATACAGACAATAGTAATACAGTTTACACAGACAGTAAACAGAACTATCAAGGCATTAGAGGTAGAAGGTTGCAGGAAACAGATCAATTCGCATTTTAGCAAATACTAGTCAGGGAAAACAAGCAAGAAGTCCTGTGGCGGAAGAAACTAGCGGGCAACTTCCTTCTTCACCAGACTGGGGGATGAGGGTTGACAGGTCCTAGTCCTTTCAATCCTTCAATAAGGTGTGCTCCCCAATGTCGTGGCCAAAGGGTCATATGTATTTGCATCAAAACAAGGCCCCTCAGTCAGTTTAAGCTTGGCCTTTATACCAAAAACCCTTCCTTTGTTGTCTTAGCTCTCTGAGACCCAGTCTGAAATAGTTTATGCAATTCTTCCTAGGGGTAAAACAAACAAGGAGTCCTGGGGCACTTTTAGGCTATGTCTACATTAGGAAAAGTTAGTTTGAACTAATAAGTGAGGCTAGTTTGAACTAACCTCAAACTTATTGGTTCAAATTAACAACGTGGACTAGTTTGAACTAACTGCCCTTAGTTCGAACTTAAGTTCAAACTAAGTGTTAGTCCTGGTCTCTACCATACTTAGTTTGAACTAATGCTCAAACTAAGTGCTTAGTTTGAACTAACCGGTGGTAGTTATTAGGGCAAACTAACTGTTCCTTAGTTCAATCTAAGGAAAGCCTGATGTAGACAGTTAAAAAGTTAGTTCGAATTAAGGAGGCATAATTTGAACTAACTTGCCAGTGTAGACATAGCATTAAAGATTAACACATTTATTTATCACAGAACTCTCACAGGAAGAATCCCACTTCTCCCATGAAAGCTCATGCAATAAATAAATGTGTTAGTCTTTAACAGTGCCACAGGACTCCTGGTTTGTTTTACTGAACTAGATTGACAGGGCAGCCCCTTCGGAGCTTCCTAGGTATAGTAACTCTTTGGAGTTGTTTATCTCAATATTTGCACTAATCACTCCTAACTGATTTTAGTTCTTTATTCTTGCAGACAGTGATACAGGAGGCTCACAAAGATGCAGGTAACAACCCTAATGCTAATGCTGTGTACCCACAGATACTGCATTTATTTGCAATTTGTCACCATAGCTTTGTGTATGTTTACGGGGAGCTCCTCTCAAATGTTAAGGGCAGTATGGGAGAAATACAAAAGTGCATATTTGGTAATTTAATGAGTGAGAGATGGAGGCTGACATCACTGGCCAACTGGCGGTGGAAGTCAGCATTTTGATAATGAATAAGATTGATTACAGATATTACTGGCACTTCCATGCTAATTGCTAAAAATAAAACCAACCACAATCACTTTTGAATAAATTAAGTGGCTCAATTAAGTCACCATATTTGATGATTACTGGCTATAAGACAAAGAACTGATACTTACTGACTCTGCTCTTTTCCTCTGATTCACATAAACTTGGCAAAATGAAATAATTTGAGTTCAGTCCCAAATGGGAACATTTCTACCAGTTGACTTCTGATGGATTTCTGGCTAGAGGAAAGAATCTAAGTTGGGAGAAAAAAAAAAAAAACCTTCTGCAAATTCTGATCTGTTGGTGTGTATTAGTTATTGCTTTCTATTACAGTAGTGACTATACTTGATTAGTTCCAAAGGGGTAGCTGTGTTACTCTAGTTCTACAAAAAAAATCAAGGAGTCCTTTGGCACTTAGACTCACAAATTTGATCTATTGGAGCTTTCATGGGAGAAAATTTCAAAGTTTTCAAAGCACCTGACGAAGTGGGATTTTCTCCCATGGAAGCTCATGTGATAAATTAATTTGTGAGTCTTTTAAGTGCCACAAGACTCTTTTGCTTACTATATTAGTGTGGAATGTATATTGCATACAATAGATGCAGCCTCTAAAGTGCTTTGGGTTCTTTCACAATAAAAGGTCATATGTAAAAAGGACTTCTGTTTTCAGAGTTTATTAATTTCATTTTTGTGGTTTTTTTATCAATTTCTTTTATTTCTAAGTTTATTTAGATGTCAAAAAATGGGGGGTGGGACTTTTTCTTTGCATATACTATAACAAATAATTTAGACTATATTACCCAGTACAACAGCATAAACTATAATGTGTAATCTTTTAATGTTTCCTAGTGCAGTTTTCATGTAGTACTGTTTTAAAGTGCTTTATCTTAAAGCACATTAGAAAACTCTTGAGCACACCAGCAGGGTCTACATACACCAATTAATGTGCAACACATTAGTGCACTCCAGTGATCACCCCACCTGTAGTCTGCATTATTGCTCCATGTGGACAAGCCCTTAAATGCATATTACCCTTTCCAGTATTTTTCAGGTATTTATTGGATAAACGTGCATTATTTTTCTAACCAGGATGCAGGTGTTTTATTGGTATTGCTGAGGTGAAACCTAAAATCAAAAGTCCTATGGATAAACGGAGTTTGACTCAGATCAGCAATAATTCTAGGGATATGGCATCATACTGTCTGGAGTGGCTCATGACCATGAGTGTCTACCTTAGGGCAAACTGTCAAAAACAGGGCAGACGCCACAAACTGGTGGTAATTAGATTCCTCCACATCACTAACCAATGTGAATTCTTGGGTCACCACATGAATCTTACCATGGAGTCACAGACAGTCCCCTTAGCTCTCCAGTCTTTCTTGCCACCCAGGCAGGCTGGACTTAGTGATAATTGGTCACTTACATGGAAAAAAAAACACACAATATTCAGCTTATTTCGCAGTCCCCAGAGATTTACCCTGTATCAACTGGTACCCTATATCTTGTACCAAAGACAATATCTGTAGTCGGTCCTTTATTAAACTATCTAAATGTTTAACTGGGAAAAATAAATAAGTTGTTTATAAGTTAAAGCAAGCAAATGTATATACATACACAAGTTACAATCTGTAGCTCCTAAAGGTGACAGATATAGTAATGTGTCCAATGAAAATGTCTTTCAGGGCAGACCTTGATTTGACCCGAGATCTCTTCTTAGTTTAGTGCCTCTGTACCTGTGAATTCAAATAGCAGAGAGATGAAAAAAATTCTTGTCATCTTGTTTTATATTTTATATTTCACCTTTCAGTCCATGAGGTGAGTTCCTTTTTATGTAGTATTTCCAAAGTGCAAAAGGGACATTCACCAGTCTTTTGTTTTGTGATGTTACTTAATGGCTTATTTAGTCTTGATAGGCTCCTTAAATCAATGGGGGGAAGTGAAGGAGGATGACAATTACTGTGTCTGGGTTCATAATTCAAAGCAAACTTCAAAAGTTATAAAGCAAAATTTAAAACATTTCCTTTATACCATGGAATATAGGTATTACAAGTGAGATAAATACATGAAGCAGTTTGAGCGTTTTATAGAGTTCAAACGCTAAATACATTCTTATAAGTTTAATATCTATTTTTAACAAAACTAACATACAAATGAGCTGGTTTGGTTTCCCACTGTGAGTTTGAATTTGTCAGCTTTTAGGTAACACCAACAGCGTTGACCAGAGCTGCCACTTGATTTACCACTATCGCACACGATATATTAAAACAAACCAGACTAGGATAGCCTAGCCTGGTCTTGCTTGCCTGGATGAGAAAATGTCTCTTACAGGTACATGCTAGTAAAGAAACTGTTGTTAATTTTTAGAAGACCCAAGGACATTTTGATTTGTCTTTTTATGGCTGCTATGGGTTGCATGCATAGATAGACCCAAGTGAACTGTCTGATCTCCTAGAGATAACTATATTTTGTGTAATACAATTAAAATCCAAAACCTCAGTTATCCACCTTTATGTTATGACAGGCCAACAGCACTGCAAGCAGACTATTAGGAGTGTTTTACACATAAATGCTGAGGAAGCTGTTGTAAACCGGTTGTTGTTTTGCTTTGTTTTATTTTTTGGAAAGGAGAGGTACAGAATAATTTGTTTGCTTGGGTTCTGCCTAGGCTGGGAACATGTGAGACTACACCACCTGTCAGTAGATAACACATAGTTAAATGAAGGAGTAAGACACGGCAGTTTGGCCAGAGGGCTCATGGACTCACTTGCCTCTGGCTACTTTCTGGTTCACTGGCTGGTGTGGAAAAGCAAGGGACCTGAGAGAGCTCCTCCCTGCAATCTGAGTTCTGGGACTTTTGTCCTCAACCACACTTAACATACCCAAAAATTAGGCCCTGAGCTGCACACTCATGTGCGCATATGTGCTTATCTATGAGCTGCTTGCCATTCCATTGACTTCAGTGAAACTGTTGGTTGGGGATGGGGTCGTAGATGGCACATTGGTCTCTGGCATCAAAGATTAATAATTTTGAAGACGATCTTGATTTTTTTCCTACTGCAGTGGGAGAATCTTTTTTTTTTTTTTTGTCTCCACTATTGACTTACCCTGCAAAGATGATAAAACGTTATTACTGACTGCTCATCAGATGGCTGTGGAGGAACATTGTGGTTTGGCATACTGGTTTGCCTGTCTTTGATCAACAGAACCACAAAAGTTGAAACCTGGGAGAAATATTGCTACCATACCGGCACAAATTGCTTTGTCATTGGCGCTATGAAAAATGTAATGCCTCAGATGAATGACCAGCAAACTGGTTGGGATAAAATTACAAGATCTGAGGGAATAATCTGTAGGGAATAATTAAGTTTTTTCAGATCACAGATGGTTTTCAAAGAGCTTAAAGTTTTTTCTTTAGACTATTTGTTTCAAATTATTTTCAAAAAATGCCTGCAGATAAGTTTTGAGGGTGGGTGTGGGTGTGGGGGTGTGTATTGCAAACAGCCCTTGGTTTTATTTGAAATAGAACATTTGTGTAATTTTGATTGAACATGCAGGTCACACATTTTCTAATTTTTGGTTAAAATTAACTTTTCCTGCTAATGTACTTGTCAGTAAATTCATTCACTACACACAAGGTTTGACCATAAGGTGAGTGAATTCATTTTTTAAATTGAAACAAAGATTAATAGAAAAATATTTCAAATATTCTGTGTTCTAAAATTATATGTTCTTTTCCTTTTTCTTTTTAACCAAAGCTTGGATTAAACTCCCTTTTATCTTTGAGTCTGACTAACTCTTCTCTTCATCATTTTATGGGATTTGGCTGTCACCAGAAAAATGGATGATAATGAAAAGCAAAGAGAGGCTGCTTTGTAATATGCAATATTTAGGCTTGAGGAAAAACAGAAAGTACCAGAATCTCACTCGAGTCTCTTTCCATGAGATTTCCAGCCCTATTTTGCAGATGACTGAATAATCAGGTGAGCTGCTGGGTACGGCTCTAGGACCAAATCTCCAACCCTTTTGTGAAGCCCTCTGTTGCTACAAGAAACCACAGCTCTGAGGCTTTCTTTTTTTAATGAAAGGTTATTAGATTCATTCACTTCCAGCCCATAAAAGTAACTTTCTCTCTTTCTCATCAATATAATTGACTTTTATTTTTTGTTTGTTTTTGCAGTTTCACAAATCATGCATTAAAAACTCCCATCTAATCTGGGTCTCTTGGCACCTTTGCCACATAGTAAAAATACAAATATTAATGAAAACAAAAGCAAACCATTGAAATTCTGTGGCTAATGCTGATTGTAGGCGTTTGATTGGTACCTGTTAACTCTTTCACTGCTGTCTCTTCTGCTTGAGATGTGCTGCCGCCAATCCTCTTCCCGTGATAACAGAGCAAACTGCTCTGGGAAGGCGTGAGTTCAGATGGAGATGAAGCAGCACCAGCAGGCAAATACCTATGAAATAGTGTTTTTTGGTTTTATGCAAATATATATATAGAGAAAAGAGAATATAAGATGATAAATCAGGAAAAATTACATCTAAATCATCTATCTGTTCAATATTTCCCAGGAAGAAGTTGAGCAATCATATACCATTATTATTCAGAATAAGCAGATAACAAATAATTTTGCTTCTGGATGCAGTTTCCAAACCAAGGAAGACACATACAGATATAAAACTCCACAGAAAACAAAAACTTTCATATTCCTTGTCATAACTAAACATAGACCAAACATGTTACTCAGTTTTCAAATTGGCTTCACTTTGGAGTCCTGTCAGTTTTTCTCCTTTCCCCTAAATTGCAGACAGGGCTATTTGCAATAGTACATAACAAAATTCCAGACATGTCATTTACTGCTGACTTTGTCTGTTTTAATGAATAAAATTTCTTGAGACAAGTTTTTTAACCTGATATTCTTTGTTTAGTTGTGACAAATGCTTTAAAAATTTTTTAAATCTTTTTCAGTGTTGGGTTGGGGCTAGAACAATTCCACAAACTATATTTAGCCTTGAAGCTGAAGATGTTTGTGAAGGATTTCCATCTGGTTCAGAAGAATGATGGGCAAATGTCAGAAGGTTCAGGACCTGGGCTCAGCTGAGTATTGAGAGGTGCAGTAGATGAATAATGATTTCAGATATCTGGAGGCTCAGATCTAAGTACTAGGCGTATTTCCCTTGTGATCTACACTCAACATGTCCTCAGTTGGTGTTTCCTGTTCTGCAGTCTATCCTCATAGACATGTGGCCCTTTAAATAAATATCCATGGGTAGTAGGACTGCAGGAGGCCTTTCGGTTGCCACCATCTTTAAATTTAGTAACACCATGGATCTGATCCAAGCCAATTGAAAGACTCCCATTGATGGGCTTTGAATCAGACCAAAAGTGCATCTCCTCTTACTTAGGCCCCTAATTATGGCGTGCATTTATGAAGAGCATGAGTGAGTGTGAGAGCAGATCTTCACTAGGAGAGTGAGGGCAGGTCTTCACTGACATCAGCAAATTTGGGGGGGTGGGGTGTGAAGCAGCACCACACCACCAACTACGTAACCCTTTGAACCAGTAAAGTGTGTGTGTGTGGGGGGGGGGAACAATGTACATGCACAAGTTATTTTAGGTAACTTGCATATCTATGTTTGACTGCCGCTGAAAAGAGCAGACAGTGTAGACCTGCCCTCAGACACAGTGCGGTTAAGGATGAGATGGGGCAGTGAAGGGGAATGAGGAAGAGAGATTGAGGTAAATTAGCAGTGTTCTGTGTTCACTCTTTGCCAGATGCCATTTTTCTCAGTTATATCTACATCTTTCTCTTTGTGTTTAGGATTGGTGGGGAAATTTATCACCTTAAAATAGTTCAGAGCTGCTATTAAGATATTTGCATTTCTGTGTGTGGGGAGCCTCCCTTTATATGCTTTCCATCTACCTGTACTGCAACAAGCCGCCTGTTTGGGGAAAGGCGAAGACCTTGAATGTACCAATGAAATGTGATTGCAAACATCTGGAACTTTAAAATATACAACCTGTTTGTGACGAGAATTTGCTATTCAAATTGGGAAATGAATAGGTTCTGTTTACAATGTTAGCAGACAGTTGTACCTACCTAAAGCAATGCTTGAGGGGATCATCAAAAATAAGCAGTAAATATTATATTCTGCGGTATACATCTGGTGTAAAACTGGACTAATGCAGTGACTCCAGGGATATGCGGGGTCAACTACTCGAGAGTAAGGTGGATGAGCTAATCTCTTTTATTGGACCAATCTCTGTTGGTGAACAAGACAAACTTTTGAACTACAGTTAAGACAAGACCCTGCTGAATAACGGTATTCTGACTGAGTGTAGTTTAAATTGCATCAAAATGTTACGTTTCGCTCATCTGAAGAGCTCTGTGAACGCTTGTCTCGCTAGCAGAAACTGATTCAATAAAACATTTTTTTTAAACTTTGACTGAAATGCCTTAGTGCATGGTAACTGAAGAAAAAAAACTCCTGAAACATTTTCAAATTTTTGTTTTAAAAGATCCAACTCGTATTCATATCTTTTTGTGCCAAATTGTACTTGGATGTAATTTGAAATGGCTGCAGTATTAAGCTTTGAGTATCCAGACCTATAATGGGAAAATAATAAGTCCACAGATAGTACGATGATGATGATCTGAGAGATGCTGACTAAAATTTGCTTTGTAAATGAACTTATCTGCGTGAATGTCCTGATTTGTTTTTCCTCAAAACTGTTGGGTTTTTTGGAATTTTTTAGTAGTTAAGAGAGAGAGCAAGAGGCATGGCAAGGTCCTGGTTTTAATCAAACATTCTGATTAAATAAATCTTATTTTGAGTAGATTTAAATGCTATTCATGTCCTTGAAGAAATCACAGCAATCACTTGAGATGCCTAGACTGAATTTAACAGCAGTTGTAGACCTTATGATCTCATTAACTACTCTCCTGAGAGTTCCTGGCTTTTGTTAGATTTTTTTTTTTAACAGTGAAAATGTAAGTCGACAATTGAAATGGACCTAGGGATATAGAATATAGGCCCTTGAATTCTTCAGAGTGACACATTAGAAGTGTTGCGATATTCTGCAGAATCGATATGAATAAATTAGGCATTATGCTAAGTACAATATCAGAGTCAGTCATTTACAGCTGTCTAGTGAACACAAGATAGTAAAAGCAAAGATCAATTACGTAGAAGCCTACATTATTGCTCTCTCTACTTCCAAACATGCCACATAAATATAGTGTCAAATGTATTACAGCTGTTCCTTCAGTAATTGCAATAAAAGCTATAGTATTAAGGATATGGTAAGAGATGGATACCTGCTGTCTGGCAGGAAATACTTCTTTAGAGATCCCTGCTGTGCAGGAGCTATAAGGGCCAAACTGTTGTCTTGTGTTGAATAGAAACAGGCCCTAATGATCACAGGTCTATTGCTGGAAAGCTCATTTTGAAATGTTCATAGAAATGCTTGAATCCGGTTTAATTACAGATGTCAGATTCCTTGAACTCTTTGTTCAGCATGGATGAGGTAATCTGGATAAAATGAGAATTTCCCTAGATTCAGAATTGGTGTGGCAAGAGAGGAGCTTCTTCGTGCAGGCACCATGCTATTTGAAGTATTGAATGAATGAAACTGGCAGTTCTAAGACTTTCTGTGCTTGCCCTCAGTTGGATGAATGAGACCAATGTGCTTGTATTAAAAATCCCAGGGAAAATTGGGGATGCTAGTGTACTGGAGTGAGTGGAAATAAATATTTCCATGTTTTATTTGATTTTCCTAATTTTATTTTGGAAAAAAAACTCACTCATTTTCCCATTATTAGTTCCTTACGTACTTTAACACATAGCTTGTGTCCTGCTAAATGCTGCACAGGATGATTTCCTGATAGAAAACAAAGGGTAGCATTCAGCTGTGGTATGATAATATAAAACCAGCAAACCCAAGTTCATCTGCATCCTGCAGTGGTAATCCAGAGGAATTTTTGTCGTCATTTTTATTACTTAATAATTTTCTTCTTAAATTTTATAAACCTCATTTTCTTTTTTTTTGGGGGGGGGGGGTTAACCATGGGAGGTGGAACTGACTTGCAGAAGAGCTCAGAGCTCAGACCCTATTTGAATGATCATACTCTGAAAATGTGTGTTGAAAGTTTAGACTTGGAGAACATCCACCATCAAATAAGTTGTCTATATGGCCCTTTCATAATAAGTCAATGATTTACATGACTCAAGCTGTATGGCTCTGGGGTAGATGGTCAGAAAATGTAGTTTGTCCTTCTTAGCAAAAATGCAAACTGGCTAACAATTTATATACACAGTGCCCCCACTGAACACAGTGGGGATACATAAGTCAAAAGGGCAATATTATTATTTGTATTGTAGTAGCAGTTCAAGGCCCCAGTCAGGATCAACATCATCTGCAAATAATGGAGCAACACATGTTAGTGAGAGTTAAACTAAGTTTACTGAAACTTGATCAATGGTGATGTAGCATGAAAAGAAAAGACTCCATCTTAAATTTCAGATTCAGGTAAAGTTTGTAGCACAGGCTCTAAAAGAAATCATTTATGTACCTTGTAAATGGAGAAAAATTGATCGGCAATCACTGAAATTCAGTAATCAATCCTCAGAATTCTACAGAGAGACTCTGTAGTGATAGAATGGCTTCAAAGGCTGATATATGGATGTTGTGGCAGCACCGTTTGGCATTTGTGTTCCATGCTAAAGGTGGGGGAAACAAAACAACACACTGCGGATTTCATACAAAAACCCACTGTACAATACTCTTTCCTTGTTGGGCCAGTACTACAATATCAAGAGAGGGGGGTTGTTTATAGGAGGGGATGAGGTTTTTTTTCTTGCCAAAATAAAAAATATTGCATTCACATGACACCATCACCAGTCCCTTCATTAGGCAGCATACCCATCAGCTGAAGAAAGCTTCCCTTGCTTCTACACCTATAACTAGGCACACAGCTGGCATAGGAAAACAGGTGATAGTCTGTTGGGAAGGATCATGGAAAACATGATACCTTGCAGTGGTAGAAGTTCCAGAGCCACCCTTGCAAAATAAAGTGGCTGGATAATATGGTTATTATATAACCATGTTATAAAAAAAAATTGAGAGAGAGGGCAAGTGAGCTCATGCACAAAAATACTATCTCCTTTGATGGCTGGTTTTTAATGGACAGAGGAAAGATGGAATTCATTCCAAAGAAATGGGAAGGCTTCTCACAAAGCAGTGACTTCCCACCTAGATTTGCAGAGCCACTCACAACAATGCTCATTTTGAAACTGACTCCCTGTTTGATTAGCATACAGAATTTGCAGAAAGAGAGCAAGAAAACTCATAACTGCCCAAGACAGATCTTAATTTTTACTTTAAAATGGAAGCTCATTTGGCCCACCCTCCATCCACAAACGTCCCACCCACGTTGCTTTGTTGTTAGATTGACAATTCTCAATTCAGCAGCAGGCCAACTGAACAAGCTGCCACTATGGAGAATATGATGAACAAAGTATTTTTGGAATATGGGTTATGGGCCCCAGCAGGTAAAGGTGGTAGCTGTGGTGGTGTGGATAAAGAAAAAGGTAGAGGGCATTTTATTCCTATATAGAACGACTATTGTGTAATTTTGGTTAGATGGCATTTCAGTCACTGATTACACCACATAGCTATGTGTAGAGCTAACAATTTTAGAAATTCTCAAGTTGTTAAGTAGATACAATAGCTGGGGAGGAAAACCACAGGTAAACATGGTCGGTGCCTATTGGAGAACAGAGTCTTGTAAATACAGCTGGTGCCGATAGGATCAAAAAGTAGTTGAGATACATTTTGCCTGCCTTTCTTGGCTTGGTCAAATTGTCTCTCATGTTAAGGTTACATTCCTTCAGTCACTGCTGTGCTTAACTGTAGTAGTTTAACTTTAAAAACTTTGAGGAGCAATACAAGTGTCTCCTTCCTCTGTTGAAGAAGTACCCAGTTTCCTCAGTTTAATTCATACCTTGGACACCTAGGTATCAGTTGGGTGGATCTCCCTGCAGCTCTTTAACAATGGCTATTTCCAGTCAAAGATATGTTGATCAAGATCATGCTTTACTTTGCATTCTCAGTGGTTCCCAACCTTTTTCAGGCCAGGGACCCCTTTTTAACCCCCCCAAAAATCTTTGTGGCCCCCCCCAGCTGATTATGTAATCTGGCCTGCACCACTCTGGCGATGCCACTGGGACAGTCAGCGAGCAGCACTGCCACAACCATTGCCTGTGCCAATGGGGAGCCAATCTGTGGCAGCTATGGCCCCTGCCAGGGAGCTGCTGCATCCCCACCCCTCTGCCAGGGTCTGGCCATGGGAGGTGAAAGGCAGCCCTGGTGGGGAGCACTCAGGGCTGTAGCTGGATTCCAGCTCCCATAGGGACAGCCTCCGCAGACCCACTGCGATGTGTTTGCAAACCCCTGGGGGTCCCTGGACCACAGGCTGGGAACCACTGTTCTAACTAACAGGTAATGAGAGTGTCAACACTTTTATTTATTTGTTAGGCCTCCAGAAATGCAGCTGTTTGCCTTCTTCACGGCAGGTCTGCATGTTGGGCTCAGCATTTTGGGGACTGTTTTTAAGGTTCATTTGAAAGACAGCATGATCTAAGATCATTCCCTTTATATATGTTGTCTGACTGTCTCTTGTTAAGCCTTTCTTCCTATTTATAGCACCTTAACTGAACTAAATCTTGCAATTTAGGAGCAGGAATTTAAATGATCTGAATCTCCTGTACCTAATTGCAGTAGGGGAGGCCTCATTATTTGTTATACCTTTTCATTGATCTCTAGCCTTGTATTCCACACTGTTGTCAGAGGCAATTACAGTACATAAATAAATGCTATGGTTCTAACGCTTTTGCCTCTTTCCAGCCTGTAAGGCTCATTTAGGACTCTGACTTGTTTCCTGGATTTAACCCCCTGCACCAGTTTTCCATGACGGTTTGCCCTGTCAGAATGAAAGTCAGTAGAGCATTTGGTAGATTTCTTTACAGAATTTGTGTGGTTCCCCCAACCCTCCAAAGGAGCACTCACAGACTTTGCTTGTTTGGCTTCTGTTAACAACTGGGGGGCTTGCACAAAAAACACTCAACGTAATTCTTTGTAATACCATATCATCGTCTCCATTTACCTTTCCAAAGTACAATCTTAGAAGTTTTAATAAATCTGAGGAACCATGCTGGCTTCCTGTTGAAGCCTGCCAAAGGATCTTGCTGAGACTGTAGTTAATAGAGGGTTAATCAAATGATATTTTTTCCAAATGTTTCCTCATTTGGGCCATTAAAATTCACTTAAAGTTTAAAACAGCCTGTAAGACTTTCCAGAGGAATGACATCAAACGATGTAGTCTAAAGTTTTCCAGTATGTTACTTGACACTTTTAAAGGAAGGCGTTATATGCTGGTCACATTCTACACCTCAGGAATATCTTAAACTGAGCATATTTGTTATTTTTTCAAAAGTCTAATTAAAATTTCAAAAAGCTTTTAATCCCCATTTCTTTTTGTTACATTAAGGGGTGTGTTATTCTGGCTCTGTTTTCATAACCTTCTGCTATCTGGGAATAATTCCTTATGTGCTTTTCTGAAAAATAAAATTGATGGATTATTGAAAGTAATTTCCATCTTTTTAACACGTAGATGCTATATCTGCAAGTTCCTTCTCAAGAGACTGTTTCCCTTACTCTTTCCCAGTCCCTGGTATCCCACCCAAGGGTGTTGCTAGGTCAACTGAAGTGAGGTGTACTAGGGCTATACCTCTCTAGTGCCCTCTGAGAGAGATGGTGGGTACTGCTTCTGTCCAAATCCAGGGCACAGACCTCTGGCCATGCTGTTCAGCATTGGATGCAGAGGTATAGCTGTGAGAGGACTTGCATAGGCTATGGCCCATGCTCTTTGAAAGCAGGCCCACCCAATCACAGCCACTCCGCTTACTACAGCAACTGGAGTGCCTGGGAATTGGTAGATTTTGGCTGTTTGCCTGAACATCCTGCTTCCATGACCAGAAACCAGATGTTCAGGAAGCACTAGGCCAAAAGCTGCCCAAAGCTCCAATTGCTAGGTTGCAAGTAAAGCTACATAGGAACCGGAGCATCTGCAGTTTCCAAAATGGCATGACTGGAAGCAGGAAGGGGGCCCAGGCTCACCTGGGTGACTCACAGGCCTGGTCTGAAAATCAGGTCTGGCTATGCCCCGGCTCAGATGTTCTGCAAGGAGAAGTTGAAGTAGTGCAAACAAAGACAATATGCTTCTGTAAGCCTACAAAAAAGCCAGAGTCCTAGACCTTTGGGAGGCAGGGGGGAAGAGAAGGACCAGCCCCTCTCCATTCTCAGAGGATCTGGGAGGCCAATGGTCTCAAGCTATTTCCCTGATCAGCAAACCCAGCTTTCAGGGATCAGAATGTGTTAAATTGCAGAACTACTCCTTCAAAGTGCCTCTTTGATGATGGGACCCACTCATGTTCAGACTTGACAAGCCACACAGGGGCACTGAGTTGAGACTGACTACCCAGAACTCAAACCCTTTCCTGACTAGGGGGGAGGATCTACCCTATGATGGGGGAAAGAGGATAGAGAATGATGGGAGGAGGTGCAGAAAAGGGGAGTATACTTCACTTTCAGACTTGGATCCAAAGTGGCAGGAGAGAATGATCCATATTGCCAGCCCAGGTGGAAGAACCCCTAAGTTTCTCAATTCACTGAATATTATTAATGTGCATTGTGATGGCTGAACGGAAATCAGAATGTTTGTTTCCCCATTAGACACAGTGCATAAAGATATGCTCTTTTCTTCAAGTGTAGTTTAATCTTGGGGGTGAGAGGGGGGTTGGAAATTAAAAACATACCTCCCAAAATCCTGCAGATAGCTTATTCTAAATAGATTCTTTCATCCAACATTACTTTTCTTCCAATATTTTTATTTATGAATCCCATGGACCCTGTGGTCACAGCCTTCTAGAGTTTGGCATATCATTGACCCTGGCTTAGGGCTACCAGGTACCAAAGCCCGGAAAGGAGGACAGCAAGGTATGAAGAGAAGGACGTTGGAGGACACATGGAGAAAATGTAGTATTAATGTAACCTTCTTCTGTTTTTAGGGGGCCCTGGAACACTTCCCCTAAAAATAAGGTATTCCGTAGCATTCCAGCACTCTTTAACCTCTATGTAAAAAGCCAGACAAAATCATGCATTTTAAAATACCTGCAAGAAGGAGGACGTGAAGGTAAAAAGGAGGTCATGTCTTCCTTTTGCCTGACATCTGGTAACCCTACCCTGGCTGCTGTAGCAGGCAGGAAGGGTTTGCTTATTTATTGTAGTATTCTAATTTGTTGTTCTTTGTCTTAAAAAGAAATACAAGTGAAAGTAGTTTAATATACTCAACATAAAAAAAAGTCAGTTTGACAGGTCAGACTCTTGTGTTTAAATTCAATTAAACTTTTGAGGGTGAGGGAAAAAGGCTTATCTTTTGTAGAGCTAGGTCAAGTGGGAGATGGTCTAGCTGTTGTATGAGGAGCTATTCTTCTGTCCAGATCTGTGCTTACATCAAGAAAGGAATAGTACTAGTGAGCTCCCATTCTAGGGTCTCTAGCAGGTGTGTTTCATGGTGCAGCATGGCAAAAGCCAGAACATGGTGACTGTTTCTGCTCTGGAGATATATTTGGGATTTGGAAGGAAGGGCAGAATAGATACATTTTAAAAAAACAAAACAAAACAAAACAAAAAACTACCAGTCCTCTCCCTCATCCCTAACACTTGGATGAACTGGACTGAGGAGACTGCATGGAGTAGTAAGCTTCCAAGGGTTGGTGTACCTGTTTTAAAGGATTTATTGGGAGGAATGACTGGCAGTTAGTTTTCAACTGCAGATTCAGAATCCAGGACTGCAGACTTTGGGAAATGATCAAATGGAAACTACTCTGTAACAAATTGTTTTAATGATCAGCATAAATATATTTTAATTTAGATTAATTGCAGCCTGGGAAGACTTTACTTCTAAATAAACTGCAGGAAAATGTAATCCATAATGAATATAGCTAAATAAATTTCAGTCTAAATAAATAGGTCAGGGCTTCCTCCCCACAGAAGACTTGCTGTGTTTAGAAAATGTACACAAAGCCATGCATATGCTATACCTTAAGGTATTTACGTAATGACAAAAGATCACTTTTTCATTTTCAAACCATCACCAAGGGATTGCAAAGCAATCAAACTTTAACAGCCAATTAATCTCTCTAGATGATGTTTGTGTAGCACTTAACCAGTTTCAGTAAATTAGATCCCTATGGGCTGGGCTGTTATATTGATAGAAATGTTACTGCTAGCTGGAGGCATTCATTTACTAGTTTGTAAGAACAGCAGTATTGCAGAATCATGAGCATATGGAAACAAACTCTCTGCACCTTTTCAAAAGTACTGCTTCCTGTAAAGTGTAGGGGGTTCTGGGAATCACTCTGTATGGAGCCTCAGTAAACTAAATACATAGTTTGTCAGTTCTGCTGGACTCAAGAAATCACTGCTTTCCCTGTGAGAAACAGAGGAAGTCCATTGGGAGACAGCTGTGGATGACACACACACCAAAAAAAAAAAAAAAAAACCCACCACACCAAAAACCCACCACCAATGTGACCCAGCAGTGCCCACTTAAGGCAATATGTTAAAGAAACAGACTTGCTTACAATATGCTGTTTTCCTGAGCTCAGCAAAACATATTTTAAAAAATCAATTTAAAATTAATCTCATAGAAAAACCAAACCAATAAAGAATGTGCTATGTAAGCAAGATAAAAATATTCTAGAAAACTGGCCTATTAAAGGGGTAAATATGCTAAGTTAATATTTATTCCTTCTTTTCAATGTGATGACTTCATTAAAGTTTTTAAACAGTGTCTGTATTGTTCAAGAGGCATCCCACTATCAAATAATTAATTTAGTTGTCATATAGACACATTTGTACAATTACATGGACATGTTTTGGAAATAAAATTAAGAACATTATGGACTGACTGCAGTGATTATCTTCCTACCTGACATGCTTCAAAGGCAAAATGTGACTGATGGTTTGTTATGTGAGCAGAGTGAAAGGACTGAACTGTAGAGCTCTATGGCAGCATCTTTCCTTAGCTAAGCGAAGTCTGAAGTGGTCTTACAACAAAAGCATAGTAATTTCTGACTTGATTCTAGTTATTTCAGAATGTGCTCTGGCCAATGAAAAGCTGCTAATTTTATTTTGCACAGCTGCACTCAGCATCATGAGTCTGCACTTTTGTATTGTTGGATCTCACTTCCAACGACTGTGTCTTTGTATCTTTGGAGATAAGCATTTTTGAGGCTGTGTAAAATCATCCTCCATTCAATTTTAGTTGAAAGTGACAACAGAATTTTTTCCTGCAGTGTGATAGCTGTCATAGCTGGACATATTTCTAAAGATTATACTGCAATATCTGGGCACTATCTTTACTCTGCAGCACAGACAGCCGTACAAGAGATTTTCACATGATGGTTTATAATTCAGCAACATTCAAGCAGAGGCAAGTGGTATAAAAATTCTTCTTGTTCAAATGTAGGACTTCTGCAGAATACTTGAATGGGATGGGAAGCTGCTGAAAGAAAAACATAACGACAATTGCAGTCTCTACCCAAGTTCACCAGTTTTGGAGGCTATCAGATAGGAATTTCCAAAGGGATAGCCGTGTTAGTCTAGTCCAGTGAAAGAAAACAACAAGGAATCGTGTGGCACTTTAAGACTAACAGATTTATTTTTCGCATGAGCTTTCGTGGGAGAAAATCCCACTTCCTCAGATGCTTCGAAGATGGGTGAACTTACAGAAAGG
>ML682019.1:6727993-6945650 GCA_007922195.1 Podocnemis expansa
AAAAAATGTAATAGTCAATAACTTACGAAGACCTTCACAGCCCATTGTCACCTATGGTGATGAAGCTACAGTTTCTTGAAGAGACAAAGTGCAAAACAGACTGGCTTGTAAAAGGTTCCAGAGGATTACTAGAAGTCAGCACAGCCTCAAGGCAGAGGACCTGGCAGCCCTTAAACCAAAAGTGTTTTTTATGGCTCTCCTGAGTTGTACCTTCTAAGAAACAGAGTTCAGAATTTGGCTCAAGTATTCATAACTAATCTTGGAATTTGGGTGCTTGAAATACTTGCTCTGTTTTCCTATGACTTGTGAGTTGGTTTTATTTCAAGTCCCGGGGCTCTTTCATTATCCAATGAACTAGAATTGTTATGTGCTCACTGTTTCATTCCCCTTGAAAAAGAGGTGAGATATCATCTTTTGAGGCAGTTTATATGCTTTCCATTTAAGAGGGTCATCCATAGAGTAACTGGACAGGTCAACACCTTGTTTGACCTCAACACCATAATGATTTCTTCTGAGATTTAGTTCACCACAGTCAAAATATCCCACCAAAAAAAACTACAGAGAAATTCTCTCCAGAAATAAAATGTTATTACTGCTCTAGAGAATAAGAGCTAGCCTTTGTTTTCCTACACGTGGAGTTATTCTGGAACAGCTATTCCAATTTAAATTCACATTGTCTTATTTTGGAATAACTTTCATGTATAGACAGGTCCTAAGAGTGGGACTGAGAAAATAGTCAGTTTTGCTGAGTGAGAAACAGAGTTTGAGTTTAAATAAAACATACCATAGGAATCATCATGTTAAATCAGACAATACAGCAGAACCCAGTTAATCCCTGAAACTATGCTAATCTATTTTCTCTCACCATGCAATTTCTTTTTAAATTTCTAGCTAGAGGGGTATTGCGTTTTGGAATTTCACACCGAGTTTTGAGTCAAAGTTCCAGAATTCAAACTGTAATGCAGATGAACCTAGAATTTCATTTTGCTTCACGCTGTAACTTCAAAGCTGCACTTTCCAACTGATTTGGATGTAAATCTATATGTATGGGTGTAGGTTGGTTAAGATGTTTGTGTATCCTTCAATGAACATGCTCTGAGTTTATTATGACACTGTGCGTCAGAGGAATATGGTGTGGTTGCTAGTTTTAATGCACACAGCTTGATTACTTTGCTCATGGGAGACGCAAATTTTTTGAGTAAAAGTAGATTTAGATAAGGGAGGAGGTACTGATGGGATGTTGTGGGAGTGTTTAGATTGATTTACAGACATGGGAAATATTACACCAAATTCCTCTTCACACTACATAATTTTTAACTGTGTTACTGTGGTTACATGGCTTGTGCCACACAACATGGCTAAAACTCAGTAACCATGGCACGTACAGATATTGTTTTAACTTAGCCAGTTCTCTGTGTGGTGCCCCAGGTGCTTCTTGTCCGCTTTGCTGTATGTCTCCCAGTATTTTGTATCCTGCACTATGGAGTAGTGGCCTGATACATGGTTACGACACTCCATATCTCTGTTTCCTCACAATCAGAGCTTACAAATATCAATATATTTTCTATTCTGATACACCCTATATAGAGAAATCTGAGCATTGACATGTAGGGCTGGTAGCAGGGAGAGAATAGGTCAGGAGATTAACTTTGTGTTAACATGGCAAAACTTTCAAATCTGAGTGTTATTCAAAAGTGTGTTTTGTAAAGACACAAAACACAGACCTGCAGTTGATTCAGCTTCTCCTCGTGCAGTTTGATGGACATGTAGGTGGAATGATTTAACACAAAAGTGAATCCAGGCCAAATTTTCCATATTTCAGAAGTGTTCATGTCTTGCTTCACCCGTACCTTAAACTATGTGGATTCCTGATTTTAGCACATCCTGATGTAAAACAGCCATGGTATATTTGAATTTTACATAACACTTTTAATAGTTTAGTTAGTTATTTTTAACACTCTAGTGATTGTACAATTAAGCCTCATCAGAATTAGACATTTTATATACTGTATTTTAAGTTGCCACTGTTGTAAAGAATTACAATGTTCCTAACATAGTCCTTAAAATATAGGATGCTAAGAGTAAGTTAATCTAAGTACAATGAAATCTTGCTGCTTCATCCTTTAATGAAATTATTTTAGCAATATACAGGAAAGCCTGCATAATTTTGTGAATCAAACAAGAGGCTGTGTACTTCAAAAAACAAAACAAAACCCAATCCAAAGCGGGTATCATCCAAAGAGCTATGCTTTTCTTCAGAGTAGGAGCTAATATGAAAAACTGATGCCAAAGGCTTTGTGAATTACCTAATTTATTACATCTCATAAACAACTATAAATGCAGGACCTGATAGAAGAGCGAGATCAGATTTTCACCGAGTCTGATAATTCTTACTGAAGTGAGTAGGAAGTTTTTGCTTTCACTGAATTCAGTGTCAGTAGGTTTAGTCCTTATAAGGCCAGTTGAATACCTTTCCCAGCTTTGACCAGACTTCATCAGCTCAGCTGACACTTCATGGCTGATCTTATGCCAGAATAGATTTGTTTTTTCCTGAGAAAGGCAAGCTGAACCAGGCATTTATGAGAGAGTGGTTTAAAAATGCTATTGTCTTTATTTAGGCTTCCAGGAACCTGTCTATTTGTACCTCCAGACTCTCCTCGAAGCTTGTTTTCTGTTGTGCACTGTTCCCAAGACTCTGCTACATTCCTATACAACCAGACTTAAACACAACCTATGTAGGCTCATGCTAAAAATTGGCAAAGCCCTGTACAGTATCAGACTTGTTGCCTCACTTAGCTAGCTTTAAACCCACAAAAGTATGACATTTATTCCTGCTCTGTTTTGCTTACCTATTTGGCTATTTTCTCAGATTCTTTTTCAAATGGATCTTTGTATAAGCATTTTAAAAGATACTCATTTTACTACTGGTCCTGAACGGTTATGTTCTGTTGCTGTCCTGGGGAAGTTTACCACCTTTTGTTCTAGAAGTGGCTGCATCTTGGCTGGTGGTTGAAGTTAATCTGCGGGGCTGTTACTAAACAGATTGATACCCAAGGTGATTTAATGTGTCAATGGTGTTCCTAAATGAGTGCTAGAATCCTTTCCACTGCCTACAACAGTACTTTGAAGTAGGTGCAACTGCAGCATATGCAGAAAATTAAAGGTTTCTAGAGTTCATAGTTAGAGATGCAGAGTTTACTAATAGGAGCAAGACTCTGCTAGATCTTTTAATTTTGCATTCAGAAGACTTTGTCAAGAGAAGCTTTGCTTCAGAACACCTCTCCCTTCAGATATTGTACACTATAGAGCTGCCTATACTGCCTGAAAATAAATTCTGTATGTACAGGTAGACACAGATGCACACAATTTCACAAAAACTTTTCTAAGGAGATTTGCACAACTCAGGCATGCAGGATTTTACTTGTGAGTAAATATTGTTCAGTAAAACAAACAACTTACTAGGCGAGTGGTGAAGCATTGGAATAAGTTGCCTAGGGAGGTGGTGGAATCTCCATCTCTGGAGGTGTTCAAGTCCCAGCTGGACAAAACACTGACTGGGATGATCTAATGGGAGTGGTCCTGCTTTTTTTGGCAGGGGGTTGGACTAGATGACCTCGTGGGGTCCCTTCCAACCCTATGATTCTATGATTCTATGATAAGAAGTCCCGTGGCACTTTAAAGACTAATATTTATTTATTGCATGGGCTTACATGGGAGAAAATTCTACTTTAGGCATCTGATGAAGTGGTATTTTCTCCCACAAAAGCTCAAGCAATAAGTAAATTTGTTAGTCTTTAAAAGTGCCCCAGGATGCCTTTTTTGTTGTGCTAGTTAAACAGAAAGCAATATTGTAAGATTGATCTGTTTGTAAGCAACTTTCACATGCTGTGTCTTAAGTGGGAACAAAAATCCATTTTTTACTGGCTCATTTTCTTCTTTCAGAAAATATATTTTTTTCTGGAATCTGTCAGTTTGGAAACTAGAATCAGCATATCAAAATTGTTAGTGATTTTTGGGATCCCAAGTTAGGATGCTTTAAAGTGGTCTGATCCTCCCCCGCTACCCCGATGGAAGGGGTTTTCAGCACTTTCCAAAATGCAAGGCCCTTTAAAAATGTCTTAAGGTGAAGATCCTAAAATCACTAGTCACTTTTGAAAATTCTGGGCTACAGCTATTGCTAGCCCTAGAGCTATTGCTAGCCCCATCTCCTTTAATAAAACTATAACTAGTTTAAGTGTGATCTGTCTGCTGCGTAATAAAGCTTCACTGTTAACTATTCATGTAGAGTCCATTGTGTCACATTCACATAATCTTTTTAATGCGGCCAGTTAGCTGATTTCATACCTTTTTTTTGTTCACTGGTACAACTCCACAGCTTCCATTGATTTTCCTTCTAGCTTACTAGTGTAAATGAGCTCAGACCTTACAGCTTTCATCTATACAAGCAAATATATGGCAGGAAAAAAAAAACTATGCTGCATATCATCCCTCTTTTTATTTGGTTTTTTTTTTTTGGAAGTGGGGAGAACAGTACTGAAAATTTTTTACTGTTTTCTTTCTCTCACAGTTGGATAATATCTTATGAGCCTTAACATCAGTTTGAGATGAATTAATGGTTATTCTGATTTCTCTTTACTATTAAGAACACTATGTACCTATTTGTAGTAGAAGGCAACCTATCATACCCATTATATGTTTAAAATGTTTGATCTGTGGCCAGAGCAAAATATTTGGCTAAACCTGCCACCTCTTTGACTTAGCAAGACTAAAATTAGCAACCCAGATTCATGAAAATTTAGTGAGGCAGGGGTGAAGTCTTCTGCCAATCTCAACTACTCCTTTTGGGCCCAGTAGACACACATTTCTATACTGTGCCCATGTGTTGTCCATGGAAATGCTTCTCCTGTTTGAGCACACTTTTTCCAGCCTTCTAGACTAAACTGTTCAAACATCTCAGTGGGGATCTTCTACTCTATGCCTCCAGGCTTAGTGCCCTTTCTTGGTGAATAGTTTTTCAAGTTAATTTCATGAGGCTAACACAGACAAAGGAGTAGATCTTGCATTTGGCTGTCTAATTTGAACAATGCAGAGCCACTGCAAGATCAAGAACTTGCTAAAACTGGAATACTGTACTAGTTTCAAGTGCCTTGAAAGCACTGAAATGGGTTGCTGAGGGAGGCGGTGGAATCTCCATCTTTGAAAAGTTTTAAGACTCGGTTGAACAAAACCGTGGCTGGGGATGATTTAGTGGGAGTTGTCCTGCTTTTAGCAGGAGGTTGGACTATATGACCTCATGAAGTCTCTTCCAGCCCTGATATTCTATGAAAGGTCTGTTGCACAGGCTTTACCTAGAGTACTGGTGCTATATGCCCAAGAGAAGTCCCCCATGAGAGCTCTAACCCTATACTAAACTAACAGGTGTGGACAACAGTATCTCCTATGGTAAGATATAGGTTATTCTGTGTGCAACCTTTGACAGATGTGGCCAGCCTTCACTAATGACAAATTTGTATTTGTGAGACTACTGGCCTGTAGCATTGGATTGGGTAGATATCATGTAAAATGAAAACCAGTAATAAGCACAGTTCAATGAACAATTTTGTGATCTAAATGAGCATTATCTTTTTGTCATTGTGCAGACATGACATGTGCACCCCAGATATTGTGTGGCTTGTATTGAGCATACTCAGTAACACCTGCTGAAGCTGCTGTCTCATTCTGTCCCACCCCGCATCAGCATGTAAAGGTCATCTGTCATTTTCTTATTTCCAGCGAGGGCTAATGAAGTAATTAGACTAGCGTATTCAAAATCTAAAATAGCCTCACCAATTTAATGTACTCTTAGGCTTTAAATTATTGGTATTTTTAATATGTACCAGTTCAGTGGTATAAAAAATAGATAGATCCTAGCAAGTGAACCTACTATGACTATTTTGACTTCTCTTTTTTAAAACTTTAAGACTACATATTCTCAATAACCTGGCACTGCATTACAGTTAAAAGGAAGATACAGCTAAAACCAATGATTGCATCAACCTGACTTAACACAGACAAGTCTGCCCCCTGTTTACCTTGGGGGAAGAAAGCATACAATTGTAGTCTACAGGAATGGTAGTCTTTCCTCTTACAAACACTCTCAGTACAGCTAAAGTCCAAGCTAGTTAATAATAGGTGTTAGAATCAATAACACAAATAGGATTATCTTTAACATGCACTGCTACTAGCATAGGCCCATGTGTCCATTATGAGTGTAGGCGGAGTTGCATATTAAGCCCACATAAAGGGAAATGGGAAACCTGTTTAGATCATTTTGATCTGGAATCAGAGACACAGAACAAAACATTGAATCTTGCAACTTTATTGCAACATGATTCCAGTGTTTAGCAGGTGGCATGTTAAAGTTACAAATGCCGAAATTGTCATTCAGATTCTAGATGTGGGGCTTGGTTCAGTGCTGAGGTTCTCTTGGCAGAACCTAAGCTTTAAGATCTCAGTGGAAGTTCTACTAAGGGGGTTGTGATGGGGTCCTTCCCCACCACCACATTGCCTCTTCCTGACTATCCCGAGGAATCACTCAGGTGGCTCCTGCACTTTTTCCAGTGATGCATTGTCCATCCTTCCTCCATTCCTGGACCCACGCCTCCTTGCAAGCAGTGCGTCCGCTTCCTGACACAGCTTTTTGGTTGTGGCTCACTTCCTGCTCTTCCCCTTCTGTCAGAGTGGCTTCTGAAGTCCTTGGGCGCTTGTATCAGTGGCCACAGCACTCTAAAGTAGGGTCCTTACTTCATGGACCAGCTGCTCCCTGTTCAGAGACAGCCCTGTCCTCTCTGTTTGACCCTTACTCCAGGGCCCAGCAGCTCCTCCTACCTTGGAGCCAGCTTCGCAGTCCACCCCAGCCCTTCTTTCAGGGCTCACAGCTGCTACTTTCCTGGAGCCTGCCACTGCTCCATCTCGGGGATCTAGCCTGCCTCACCCTGCAGATCAGTCAGTCTTTTCTCTGTAAACTCCTCCTTGTGACTGACCTCTCCCTGTTGCTGGTAGCCCTTCCTACATGGGCATGCCTGGCCCTGATTAGAATCATAGAATCCTAGGGTTGGAAGGGACCTCATAGGTCATCTAGTCCAACCCCCTGCCAGAGGCAGGACCACTCCCACTTAAACCATCCCAGTCAGGGTTTTGTCCAGCCGGGCCTTAAACACCTCCAAAGATGGAGACTCCACCACCTCCCTTGGCAGCTCATTTCAAGACTTCACCACTCTCCTGGTAAAAAAGTTTTTCCTAATATCCAGCCTCGACCTCCCTAACCGCAACTTGAGACCATTGCTCCTCGTTCTGTCCTCCGTTCCTACCGAGAACAGTCGAGCTCCATCTTCCTTAGCGCATCCCTTCAAGTAGTTGAAGGTTGCTATCAAATCCCCCCTCAATCTTCTCTTCTGCAGACTAAGTAAGCCTAATGCTTTCAGTCTATCCTCATAGGGCTTGTGCTCCAGCCCTTTAATCATTTTGGTTGCCCTCCTCTGAACTCTCTCTAGCATGTCTCTGTCCTTTTTGTAGTGGGGAGCCCAAAACTGAACACAGTATTCTAGATGTGACCTCACCAGTGCAGAATAGAGGGGAAGGATCACATCCCTTGATCTGCTGGTAATACTTCTTTTGATGCAGCCCAGTATGCCATTGGCCTTTTTGGCAGCAAGAGCACACTGCTGACTCATATCCAGCTTCCCATCCACCATGAGCCCCAGGTCCTTTTCTACACTGCTGCTACTTAGCTGAATGTCTCCCAGCCTGTAGCAGTGCATAGGGTTTTTTTGTCCCAAATGCAGGATTTTACACTTATCCTTATTGAATCTCATAAGATTTCTATTGGCCCACTGTTCCAGTTTATCTAGGGCTCCCTGATTGACTGCTTCCCTTTTAGCCCTGCTGATTAGCTACAGCTTCAGCCTCTCCAAGACTAAATTAATCCCTTCTTTGCTGGGGTGGGCTACTTGCCCCACCAAAGGGGTGTACAAGATGCATGCAAAACTGCCTTTCCCACCCACCCCCTGCTGTTATGACCAGAGCAGTCTGGAGATGCCTTGATTTGGCCTCTACGAAGCACTTTCTGCTAGGAGGCTCTCTGGAAGTTGTGGCTGGAAATTTAATGTTTCTCTAAAGACTGCATAGACTCTGTAAGTGGGGACTGTGAGGCAGTTACCTGTTCTCCCCTCTGATTAATTGCTCTTGGTCCTGGATCACAGTGTTCAGAAGTACAAAATGCTGCAGCTTCTTCACACACATGCTTATGGGAGTGAATTTGGGCTTCTTCCATTTTAGCTGCTCTGCAAAGTAATTGTTCCAGAAAAGGCAGGGATTTTTTTTTCTGCATAGGTGACCTATACTTTGATGGAGCGGGCACAAAGGAAAAAATAACTTCTGCACCATCTTGAAAATTCTCTTTGAACCAGCTAACACTCTTTTCTTGGTTTTAAGAAGCAGATTCAGGTCAGAAGAAATACATATTATCCTTCTGTCAAACAACTCACTTCAGGACCAGATTGAAGAATACACCGTCTCCAGTCCAGAAGTGCTGCAAACACTGTTCCGTCTATGGCAGTCTATCCTGGTCCAACTATGGAGAGGATTTCATGCAAGAAATCAGCATACATGGGATCTTTCAGGGGTTTAAGACTTGTCAGGAACCATTCCACACCCTTTACTAAACAAAACAGCTCTTAGTTCACCAGTGCATAGAGAATAGTTATCCAGACAACACAGCTCTCCTTTTCTTCTTTTTCAGTGGAGTCTGTCTGTATTTCAACTTCAACCATCATTTAGGGCAGCAGCTCTCAACCACTATGTCAGAACACTACTCTGTGACCACATGGTGGTGTGTCATGGAGAGCCAGGGAGATGGCTGGATTTAGCGGAGAGGTGGGTTTGGCGCATCCTTAGCGTGGCATATTGTGACCAAGTATGTAATAACCCACAAAAGGTTGAGAACCACTGATGTAGGGGAACAGTTGCATCAACTGATTACAAATAACATAACTCAGATGGATGCCATGCAGAAACTGTTCTTGGACATTCATGCCTCTCATTTTGCCTAATCATTGCACTTTATGATTTTGGACTGCAACAGAGCCGTAAATATCAAAATAGCTCTCACCAAAAGAGAGAACCCTTAATGTTTAATTGTTGTTAGAAGAATGAGGTAGACAACACTTTGATTTGTAGATAACAGACCTGATCTTATTTTACATTTTCTTTTGTTACCATACATAAAAGAAAATTCAAAACTGAGACTTAGTTTTTGCATGTTTAATACAAAGTCTTTTTTTCCTGTGTCAAAGCAGAGACATAGACCCATTTTCTTCAGGCAATACATTTCCAAACAGGTAAGCTATTATTCAGGCCTTTGTGATAATTGTTCCATTCTACTGTGTTTATAGGTGGCCTCACAAAATATGATTTATTCATGGTCTCCTCTTCCTCTTAAACCAGTTAGCCATATATAGTTGTCAGGAAATGAAAGTAGAGAAGAGGCTTGTCTATCATGCTACATTGAGTGAATTAAAATACATCATCCTTCTCTAAAGAGATTATTAAATTCACAGGCAATTTACCACTATCTTAATGTAACAGAGAAATAATTAGCGTACAACCAGTGCCTAAGAATCAAGATACTGTCTAGTCAATGCTGACATTAATGTAATGTATGTTACTAGACATGACATCATTCACAAGAAACATATTCTCCCCCCGCCCCGCCCCCCCCGCTATTCAATGCTGTTGCACAGAACACAACCTTACCTGTCTAGACAGGAACAGACTAAATTCATCACACATGCATGCAGTAGAAGTTCAAGTGTCATATCAACTCCAGCTCTCTCTCTCTATGTATTTATACATCTGTAGGTGTGTGTGTTTGTGTGCGCGCATGCGTGTAAGATGGCTAATGTATGCAAAATACTCTCTTAATGCAAAATTACTGTTGAGTTTCTAAAGACACAGAAATGTAAAAATTCCAGTTATGGTTGATAACACAAACTTAATCTTACCACCTTGCATTAACAGAGTATTTGTTTAATGATCATACAAAAGGTTATGCATTAAATATGTATTTAAGAATAGGGGGAAAAGATGCGCATCAAAATTAAATTGAGTATATTGATTTTTTTTAAAATTATGTATTGAGGCTTATTTAAAATGATCTCAAGGCCGTATGTGGTTATTACAAAAACTACATACAATTAGACCTATAGCCAAAAAATGTGTTTTTCTTTGCATTGTTTTGTTTGCTAAATAACTTTTCCTATTGTTCATATCTATGTGGTACAAGAGGAATTAATCTGAAACAATAGGTCAGATGACCATAGAAATTCTTGCACTTTTTGCTGTCCATGGATTTTACCAACTGTACACCTTCTGAATATTCTGTTTTATTTTCTTGTGTATCGATTGGCAAACTTTGCTGTCTTTCCACAAAAGCTGCAAACTACATAAGATTAGCTGGTTGTTAGAGTACTGCAGAAGTCAAAGAAATATGGGCACATATTTATAAATAATCAAGATTATCAATATAAAATATTTACTATCTATTAAAAACAAACAAACCCATGACAGTATCCACTATTAGAACTCTTCCAAATCCAGGAAGGGTTAATGGTTCCTAGAATGAAATATTTTCATTCTAATGTAGTTCTATTGGGCAAACAACACATTAGTTAATGCTTACCTGCCTGGAAAGCTGCTGCCTTTTTTTAAGGAAAAAAGCTTCCATTCTTCCCAACCCTGCCACCCCCCGTGTGACTGGGATTGGCGGGAGAAAATGAGAGACATAGGACATTTGAACACTGGTGAAAAGGAGGGATGAACTATGTCAGAACCACAAAACTGGCAGGCTAGAAGGTTGGGGCCTATTTCCAGCCTAAATGGAGTTTTTGAGCAGAGCTATATTGGAGGGGTTCTAACACAACATATATTAACCGTTATCTGTTAAAACAAATCAGTTGTTTGGCTGCAGTGTCTGCCTTTGTTCTAATCATTAGTAGGAACTTTTAAAAGGATAAAGACAAATGGATTAATGCTATGTGAGAACTGGGAGCCAAATCTTCTCTGTTCATGACAACACTTAGCTATTCTCATGGTTGCCTTTTGACTGTGTAACTAATTGTTGCAGGTCTTTTTCCTCGTGTGTGGTGCTTTCGTTTTTTGTTTTGTTTTTGGTGATGCATTCTTTGGCTCTTGGACTGTAAAAAGTTGACTATCACTCCTCTAGGTATGTTTGGCACCAATTTCATTTTTTTGACAGGTCCCTTTGGCAGGCTTAACAAATGTTTGCCTAGCATAGCCGTTTTGATCTGTATGGCCAGCTGCTCTGGTAGCGTAGAGCAGCTGAGGGTCTGGCCTGCATTCAGTACACACACAAGGCAAGGATTTAGTTTCACTATGTCATGAACAGCTACTTCATTAATTTCAACAAGAGACTAAGATAGCCTTGCCATTTCCATTTTTCACACAATCGTTGTTCTTCTTTGTGTCCCTGTGAAGTCTGATATCCCCACTCTAACAGTCATAGCCCAATAGCTGAAACATTCAGTTTCCTTTTCAAGCAGAATGAATGAAGCAAAGCCACTAGAGCGGCTGGTTAATGCTATCAGCCAACATTGCAAAGCTCTCACTTACAAGTCCTTGCAGTGCACCTTTCACGTTTGAGTTAGAGGAACAGCTCTTTGTGGCTACTGCTGATTTTCTAGTCTAACTCTGATGATATCTTTCTTAACTCTCTATTAAAACAGCTTCTGAAGAATAACATAAATACAGCACAAGTGATAGGCAGAAAAAGATTTTATTTGAGAAATGTACCTGCTGGTAGGTAGAATTGTTATTGCTGTCTCAATGTGAAAGGCTTTTTGATTTTCACAATTTCGAGAATATGTCAGTTTTCCCTGCTTTTTGTTCCAGTGCATAATGAAATGTTAAGACTGTTGTAGAACTCAGTTAGTTGGAAGGGAAAGTTCTTGTCAGTAAGTTCATAATATAACCAAAACCTTGTCAGACAATGTATTATTCGCTAAAACACAGGTCTGGACACAGGCACGTGTGCAAACACATAATCAGGTTGTAGATTTCCCATTGGACATTGCTTGCATTATAATGCAACACTGAACAGTTTTTAGAATACTTCTCATAAGGCCAAGATCCAAGGAGAATGTTCACAGAACCAAAGGGACCAAGTCCCAGTTCTCAATGTTACTCTTTACAACTAAATTAAGAAATAATGGGCAAGAAATCCTGGCTATATATGAGACAATGGCAAAACTCCCATTAACTTCAAGGAAGCCAAGATTTCACCTGACAAGATTCTCTTTTCCTATTACTCTTTTTATTGTCTCCTTTGTCTCATGCTTTGCTTTTATTTTCCTGGGTCACTGCTAAATGATTTTAGATAAATTGATACAATGCCTGGCAGTCACTGTGCATGGTAGTGGCAAACCACATTGCTGGGAACCAAACATCCAATTTTTTTGGTTTTTGTTTTGTTTTGTTCTAGTAAATTACTGTACTAACTAATTACTTGCTATCCCAAGTTTTTGGGAAGGTTAGGCAGATCTCTTACTCCTCACCCATCTCTCATTCTAAATAGAAACTTGTAACTTAAAAACCAATCAAATATGAGAAGAAAAAAAAAAAGAGGAATTTCAGGTACGACGCTTTTGCCAGTCAGTTTCTGAAGCTATGCTACAATGTTTTCTTAACTTTTCAAAAAACTCCTCACCTCTCTTTGTTGTGTGCAAGTCCCATGCAAATAAGAGAGAGAGAGAAACTGACTATTCAGTGTATTGTCAAATGTAAAATAACATGGAAAAATACATATTTTCTTCTATTCTTGCAGTTGCAGTAGAAATAGGTGTTGTGGGGAGCAAAGTACACAATTTCAAGCATGATTTTTTTTTTAAGTGGACTTCAGTGCCTTTAAGCATAAGTGTATAAAAATGAAATAATTTTTGTTTCAAATACTTTAAAAACAGACCATTGAAAATGGGTGGAGGAAGACTTGGCCAGTGTTGGGGACCTATAGACTAACAACACACATTAAACAATATAAACTGAGCACTAAGGTTGAATGTATTTTCTTGCTATATATTGGTAACAGTGGGTCAGACTTTCAGAAGCACTCAGGACCAGAACTCCAAGTGCTCAGCACCCAGAATAAGGGCCACAGTGTCAAAAGAGCGCTGCTCCACTGAGACACACAAATAAAGGCCAGATTTTTGGAAGTCCTCAGCTTCCACCAACTCCTATTGTAACTACTAAGACCTAATGTACTAAGGACGTGAAAATGAGATCCTGTATCTAATCCCTAGCATAAAATGATAATTTGCACTTCGCCTGCAGCAGGAGATTTCCCCACTTCTGTCTAAAACAGGGGTCTCAAACATATGGCCCATGGGCCGCATGTGGCCCCTAAAGCTATTCCCTGAGGTCCACGGCAACACTACTGTTACCGATCTTAGCAATATTGTTATAGGAAGAGGTTTCAGTGGTTCGGCCCTTGGGCTAACATACTCGTCCTCATGTGGCCCTCATGGTGATTTGAGTTTGAGACCTCTGGTCTAAAATGAGCTGCTTAATTCTGGCACTCACTAACTCATCTCACATTCTGAGACTAGTTTTGTATTTTCACAGAAGTTTGTTGTAAGGAGTTGGCTAAGTTTGGATGGAAGAAGAATTCTGATGATGATTGATTAGATCTTTGATATTTCTTGGTACATTGTAGGGGAGCACTGTATATTTTTTTCTTCATAAAACAGGTCAATATTCAAATGTAGTGTTTCTTGGGCCAGATTTTCAGCTAGCCTCCCTTTTGCACAGGCAGATGTATAACAGATATATACTTATTTCTCAGATACAGTCCACCTTTGTACACCATGATGAGCCACTGGCCATCCAAATGGTTGCGAGCATGAACAAAATAGCATGAAGGGTGATATCATCTTTGTGGGCAATCAGTGCTGTGCAAGCATAGGCGTGCAAAAGTAGAGGTCGGGGATGGCTACTTTCCTAACTTTACGCTGTATATTGTTTATACCTGAATACATTCTTGAGGCTGAGAGCAAGTGTGGAAGCAGCTTGTTCTGTCAAATGACCTACATTTTAATATTTATTTCCACTCCTCTACCCGAAATGGCATGTAATTAAAATTATGAACAACTCAGTCAAGTAAATTTGGCAGATTCAGATTACTTTCATGAATGCAGTCCTAATACTTCCTGACAATTTTTTCCAGCTAACCCTATTGTAATGTGCAGTATCTACTGAACACCAGGCTGTATGTCTCTTTGGAAACAACATGATCTGATACAATCCAGAATACAATACCTGGCATACGATGGATTTGAAATCATTTAACATATTTGATAACTGAACTATCCTGCCGGCAGATCGGATGCCATCTGTCCATTTATTGACGGCCTTGTCAGGAAAAAAAATCTTGAGAGAGTTGGCAGGGGCCCAGCTTGCCTTAGGTCTGCTTTCTAGCATTTCTGTAACAGATGTTGAGCCACATGCCCAAAGCTGCTGTATATAAACCAATGTGTGCTCAAACTGTTAATTGGGAGAGGATGGGGTATGTGCTCCCCTTCCAGATCTCATTTGGTATCTATTCTAGGGTGTATTATCTTGTAATTATAAAGTGGTGGAAGGTCCTGAACCAACATCTATTGGCATTAGTGAGTCCTTGCATTGACTTTGGTTCAGATTCTAAAGTTGCCAGTTAGACAGACAAAAATAGCAATTTTAAATCAAATTTAAAAATATTTTAAAATGTATTCAGAGAAGTTAAAATACAAAATGACAATCTATTGAGTCTATGTGAGTTACTGTGGGTCTAGAGATATTAAAGCCAGTGCTTCACCATAGCTCTTTGAAACTCTTCATACAAGCACACAAATCTTCAAACTAACTAACTAGAAGTGTAGGGAGGGGGTGGTCTACAAATTCCCTTGAATAGATAGCATAATCCCAAAGTAGGGCAGTTCATCTTTAATCTACATAAATCGTTCTAGGTGAGATGAAGCTTCTGCAAATAGTGTGTTTCAGTCCTGTCATTAAAATGTGGTGGCTTCTGCTTTGCTCCTCCCGTCTAGCTCTGTTGGTTGTCAGCAGGAGGGAATTATCCTGCACTAACCCTGCTACTGCTGAGAGAAAAGAAATTTTTCTTCCTTTGTTAATACAGAAGAAAAGAAGAATAGGTCAATTAGTCAATGCAATATGTAACATATATCTTTAGCCAAAACAGTCTTTTGCTATCCATTTCAATAGATTTGCTATACGAAACTGATAACAGGGTTATCTTATGGGACGTTTTTTGATGACATTTTTTCCACCCTATTTTATATTTCCACATGATGATCTTATGGTGTGCTTGGGTGGAAAATGATTTGACCACGTTTCTGTTCAGCCGTAAAAGAAAGCGTGCATTGATGCGAAGCTGATATAGTACAACAGGTGACCTCTTTTCTGTATTACACAAGGAGAACTTTTAAACCTCAGCCTTTCATGTGTCATGTTTTAGTGACTAGTTTCTAGCATGTTCCCTTTATGGATCTTAGAGCAGCATTACAGTGTGTATGAGTTATTTTTTTCTAAGAATTATGTTTTAGAAAAATAAGGATTGAAAATACAAAAAAAAAAAAGCAAACCAAACCAAAATGACCTCTCCCCCCCACCCTAAAGGACACAATTTTCCACAGAAATAATAGCAATTAACTCATTATCACAAGTCATTTATCTGCCAGGGAATTACCTGTCATGCTGGCATAAAACAATATTAAAAAGCTAAAGAAGCTATTTTCATTTCATTTTCTCTCTTGCTCTCTCTCAATTCATATATATAGGGAGAACGGGCCTTAAAAATCTCACCTCTTTACTATTGTGAAAAGCTGGTTCATCAGCAGATGTGATCCCAGGCTAGGGAATGCTAGTAGTTCACACTGTGAATGAACACAGCTGCTCCTCAGCAACAAATGTCTTTATCTTTCCAGATGAGCTATTAGCAAATGTTAAAAAGATAGGCGTTACACTTTTAGTGTATAACTATGAAATGACCTGGAAGGCTCAAAATGCCCCAACACATGGTTTATAATTCGTAGTAATAAAAAGATAAGCCCTGCCTAGTATTTGATTATATTCAAAAAATCTAAACTCCGCATGTAAAAATGAAGCATGGAACTCAATTTATAGTCCTAGCAATACTTGCTTTGCAAATCTGCATGCCTGAGTTTACGGAGATGCCCGAGTGAACAAGGCAACAAACATTTTGTTTAAGTCTTGAAATTACAGCCATAAAAGCAATGTATTTTTTATAGTCATAAAAACATGTACGCGCATTCTTGTTGACAGGTGGTGATACTAATTGCAACAGAACAAAAAATTATGTTGGTGAAAGCAGATAGATTCGGCATGGTTTAGCTGTTAAAGGTACCACATTTATCTACCTTGTCTGCTATAATAACCATAAACATTGTAACTGCTACTATAAAATTAGAATTTTAAAAAAATGTGGCTATGACAAACATCTGATCTCTTTATAGTGCAAAAGTTAACCAATAAGCTATTTAAAAGCATCTGTTTTCTATATTCATATAAACCATAGCGAGATATCATAGCTATAATAACACAGTTTCTTTAGTTCTTACCTTTTACTTAAGAGGCAGATGTGAACAGTTCTGATGCCTCACTGCTTTTGCAAGAACTCCAGGATTCAACACCATCGTCTACTTGCTGGATGTGCATTGATTTAGACACAGAGCCCCATTTTAACACTCTGTGTACAGGCACAAGAAATTTGGAAAGTAGACAGAAAATATTTCGTACTTTTAACATTCACTGTAAATGAGGCTATGTAAGAACATTACTATTTTATCTTCCATGTATCCTTATATTCCTAAAGTCAGACTCTCTCTCTCCCATCCCGCACCCTCTGCTCTCTTTCTATTGCTTAGCAACACTCATGAACTCACTTAAAGCAGAGCACTGCAATGTGTGTAGGCTCGATGGCTCTAAGATGCAAAATCAATCCTTTTGTCATTTGGTTAGCCGCCTCTTTTAAACAGCATATCTCCCTACCCCCGTAGCCAGAGCATATTTGATTTTCATAGTACAGTTTCAGTCTAACTAAGAGCAAGGGGAGGGAGTTTCCAAAGTAAATCTGGAATTAGAGTCTTCACACAGGTCTAGCACCAGTGCTGGTAAGTTAACAGGGAACTGGAGCAGACAGGAAAAGAAAAGAGCCATTGCTTTCTAATCGCTCAGTTTTTCTTTGAAATTAGAGAGTGGGAGGAAAAAAAGTCTATTCCCCTACCAAAATGTATACACCAATGACATAGCCAGAGGTATTACAATATTATCTTGAACAAGCACTGTAAAGAGACATCTACACAACCTACATAGTGGATATATTTTTTTCAGCAATACAGATGCATGCTACTAGTACTGTACAGACTTTTCAGTTTGCCAAGCTTAACTGAATTTGTGTCCAATCACACCTTAGAGAAGATAAATCAGATCATCATCCAATCGCCTCTTTAGCTGTTCTTTCTCTCTGCAGTTCACAGTACCTTTAAACCTGTGGTTTGTGTTTGCTTTACTTTATGGCATAGAGGGTGTCTGTCTGAAAATCCATTAGTATCTTAGAGACCAAAGAGATCACAGACAAAACTTTAATTGAAATGCATGATCTCTCTCTGTGGCGTGAGATCACTACAGTTCTCTGCATGCAAAAGAACAATTTGAACACTGGTGCTGTGGTGCTACAAGAATTTAACTACTCAGGACAATAAAACAATGGAAATTTAGTCTTCCAATGAACACCTCATCTGAATTCTGAAGTGAGACCCACCAGGTTTAGCAGAAGGTTCAAGGTTTTGTCAATCAGAAAAATTTCTCAGATACTTCCTAATATTTGATAATTTAATCTGTCAATATATTTTGAGGCTGGCGTTGCACTGACCTTCCTACCTTCAGCAGAAATGGAAACTGAGGCAACTCCATCCTTTGAAAGGGATGGTAGAGTTGCTCAAATGTTCTTTCAACTCAGACATGAGTGAAAAAACAGGGTGAGGCATCTTTAGAAAAGCTAATGTATATGAGATTTCAACAAGAAATCTTGGCATATCTTGTGGAATTAACATAATAATTAATTGATTCTGGAAGAAGACTGAAGAATTTCTTGAAGATGTCCTTGAGATTCATAATTCAATCAGGGGTCTCAAACTCACAGCTTATGGGTCGCATGCGGCCCCTAAATTTATTTCCTGAAGCCCCCAATGACACTACCATTATCTATATTTGCAATATCATTGTATGAAAAGGTTTCAGTGGTGCGGCCCTCAGGCTAATGTACTCGTCCTCATGTGACCCTCCTCATGTGATTTTGAGTTTGAGACCCCTGATTTAAATCACCCTCAAATCTGCTTGCCTCACTGTTTGCCTGAGATCTCTTTGGGTAGATACAAAACAAAATCCTTCAGCATCCACCATTAGGATTTACATTATGAGACGCTTGTGGAGAGGATCCTGTCTTTTGATGGCAGAGTGATGAAGGTTCTGGACACTTGACTTTTTCTCTAGAGAAGATTCTCTCTCTAAGATAAGAGCATTTTAGAAAGCTTAAATAAAATGAAGACACTAAAAATGTAGCATATTTAATAGTGATTCCTCATTTGAGACCTTCTCAGTGCCCTTATGCATTCTTGCTTTCTGATTCTTATTCTTTCATAAAATGCATTTCCTTCTCTTTTTTTAATGATGAACTCTTGGGGTGTTCTTTCTGATTTATTTTGCTTTTTATGTGTGTGTTCTGATGGCTGAATAAATAAAATAATTACAACGGAGAAAGGGAAAAGGAAAACTGTAGTGATGAGAGTGAGAAGATGGGGAATCACTAAGTGGATCATTTTTGGAGGGGATGGGGGAAGTTAAATGTGCTATTTTTATTGTGGCTGTTCTGAAGTGTTAATTTGGAATGGAAGACTCTAGTTTAATCTCAGTGTAACTCAGAGGAGTTATTCCAAACCATCATCCTATTCTGTAGTCAACAAGCATCTCTGGTTTTAGACAGTCCAGGCTTTGAGTGGAAGGAAGAGTAGACAATAGCTCTCCAATATTTAAATGAAAACATATAAAATTACTTTCTTTCCATACAGGCTGTCCAGTGTTCTCTCTCTGTTGTTTTACAGAAGCTGTAATGCTGTATCTAGACAACATACTGTTTTGCTGCTACAGGTTTTTCTGGGAGAGTTTTCCATAGTGTAGCAAACACTAGGCCATACAAAAAACCCATTTACTTGTTATCACATGTAGTGTGTAACACTATAAACAGATGTAGCAAATATGCTAAGTCATATGTGGTTGCAGGAGACAAGTATAATTTTTTACCATCTGCTGGCTATTGAAGACTTTGGGGTTTCACAGGCTTAAGTAAGGGCAGAATTCATACTTTTCATTAAATCATAGAATATTAGAGCTGGAAGGGACCTCATGAGGTCACCTAGTCCAACCCCCTGCTAAAAGCAGGTCTACTTACACTAAATTATCTGAGCCAGGGTTTTATCCAACCTGGTCTTAAAAGTTTCCAGAGATTCCACCACCTCCCTGGGCAACCATTCCACTGCTTCACCACCCTCCTAGTGAGAGAGATTTTTCCTGATATCCAACCTAGCTTTCTGGCAAGTTGATTAACTAGGATAGATTTTCCCAGAACAATTAATTCATATATATTTTCTTTAGATGCTTTTTGAGTCTAACCAGTTCAGTTGGAAATAAATGGATACAAAAAGGTATCCCATAACAAAGTATCAAAACACCCACAAAAGTGCACTTATCCAGGATTTTAGCATTTAAGCCTATGAATTCCAGTAAAATGTCAATAAAGGACAGACTGTAAAGCAAGTTTTGGTAGATGCTTTCTCTGGTTTCAGAATGCAGACTGATCTACAGGCAGAATATTGAGTACATCCAGACCTTCCATGTGTGCAGTCTTAATCAGACTCTCAGAATATCAAGCAAGAACATATATCTTTTGTTGTTAATTCTGTGACTATTTTTCTGTAGACGGAGACCTTTTTATTTATTTATTTATTTCGTATTACCCCTCTGAGCTGGGTTTAATATATTTGCATTTATCTAGTCTTTCTAAAATATATGTCATCTTGGAAACCCAGTTAAACACATGGAAGTTGAAGACCCTACCCTCTGACTTTTTGATGAGGCAAAAACATGCATTCATTTGCTACACAATTGAATTCTACCACTCCATCTCATTGTCACTCCATGTGCAGTCAGACTGCAAAATGGTATATCCTGATCCTTTCAGTGAAAGCTCCTTTATCAAGAGTTAATTGAAGTCTGGGGACTCCATTGCTGTAGCACTGTTGTCAGTAATGTAGTCTAAAAAACAATGAGGGAATAAAAGGGTGTCTCTATACTGTTTTTGGCTTCTCTGGACATTAGAGCTCTCTAAATAGTGGAGTTAAATAGTCTCTTTTTAAACCACACTATCCACTAATCTTCCTTGAACATTTCGGCATTTACACTGTTTGTGTACAAAATGTGATAAAATTGAAGGAATCTGTTCATTTTTTGCTTATTTTATTTTTTTAAAGCTGATGTTTAAAGCTTTAAAAATAAAAATCGCTGCCACTGTTTGTTTTCCACAGATAGTGCCACTGAATTGTTCAAATATAAAGGGTTAGGAATTGCACTGTTTTACTGGTCAGAATGAACAGTAGATTAGTTTAGCAATCTCCTTCTAGAAATCAGTTATTTGTTTAAAAATAACTAGAGATTTTTTATTCTGTAAAGAAATAGAGCTAAATATCCAAGAGAGAGCCTAATACATTACCTTATATTTCTCATTTCTTCAAACAAATGTTACAACAATGATCTACTAGGAACCTGGTTTAAAAGACACAAGGTCTGAATCATTTCTGCATTATAATGTGTCAGCATAAAGCAGAGATTCCTAAGAAGCTTCATATTGGTCAGTAGGATTAGATTGGATTGATGATGGTGTGCTTTTTATATTCAAAGCACTTTACAGACTTTATCTTATTAACATGCACAACTGTTGGATTACATTCCAAGTGTCTTTCAGGCTGCTTTGTTCCCCTGCCCAGCATGTTGCAGTTGATGGAAGTACTTTAATATTTTAGCGTTAAAGTTCTCCTGACCGTTAGTTGGTCTTACCAGCACTGCCTGCCTTGTAGAAACCAGCGAGCTCACCTATCTCACCACATATCCCAGGGTCTGTTCCCCTTTATGCCCAGGTCAGGATATGACCTGGTGACCATCGGGGCCCGAGGTACTTCGGGGGAGGTCAGGGACTCTTATCCCGGGTCTGCCCTCCATCACACCTGAAGGGGTGGGATTTCAACCAGTGAACTTCAGTTTCCCAGGCAGCACTTGTTATAAATTATTATTGTGCTTGTCATCTGTACTTAAATTTGCAAACAATTTCCATTAAAATGCCTTGCCTACCCCTGCAATATGATCTTAGTACAGTAGTCATGTCAGAAAGTGTTACCTGTTTAAAGGACTCTATCCTGTTTCCAGTGAAATAAATGATGATAAAGCTCTCATTGATTTCAATAACACAGGATTGTGCCTGAGGGCTTCAAGTCAGCAAAGCTTTTAGGTATTCGCTTAACCTAATGTGTAATGCTTTGGATTAAATACCTGTTTTCTGTGTAAACATGTTAAGCACATTTTTTCTATTTACTTTAGTGGGAAATGTTTCTGATTTTAAAATACTCATAAATAATAATAGAATTTGAACTTGCAACCTTTGAAAAATACTGCAGAGGTTTGACCTACTAAGTTCTACAGCCTCTTACCTCTATAAGAATATGGAGGTGTTAAGGTGGGCTTCTCCATGGTCCCTGAATGTCACAAAAAACCAGAGGAACCCCTCCAGGCAGCTTCTTTCTGCAGCATGCCTGGGAACCCTTGACAGGAACCCCTTCTTTTCATGGTATGCCTGGGGACCTCTGTCCCTGGCCACACTGCCAAGATGAGCCACTTTGGGTGGCTTCTTTCCGTGGCATGCTTGGGAAGTGCTCCCACTCAAGCTGTGACCACTGCTGAATTTTCAGGCAGCTACCAAACTTTTTCAGCAGGAGGGGGCTGCTGGCAACACCTGAGGATTGGGAATGAGGACCAGCACAGGGGTCGGCACAGGTTGTTGACCCCTGTCATATTGTCTCATCAATTTTTAAGCATCAGTCCTTATGGAAAACAATGTGGCATCCTGCCGAAAAATTGGTAACCCAATATGGGCCACAGATGATATATCTTTCACAAGGCTGAACTGTTCTTTTTCTAACTTGGCCTTTTTTAAGACTTGAAAAGATTTTTGTTTCCCATATTTAAGTATGCCATTGGAAACTGCTTATTTCCCTAGGTTAGAGAGCGCGTTAGCTTCATGGGGAGCTTGGTCTCCTGCAGGCACTAGAAGAGTCTGTGAAATTTACCATTTTAAATGTGCATGGCTTCACTGAAATTTTTACTGTCCTTTTCACGTGTTGTTTAGGGAGGTAGTGCTGAACAGTTGCTGAAAGTGGGAGCTCTAGCAAACAAAAAGGGGCATGATGCTTCTTTAACTAAGAGGAGTTTGGAGAAGCCACGTAACTATAATGCTTAAGGCTATATAATTCTGTTTTCTTCTACAGATTTTATTACATTAGTGTCCACAACATGAAAGCTTTTAGTGGCAAACAACACTCTAAACCTAAATAATGCAGTGTTCAAAATGGTTGGGATTTTAGATGGACTGATGGTTTACATTTTTTAAACAATATAAATGCACACAGTAATGAACACAGAATTACCAGTTTTCATATTATCATTGTTCATAGTGAAAATGTTTCAGTTTGGGGGCATCAAATTTTTAGCAGGTCTGATATAAAGCAAAAGTATCTTTTTTAGATCCAGTCTTCCATTACCCTAATAGATACAGATTTTTGTGATAAAGTGAAGGAAACATGCTCTCTAGGGAAAACAATTATTTGTATTAAATGGCCATATTACGGAAATTGTGACATTTTTCACAGGAAAAAACAGTTTTTCATGGCAAATTTGTTTTCCTTGTGGAAAAATGACAACCTTAAGTCACAAAAAACTCAAGATGAAAAGAGAACATTTTCTGATTTTTTTTCACAAATCCATGAAAATTTTATTGCCTTAGTTGGGTATTCTTTTCTAAGTTCTAACAGCAACTACCCCATGAGTATCTACAATCATGTAGAAAGTTTAGAACATGTAGTTCAGTGCTTTATTTGTTTAGTAATACTTTTTTCTGAACTAGAGTTTCCCAAATTTTTGCTGGTACAATCCCTTTTTCATGAAGTATTTTCTGCTGGGACAACAGACGTCATGGAAGATACCATTCTGAAGAACAAAATGGTATCCTGTACAACATATATATGACATCTTGATGCATGGAGGGTGCCATCCTCCACACAGTGCGCCTTTGTATGTATAGTATGTGCAAGGTCACATTTTGTGAGGGATGCCATTTTATAATGCGAAGTGGAGTCTTCATGCATCTTGACATTGTATGCACTGTATATATGAGATCAAGTTGTAAGGAGCAAAATGGTGTCCTCTGCACAAAAGGGATAACCATGATATCATCTCCTGATAGCATGACTCCATTTGGGGGCATGACGTACCGTTTGGGAACTACTATTCCAAAGATAAGAGCTCTAGTCTAAGGGACTGTATATGGCCTTTGTTCCATGATGGAGCTTATAATTGTATCAAGCAGATGTGCATGTGAATGTAGAAAAATACTGTATATATCTCTCAGGTTGACAAAATAATTTGAATTAACCAAGAACCAACACAAAAATACTTACCCAAAATTCAATCACGTTCCAAATTTCCTGTTGACATAACTCCATTGAAGTCAGTGGAATTGCGTCCTGTGATGTTGGCTTCAAGCTCGCCCCTACTGGATAATAGAGCCCTAGAGAGGCTGGTTATGAGGCAGCCAATTAGAGAGGGGTTCAGAGGAACAACTAATTAAGGCCTGGCAGGCCCATATAAGAAGAGCTGCAGGGCAAAGCAGGGTCAGTTATTCCCTGGAGGACTAAGTGCCTGTCAGGCAGGAGGAAGTAGCTAGTGCCCTGGACAGAGCAGTGCTGCTGACATTGTCTCAGTCTGCCATCCCACCAGCACAGATGGGTGGTAGACTACAGCAGTGGTTCTCAGCCTTTTACTCATCCTGACACACTTGGTGCTGTGTGGCAACTCTACAGAACGCACCAACCCACCCTCCCTATGCTGAATCTAGCCATCTTCCTGGTTCTCCGTGACACATTTACCACTGTCTGGTGACACAGTAAGGTGTCCCAACACAGTGGTTGAGAACCATTGGACTAGTGGCCTGAAGCAAGTGTGAAGAAAGTGCTGGGGCCATAGGAAAGTGGCTCAATGAAATGTACCATACAGTTAGGGAGGATGCAGCACATGATTACCGTCTACAGGCGGGTGCCTAGACCAGCACCTGGAGTAGTGGGCAGGCCTGGATCCCCACACAGTCACCCCTGGGGAAGTGGTGGAACAGTGAACTGCAGCACTAACACCCAGAAGAGGGGGGTTGATTATGTGACACTGCTAGAGGGCTGTCATTGGAATGATGGGCCCATAAGCATTTGTGACAGCAGGAGAGGCACTCAGGGGTTAAAGCATAATTTGGGGGGCCCCAGAACCTTTCTAAATTGGTGGGCCCCCCTCAAGCACCCCAACTACTAACCCCCAAAAGCCTGCCTCCCAGAACTCTCAGGAGCGGCATTCCAGGGCCTGCTATTTTTAGAGGCTCAGCGTCGGGGCCCTTAAAAATAGAAAATGGAGCTAGAATGCTACATTCTGGGATTCATTATTTTTAAATGGTGGGCCCTGCAACACAGTGTTCTGGCTCCTTTTTCTATTTTTAGGGTTCCTGGAATGCTGAATGCCTAAAAATAGTGGGCCCCAGAATGCTGTTCTGTGCATTCTGGCCTACTTTAAGCCTTAGAGGCACTGTCAGGAAATGTTACTGACCCATGGAACTAATTCCTGAGGTAACCCGTAGAAGGCTGTGGTGAACAGAGCCCCATTACAAATTAACTTTAGTAGACAATTTTTTTTGACCACCCAAAATGTTTGAAGAACTCTTTTCATCACTTTCCAGTTGTGACTTACTCTGCACATTTCACATCACCAATGACTGAAAGCAGAAATTTCAAACTCCCAAGATATAACTTTTCTCCTGATATTTCCAGATTGGCTAAAAGTAGGATGCCCTCAAATCTTGAAGAAGGCCTGCTATTTTGATGGTTCAAACCTAGTCCTTCAGATTAATGTAGTTTGTATAAGGCTCAGATAAGCATCAACATTTTGCTTCTATTAATTGAACCTCCAAGCTGTTTTGATATTCATCCTTCATCACTAGTTCTTTCCCTTACCTCAACCTGTTTATTATTCACTGTGTTTCTGATACACTACAGTAGAAAGAGCGTTTAACTCATTGTAATGAAGTAGAAGACTTCTGTTAAAAATAAAACTTAGCCTCTGTTTCAACAAATAAAAGGGAAGCCGCATTCCAGAATGAGAACTAGAGCCAAAGTCTAACATTAAAAAAGTTTTCTCTCTTGTGTGTAATACGAGAAGGGTTTGAGTTGTTTTTTATATATTGACAAACTGCAGATGGGAACATGTTGCCCTCAAGAAATACTTAAAACTCAGAAGCGCTATGTTGTGATGTTTCAACAACACGCTGGGGCATCTATATAGGCATACAAGTAGACTAGAGGATTGAGAAATTACTTATTTTTATCTCTATTCTGAGATTTCAGAGTGCTAATCAATTGTCTTTATGTACCTTTTGGTTTCAATTTGATGTAAAAAATGCATTTTTTTTCCTGCCCTTCTATAGGTAATGACAAAACTCAGGTCAAATATCTGAATGCAATGCTCATTATAAAGTGAACACAATTGTAACTTTTTAATTGTTATTTTACATCAGTCTAGAGTTGAACAGATACGAATCAAGACTCCAGTTTATTCAGGCTTTTCAGACACAATACACGAGGTTTGGTTTGCCTGTGGGGTGTGTGTGTGTATATAAAGCAAAGGGTATGTGAAGATCTGGTCTTATTCATAGCATCACATAAATGTAGTATAGTCAAAAGCTGTTTTGTCGTGTGGAAATTGAATGTACAGGAGCAGAAAGAAATGTTCCATTATCCCTGTAAAAAAAATAAAAAAGAGTGACCTTAGCTGCAATTCATGCTACAAAACCTTTGATAGTACACCTTTGTATTTTCTCTGTTCTGGCATTATAAACACTTTAGTAAGAGATAAGAATTGTTACATCTCAATACACACTTTCATGTCTGCCCGCCCATTGAACTATAGGTAAGCTGCACAAATACAATCAGTTCCATTAGCATTCATGGGAATTAATCATTAGAGCTGTGAACGTTGCAGGCAGAATGGAGACATTCCATTGTGTGTACACACAAATTCACATTCTTGTTATGGAAGTGCAAGGGCATAGGGGAATTGAGATACAAAGCTGAGGCAGCTAGGGACCTGTAGGTAGGGATTCAATATCTATATCTGATTTTAGGAATCGGAGTGTGCTGGAGATTTTGAAACCAAAAAACAAAGTGAAGGTTCTCTTGGGAAATGACTATAATACTGATCCAAAATACTTCAGACTTAAAACTATATCCTTTGTGCGACATGATGGTGTCATTTGGTTTTGATGCTACAGTGGTATTTTGCCTGAATAAGGTCTGCAGATCAGGGTGGGTTTTTGTGCTAATTACAGTGCTCTAATGTGGTTAGGTTTATCTACCAGCCAGCTTTTATGTATCAACCTTTTTTTTATTATACTGTTCGAACAGTGGCCCTAAAAAACAAAAATGAGAAAAAGTGGTGATGTGCTCTTAGAAGAAGGCTAGGAGCTGAACTAACACACCCATCAGTTAAAATAATTCTGAACTTCGCATTACAGTGACTGATAATTTAGCTACATTTGTTACAATGGTGAAAGCAGAAAGCATTTAGTCCTTGACTGTGTGGATGCAAGGTGTGGATGTCTGACCTCATGGAGCTTCTTTGAGGATGAGTACCCTGTTTGGTTAATGAATGATTTTTACTACTTATGTGGAGCTCTTCTACATTTGGGCCTGTTCTACGTGGAATTTTTGTATCAATTTAACTGTTTTAGTTAAAAATATAATTTTTCTGAGCAAAGTTAAAGCTGTACATCCCCTAGTAAGGTTAGACTTTGTAAATTCCCCATCTTCAAGCATCTGATGAAGTAGATTTTCTCCCATGAAAGCTCATGAGAGAGAGAAATTCAGTAGTCTAAAAGTGCCACAGGTCTGGCTTTGAATAACCTGAAAGTTCTTTAGTTGGGATCCAATCAGAGTATGAATGTTTACAAATAGATTATGAAATAACCATACAGTGCTAACACAAATATACATATTATAAATAAAAGCCATTGTTAGCTGATGTGACTACAGGGATTTATCTTTTAGTATATAAGAAATAAAATATTCATGTAAATTTCGCATCCAGAACCAATCTGCATACAGGGAAATGCATAACTGTGAACTGGTCAGATATGTGTCAATAACTGTACAGGATTTCACCCTATTCAATGACTGAAACAATTTGATTGCAGTAGGACATAGGTCATGGTTCTCACCGTCTTAACCTGAACTTGAAGAAGGCATAGGTGTCTATTTCAAATACCTATATCACAGAAGAATTATCTTAATGCTTTTCTAAAGCAAGAGAGAAACTCATATCCTATTTTAATACACACATTTCCCCAAGATGTATAAAACATCTGCAATTATGAATGAACAGACTTGTTCCAACTTGTGCTTACTGTGCTGTACATGCAGTAAAAATAAATCCTTGAAGCATTGCTACCATTTCCATTTTCATTAAGATGTTTTATTTGGAATCGTCACCAAATCTCTTAAAACATCCAGCCATGTCATATGAGTTGCCTTACTAATATAACTCTTACATTACATCAATTCTCTTATGATATAATTGTTGTAGCCTCTGTAATATTAGTGACTAGACTTTGTGGATACTGACTTCATCATGTGACTAGTATTAACCTTTTGTTAATCCTGAACTATGCCCTCTGATAGAGGCCAGAAAATGCGAGCAGTCTCTTACCAGTGTTCTTGCCTGTAATAACTTTATTACAGCCTACAACACTAATTCTTCACATCTTCAATATTAAAGTAAACTAAAAGCTCTGTGGAGTTTCATAATAAGTGTTGGGAAACAAACAGATAATTTTATCATTTTAAAGACCTGTTATATTTGCATCTTGAAATTACATGAAACAGATGAATGATCCTGAATTAATTCTTTTTTCCTATTCTGTCACACACCCATCATTCACTAGAATGAAAGTAACAGGAGGACCTGGTCTTTCTGTTTTGTTTCTGGCAGTCATTCTCATAAGTATATAAAATTGGAATGAACAGCAGATTGTTTCAGATTGGAGGGTTAAGTCTAGTTGACGCCATATAAATCAAACTCTGTTATTCAAGGCACAGCATGAATAAATTGAGTCTTACTTAGGTCAGCTTGGTTGCTTGACAGCAAGAATTCCACTGTGGTATGAGGTAGACTTTTAAAAATTAATTTAAAACTTTCATGCATAAAGTTAGCATTGAATGGGAGGCTTCAGCCTATTTGATAACTGGGCTTGGTGGGCAGAGCCCACCAAAGTCATGGGAGGCCATTTTCTCAGGAGGGACCTCAGAGCCCAGAAATCAACAGTTTACAGGACACAAAGTGGAAGGGAGATGACAGTGTGCAGGTCACAGAGCGACCCCTTCAATACGAGAGTAGAAAGACCGAGTTTTACTGGTTCAGATAACGTCACTATTCATAAGTTTTAGTGAAATGGGATTTTTACAGAATTCAGTGAATAAAAATGGAGACCATATGCACAAATATTCCATAAACACCTCTGGACTAATTTCTTGCTCCCCCACACACTTATATCTACTGCTAGTATGTTTGAGAGAAACTGAGACCATATTATTCTAGTCAGCCTTGCCAAGGGTTCTGACTGGGGTCACTTGAGCAACTTGCCCTAGGTCCCCACCAAGGAGGGGGCCCCCTATCCTGGCCCATGCCTCAGCTTCTGACTCTTCACATCCCAGGGAACATTGGGGCTGGGAAAACCAAGAGGGGCTTGATAACTGGAAAGGTGGCTGGAGTAAGCTGAGATAGGAGGAGACCTGGGGGTGAGCAGAGGTGGTATGAGTTGTATGTACAGAACAGTGAGACAGACCCCCCCCCATGTCAAATCTGTCAAATCTCCAAGTCCTCTGGGTGGCCTTTGCTGTGGAAGGGAAGGAAAGAGCAGAAGGAATAGCCAACTGCTCCTGAAGTAGAGTATTCTTCATAAAAAGCCCACGTATGCAGCTACAGTAGTAACTGAGTCCTTTGAAGACCTGTCTACCCTATTCTAAATTAATTGCAATATGCTATACTGTTGACTTTGAGGAAATTTATAGAAAACGTACATTTCCCCAGTATTAACATCTGTGGTATGCTGCCAATTGGAGGAGATATCAGAGAAGAATGTCACCCATTCAGTGAAGTTGACATTTTAGGTTTCTTTTGTAACATGTTTTAGTCTGTCACTTCAATAGTCTGGGTCTGGATCTTGTTGTCAATCTGTGATTGTGATAAGAAGGAGGAGGACCTATGATATAAAATCAACTGGTCATTCTTATTTATTCAAAAAAGCATTTCTTTTTTGTCTGTCACTACTAATACTGAATAAACTGGCAGTAGTTTTGCTGTATGAAGGCCATAGTTACTCTAGAGTAGTAGCTTTCAAAGTTTTTTCCTCAAGATGGAGTTTAAAAAAATCATTTCTGCCTGTGCCCCAACAGTTACATCTTTGAGTGAATTCCAGAGGGGTAGCTATGTTAGTTTAGTCCAGCAAAACAAGCATGGAGTCAGGTGGCTCTTTTAAAGACTCAGATTTATTTATCGAACGAGCTTTTCCCATCTTCAAGCATCTGACAAAGTAGGATTCTCTCTCATGAAAGCTCATGTGATAAATTAATCTGTTAGTCTTTAAAAGTGCCAGCAGGCTCCTTGTTCATCTTTTAGCACAGCAGGTGGTGCTGTGGCTCAGTACCTGAGAGCCTGTGACCCAGTACTGAGTTCCTACCTGCAGTTTGAATACCACTGCTCCGGAAGAACACTACAGACTTCAGTCAATTCAGTGGTTACAGTATAATTTGATGGACCCTGCAACCCCCCTAATCTCTGGGCCATTCTGCCAACTCCCCAATGTCCCCTTTCATACCCCGTTACCTGGCCAGAGCTGCCCCATGGCCAGGCTGCTTCCACCCTGAGCATGCATCTGAGCATGCTCAGGGTGGGAGATCTGAGCACTCCCCCAGCCTTGCTGCAGCTCCTGGGCCAGGACAGGGTGGAACATGCACTCAACCTGATTTTTCTATTTTTTGGGGCCCCAGAACTCTGGCCCTTCACATTTGTGGGCCCCAGAACTGCATACCAGTGCATTCTGGCTAACTTTAACCCCTGATAACATATATCTGTTTAGAGGTACTTAACTTAGCCTGAAACCAAACCCGAGGATCGCACCAAGTTAGGACTCTGCATAGTGGTTGGATTGTGTTCGATGAGAAATTGGGAAAGGCACCTGCTCATAGATATCTTGTGAAAGAAGGGGAATGGGAATGGAGTATCACTTTGAGCACAAGCAGTTTATGAATAGTGGTGAAAGCCTACACTGTGGTGCTTCATGCTCCAGAAAAAGCCATTGGAGCAAAGAAATAATGATGTATTGTCTCATAACTAGGGTTACCAGATGTCAGGCAGAAGGAGGACATGTCCTCCTTTTTACCTTCACATCCTCCATCCAGCAGGCATTCTAAAAATACATGAGTTTGTCCGGCTTACAGGGGTTAAAGTATGCTGGAATGCCCCAGAACGCCCTACTTTTAGGGGGAAGCATTCTAGGGCCCCCTAAAAACAGAAGACTATTATATTAATGCTATATTTTTCCCATGTATCCTCCGATGTCCTCCTTTTTGTACTTCCCTGTCATCCTTTCCGTGCTTTGGTATCTGGTAACCTTACTCATAACAGACATTCCTCTTAGACTTATTTAGTAGAAATAGGATGTGAAAAGAACTCTAGCAGCCTAAACCAAGGCACAGTCCACAAAGCAGGTCAGTGACTGAATGTAGGCAAGGAAGGCCCAAGAAAGGTTTAGCTCTGAAGTTTCATCAGACAAAGGAAAACTATTTACAAAGACAACAGCAGTGTAGCATAGGGATTGGAGACTGAGAGCAACTTTTAACTTTGCCAAAAAGTCATAATTTGCATCATCTGTCAGGATCTAGGTTTGCAGATGATATGGTGTCAGTGAAATTTATTTAAATTTATAGTTGCGTAGGCAACCCCACCCCAAAACATGTTCCTCTGGGTAACTAAATTTGTGAGTTGTGGCTCCAGTGGACCAAACAAAGAGTGACTTTACAGCATTAAGTAGAATTTGTTTTAACATAAAATGTAATTGTAAGTGGACAGTGACACTGTTTTTTAAAAAGCATTCACTAATGGCCTGACATTATTCTCATGGGCTATGTCTACGCTACAGGGCTCAGGTAAGTCGACTAAAAGTCAACCTTATTAAGTCAACTTAGTGAGGCCCCATTTGTTTAAGTCAACTTTATAAAGATGACTTAAGTCGGGACCCATTTAAAGTTGACTTAAAAAACTTGACTTTGAAAGTGTCTCCTGGCTTAAGTTGACTTAAGTGGCTCTAATGCACTAAGTTGACTTTATTAAGTCAACTTTAATGGGCACATTGTGATAAGTTGACTTACTTTAAGGGCAGGAGTTAAATTGACTTAAGCAAGTGCTTAAGGCAACTTCATAAACTCCAAATGTGGCCAGGGAGTTATCCAGTGTAGACATAGCCATTGACACTTCCATTGACTTCAGTGAGAGCAGTGATGAGCCAATGCTGAGTTCTTCTGAAAATCTTTACCCTAATTTTAGTGTTATCCCTGCTTTGCTAACAACTAAAAAGGCAGTTTCAGAGAACACTGAGAGACAGGAAACTCTCTTACTCCTTGGCACTTAAACAGTCATTCTTTGACCAGATTGCTGAAGAATACTTAAATTATGGAAATTAGGGTAGAAGAACAAAGAAGGAAGACCACATTTAATTTTCATTGGCTCAATAATCCATTCTGACTTTGATTACTGATCAACAGCAAGGTAAAGATGAATGGAGTACTAAGTTTACTGATGCATCATTATCTCTCATACATTTGAAAGTGTATTAAAGGTTCTTGCCTTATGTTTTTATGCTCTATCATTTCCTTGTGCAAGATAGTGAAATGGATAGTAGCAGCAACACTGTGTTTGATATGCACAAATATAATCTTGGGCAGTCTTGTTAAAGTTGGAGGGTGGAGATGCAAGGAAATCATGCAGTAAGAGTCAAAATGTAGATAGATACATGAAGAATGGAAATTTATTTTTTCAACCAGTCAGTCTACCTGTTCGTGGACTGAGAATGAGATTATACTCATACTAAAAGGCCCAGTAAGTCAGGTGACACATTAGCAAAGTTTCCTTGACAGAAAAAATCTCCAGGGAAAAGCACTGTCTAGAGGATTATCATCCACTAACTGACAAAAAAGATAATTAGGAAGGGTTTTGATTTGGAATGAGATGACATGGAGCAGTGGTCATGCAGTGAGAAATTAAAGCCCTTTGAGAGATAAGTGTGCTTGAAGTTCACATTTTAATGAGAATTTTTTTTTAAACATTCAGCAAGGCATGTTCCCTTTTCCAACTCTATAAAAGAACTGAGATCAAGCAGAAATTGGCTGAAGCCTGTCCTAAAGAAAAAGTAGATCAGGTTTGATTGCTTGTTCAGAAGAGCTCTTGAGTGATCTCAATGTACTGTGCTAAGTGTTTGTAAAAGCCTGTCTGATTTAGATGAGATCTTTATTTAGAGTACTGTAATATATCTAATGAATGACACAATAACCACATTAATGTTGTTTAAATTACAGAGAAATAGTTACAATTTCAGGTATATTCTTGATATAGTAGTGTTTAGATTGCACTTGGTGCTCATGTAAGCAATTGTGCATAAATCTGGGAAAAAAGAACTTGTTTTATCCATTTATGAAATGCTAGGAACTATTTACTCATTTCTAATTTTGGATCTGGCTGAGGTTTTAATATGCTTGTCAAGTGAAGACTCAGCCTCCCTTGTTTTTCTATGTTTGCTTTTGCCATTTGTTCATAGTGTTGTTTTTAATCAGTGCCCATTAAAAGAAATGAAGATAAGTATCTCAAACTGGTGCTAGAATTTGAAGTTAAATACCCTTATGAAATAAACTGTTCTAATTTTAATAATTATCTTTTTAGTTTATGTATTCATATGCCATGAGACACTAGTGATAAAAATAAAATTAATATAGTCAAACAATAACCACATTTTGGTTATTTTCATTTATACATTTTAAATATTTATAGGTGCCTTAAATATTCTCCTTCACTAACACATATAGATTCTAAGATTTATTGCAATCTACAAATTTTGGTGATTCCTTTTGTAAGGCAGGCTTAAGTGCTGTGCCTAACAGCTTCTGAAGGGGAGCAGCTAATCTGCATGGGTCCTGTATTAGCATGAACACAAAAAGCACAATTAGGTATTTGCATACAGGGTGCAGTGTGGGTAATGGTATTTGGGGTTAATCTGATCACAAATCTGTCAATATCTGTAATTCTACTGAAGAGATATATAAAATGCTGTCTGTTGTGGTATGCTATTCTCTGCTTGTTCCAAATCTGTCTGGGTTGGTTAAAAAGTAAAAGAAAACCCTAGGTAAAGAAAAGGCTTGTGAGAGAAGCTACTGGCTATTTCAGCCTGAAAAAGGGTAAGGGGGGAGTTGCATTACCCCTTTTTGGAGCAAATGCTGGAGGCATTCCTGTCTCACCCCAGGCCCCCTGTCAAATGATAGATGTGGCCGGGCTTCTTTGAGGCCCCCTTTTTGTTATGTTAAGGGCAGTAGGTGTTTGCAGCTACTTAATGTTTAAGAGCTGAAATCACTAGAGAGAGGGAACTCCCCCTCTCTGAGCTGAAATTACTGAAGAAGAGCAGCAGACGGAGTGACTAGCGGATGGTGAGAGTGGCCAGCGGCGAGCTGGGTGGTGCAAGAGACTGGTGGGCGGAGCCGGCAGCAAGCTGGGTGGCGTGAGTGACCAGTGGCTGGAGCTGGCAGACAGCACGTGAAGCCAAGGGACGGTGTTATTGATGGAGTGAGTGGCCAGTGGGTGGCGTCAGTGGACAGCTGGGGTGAAAGACACACCCTATGAACCCTAGGGTTGGTTAGCAGTCTAGATCAGTGCTGGTTTTGCCATTAAGTCTTGTATGTTCTGTTATGCAGTGGGGGTTGTTGGGAACCTTGCCCTGTACTGATTAGCTAGATCAGCGCTGATTTCTGTTATTTGGCCTCTTACACTTTGTTTTACTACTATTAAAAGTTCTGTTTACTACACTCAGTTTCGTGCTTGTGAGTGGGAAAGCCTTTCTTAGACCTACCTGTATTCGCCCCTACCCATGTGTGAGGGGTGTTAAGCTGTTTTAACTTATATATCAAGGATCCTCCTCTCCATTTAACATGCAGCCACTCGGCATCTAAGTTAGATCGACTTTGACTATCTTGCATATAGGTAGAATGGGTATAGGCGGTAGGCACAGGAGGGAGGGACTAAAAGCCATTATTCAGCAAAGCATTTAAGCACATACTTGATGTTAAGCATATGCTTAAGCACTAGGCTGGACTGGGGTCTAAGTAAGCACAAGGGGATCTAGTTTGCGTCATTTTGGCCTGACTGCTGAATTCTCGCCAAACAATTTTTAATTGCCAGAAAAATGAAAGTGAACATAAATGGTTAGTGCTTGTTTGATTATCTTAATCTAGGACACCATATTTGTACAACAAACATGGGTACGATTACTATTTGACTGAATATGCACCTAAATAGTTGTTTGTTGGTGGGAAAAGGACTTTTCATATTTAGTTTAATTTTTTTGTTCCCTTTTATCTTGTGTGTCTTGCTAAGGAAACTTTTTTTAAAAAAAATAAACAAAACCATAAACACCAAAAGTAATGCCAAAATTGCCAATGTTACAGATGCTGTATGATACTGATGCAGTGCACTGTGAAAGATTTTCTCATGTATCTTATTATATTTGACTGTGTTCTTTATTATAATAATCCTGCCTGTAACACAGGAAATCTTGAGTCATTCAACAATGCTGTATTTTATACAGATGGAAGTTAGAAAGATCTCTTTCTCTTTTAATTTAACCACAGTTTGTTTCAGCTAGACAGATAAATTGCTTCTGTAGGCAAGTAAGCATTGGGTATATATTTCACACATGCATGCAAAAAATGATACAGTATGGTCAACCAAAGAACACATGGTATTCACTTAAACTATAATACAGTTCATGTCTGCTACTGCCCTCCAATTTTAGTCCTTTACATGTGACTAAAACCTTACTTTCTGATTAATGAACATGTGTTCAACTTCAAGAGATTACTGAGGCTTCTGAGATAATTTTGTAATGGATCTAGTAAATGGACTTTTTCTTTCTTCACTGAACACAGAGGAACTAGCTTGAAATTAAAATATCCTCCGTCTGTGTTATACAAGAGCCATTTCATAGGAAAGGGGGAAAAGTCTGAAGAAATAGATAGAGAATTTCCAGTTACATTGAAATATTCCCAAGAGATCAATGACAATATAAATAAAAAAATGGAAGGGACGCTTCTTAAGAAGTTCTCTCTCCCCAAAAGAGGCCAAACTCCTTTTCTAGGCTTCTCTGCATTAAGATGCAATGTAACATTTCTCCAACCCCATACAGAAAAGAGAAAACAAGTTTTAAATGCTGAAACCCTCCTTATAAATTGAAATGTTGATGTGAGAATGACCTTCAGAAATTAACAGTATGGAGCCTCATGCTCCCCGCCTTCTACGGGAGAAATAATGTGACAAGACATTCTGCCTGGAGGAGATAAGCAGTGTGTTTCCTCACAGGCTCTGAACTGCCACCATCTTCTGTGTAGAAAGCATATGCAAGTGGAGCTCTGTATTAAATAGGGTTAAGGGAAGAGAGAAGATGGCCTTCTCTCACCGTCTTCTGCCCCAGGTAAATATGTCTACATCTTCTGTCACAGATATATACATATTTTATTAAAGTTTGTATAAGTGGCCTTCCAATAAATGCACAGGTGGGCCTCACTTCATGTGGAGTAAGGGGTTGGTAACTTCCAAGTCATTGTCCTCCCTCTCCCTAGACTCTGTGGAAACATACCTGCTGGTGCAAAGATCCATGTTGGGGGTGGGGGAGGGAGAGGCAAGAGAAGGGATGGCAGTGTGTGAGCCAAGTAGAGACAAAGCTAGGGCAAGGGCCGGATACACATGACCACAGTAATTCCTAAACAAAGCTAATAGAGCAGGGGTGGCCAAACTTATGGAACTCAAGAGCCACACAAGCTGATTATTAAATCTTCAAGAGCCACACTGAGGCATATAGCCATATACTTTTACCTACTTCAAAATTACTAAGTTTAAAATTCATTGCACACTTTAATTTTATCGTAAAAGAGGACAAACATTGATCCTACTAATGGCAGATTCTAATAATTACTTAAGGTTACCAGGAAAACTAGGCCTATACAGTAAACAATCTATTTTTTTTCTTTGTATTTTCATTTCTTCTTATTCAATGTCATGTTTAGAAGGACTTGTAGAATATGATTTTATGTAAACAATGAGTAAACCACGTTAGGACCTATGAGAAAATCTAAACCTGCCGTGCTTCTCCTCCCAATCCCCGACCATGCCACCACTTGTGCCCTCTGTCCTGATCATGCCACCACTTCTCCAAGGCATCCCAACCCCATTCCTAACCCCCTAGACCCTGACACAGTCTCCCCTAAGCTGACCCCCTTCTCCCCAGGGTCCCTTTATCTTGCCACTCTGGCAGCTAGGCACAGGCTGGGGCTCGCTCCCCTTTCTTTAAGCCTTGTCCAGGCTGAGCATCCAATATGGCTGTTCTCATGGCTAGGCACAGGCTGGGGCTCACTCCTGAGCATGCTCAGGCAGAGGGATTTAAAACTCCTAGGCTGGGGCTGCTTTCCTCTCTCTGACTTGCATATAAGCTGAGTTCTTCTGCGAGCCACACTTTTTCATTCAAGAGCTGCATGCCACTCCCAAGCCACAGTTTGGCCATGCCTGTAATAGACCATGAGTGCCTCTGATTTAGCTTTTACCATAGGAGAGGGGCCATGTAGGCCATTGTACATTCTATGATGCCATAGCTGTGGTGTTTGAGAGATGTTCCCTGCTTGCAGAGGTGGCGTTTGGCTACTGGGGGCCCTAGGCACTGGCTCGTTGGTGGGGAGGGCTCTACATGGGCCCACAGGCCCCCCTTCTGTGGTTTCAGCTGCCCCATCATGGACCTAGTTCCTCTACCACCAGTTTGAGCTCCTTGTCCCCAGGGGGTTAAAGTATAATTTTGGGGGCCCTGGAATGCTCCTGCCCCCTATACCTCCCCCAGCGTGAGCTGGGCTGCCCCTGCACTCACCAGTGGCTGTGCAGCTGGGGAGGTAGGGGGGCAGTAGACCCCGGGCTGGGGCTGCGGCACGGCTGGACCAGAGACAGCAGGCCCCAGGTTGGGGCACGGCATGGAAGGGGAGGGATTTGTGGTGGGGCTTGAGCCCCCCAGCAGTGCTCCTGGCCCCTGCCCACCAGAATGCAGCAGAATGCCACTCTGGTGCCTGCTATTTTTAGGGGCCCAGCATTGCTGAGCCCCTAAAAATAGTGGGCCCTGGAACAGCGTTCTGGGGCATTTCATCTTGCTTTAAACCCTGCTTGTCCCCCTGGTGCTGGCCCCAGTTCCCCACTATTGGCCCCAGCCCCAGGGGCCAGCTCCCCCCTGCTGCCAACTGAGGCAGACACAGCTTTTGGGTGCCCCTTTCTACTTTGGGGCCCTAGGCGTGTGCTTGCTTTGCCTACCCCAAAAGCTGCCTCTGCCTGCTTGGCATGAACCCCTGTGGATATGATATCAGTAACAGCTGCAAAACCTGCTGCTTCTTCAGCATACTTGATGATGCCCTTCAAAAAGGTCTTGTGCATTCTGTTGGTTGGAGATTAATGAAAGTCTAGTACATCATGTGATGTGGAGGAAAAGGGGATCTGTATGTTTAGTATGGGATCCATAGGGTTCAGTACTTTTTGCTGTAGATTTTCAATCCATGCATGTTAAGTCAAGTTCTCTGTCCCTTTATTTAGCTGACTGTGGTCCAGGATATAAAATGAAGATTTTGCTAAGTAAATAATAGACTTTCCACATCCAATTTGTGTGTTTTATGGAGCAAAAGAGCATACAACTGTTAGGGATGTCCTGAAAACATGTGGTTTAGTGGTGAAGTTGTGTTAAGACTTATGGAATTAGAATATACAGAACCATGGAAAGTATGCACACTCTCCACAAGTGACTTAGGAGTAGAGTCAGCAAGGACCGGGAAGATGGTCACTGAAACTTAGAACATGGTAGCCCTGTAGCTAGTGGACTGAAAATTGGTGCACATTTCCTGATCAAGACTGTCCAAATGAATATTTAAAAATGTCCATTTTGAGACTACCAAACAGTGACAAAAGAATCTGTATTCCAAACAAACTCAAATAATGACTTAGGGCTCTGAAAATTCACTAAATAGTCATTTTAATAGATATATTCAGTATCAATGGCTGACAAATGTTTTTGCCACATCAAATTGTACTAAATCCTCCAGACAAGACATCCTTGCAATAAAGCTTCACTTGTAATCATTTTTGGCAAGTACTTTTTACTATTGTTATTATGCTAACTGCTCACACTCATGTACAGCATGAGGTGCCAATGTTTTCAATTCCAAACATTAAAGATGTGATGATAAAGAAGGCGAACCCTTATTAATTCTGAGAGATTTGCTTAATTGGGATACAATGTGAAGATTCTTAACAATAATAACAGATGATGGGAAATAAATAGGCACGGCAGGAGAGAGACAGTTTCTAGTGTGTACTTTCCTTTCCCTCCTGTTAATTGCGTTGCATACTGTGGGAAGTATCTGGAGTATGCATTTTCTAGTTAATTTTTCTTGACTGCCTCCATCAAGCTAGAGCTCCTGGACATTTTAATGTCTGATGATAATCCATTTGCATATGACTATAGCTGTCATTAGAACCAATTTACACACATGATTTGCTTCTTGAAGTGTCAACGTCTGAACTTTATCTAGAGAGAAATAGGGTCAGGGAAGTTTAATTGATTGTATAATGCAATTGAAAAGACTGGCAGGGATCTAGGGCAATTTTGGGACATCTGTCTGAGTCATCAAAAATAAAGCATTTAACAGCTGTGATAACAGCAGGATTATGATTAGAGGTACAGCATTCACCATAAGATTGAACAAGGGCTGGAAAGGAGAAAAAAGGTAAATAAGTCAATTGTGATAAAATCACTACAAGTGTCTGTGGCAGGCCCAGGTTTAAAACTCCCCTCTAAGTGATGTAAAATAAAAAAATAGTTTAAAATATATTAAAGAAAATCTTCAACCAGAAGCTCATCAGTTTTCTTCATACATAGCAATCTGTCGCCCATGTGCCTTGAATAAATATGATTTAAAAAAAAAAAACAACTTAGCCACATAGGACTAAATGTTTGTTGCAGTGTTTCATGCCGTCACCATTAAGTGTCTCTCAGCAATGACAGGAGACAGAACTCGTATTTTCCTGCTCTGAATTCAGAGGTCTTTGACGTGTAGGACCTATGCCACACATTCATGCAATTCTGATTCTAAGTGGCCCGTAGCCTTCCTCCTGCAGGCTGCAGAAGGGAGCCACTGCCTCAGGACCTAGGCGCAGCATGTTTCCACAGGGCTAAAAGACAGGTGTGAGCTTGTTGCTTCAACCAAAGGGTTTGGAAGATTAGCAGGTGACTGTTGATGTCAGTAGCAGGGAGCAGGGCAAAATGCTCCACCTAGGTCCTTAGGTGCTGGGATCCCTGCTGGAGCCCGAGAGAGGGGAGAACTGATCTATCCCTTTGGCTGCAGAAGGGAGCCACTACCTAGGGCTAGGGACCCAGCTGACATGCACTGAGCATGTGCAGTTTCTCTGCTGCAGCCAGGGAGATGGGAGATTAACAAGCAGGCAGAAACCTATGGCCTTTCTGAGTTGTAAAAATTGTGTCTGTGGCCGTCGAGCCAAAAAGGCTGGGAACCACTGCAGTAGAGGAAATGGCACACATCGAACTATCTAGGCAGGGGTTAAAGTATAATTTGGGGGCCCCAGAACCCTCCTAAATTGGTGGGCCCCTCTTTGTGCCAATGTGGGCCCCCTTCACCCACCCCAGCTATGCAGAAGTTAAGGTATAATTTGGGGGGCCCTGGAACCCTCCTACATTTCCAGGGCCCACCATGCAGGTCCGGGCCCCATCCCGCAGGTCCAGGTCCACCCTCACACAGGTCCAGGCCCATGAACGCTTACCCCCACCCCAGCTACTGGCCCCCAGCCCAGGCAGGCATTTGTCACCACTTCTGAGTACCACATGCATCGGTTATCACTCCGCTCCTCCCACCCCCCCAGCTACACACCCATCCCCAGTTACACCTCCACACCCACACCCAGGTACACACCCCCCAGCAATATACATACATACACACACACACTGCCCCATGCAATCCCCAGCAGCGCTCCGTGCCCCCCCATCTCAGAGGCCAGTTCCCCCCTTCTCTCAAAGCTGTTCCCTCAGACCCGCTGCTCCCCCCAGGCCTAGCCAAGGCCTTACCTCTGCTGTTTGCATGCTGGCTGATCGGAGATGTTTCAGCTGGGAGCTGCTTCCTGGCCACAAGCCGCTCCCAGCCTCCAGGAGAGAGATTTACAAACTGCCAGCCTGCCACAGCTCTCTGCTGGTTGGGCTTAAGGTGGAACACACAGGAACTCTGCGTTCTGGCTGCTGTATCTATTTTTAGGGGGGCCCTGGAATACTGCGTTCCTGTGTGTTCCTCTATTTTTATGGGGGCCTGCAATGCTGCCCATCTAAAAATAGGGGGACCCTGGAACTGTGGTCTGATGCTTTCCGCCTTACTTTAACCACTGTATCTAGGCATGCATATATGTTAGATACAGTTTCAGAAATGCGTATTATTTTATAAGGTACTCTGAAGGATGAAAACTTATTTTGTGTGTATACTGACTGTGTATGTGAGTGTGGTTTGTCTGTTTTTAGCCGAATCATTTATTATGTTAGCTGGCACTTATACTTTGACTTAAAAAATGATTTAATATGTGAGTGTTGTCATTGAGATCATGAAATTATAGCAATTAGCTTATCAACAGTGCTTTAAAAGTACAGTCCAGTTCACATTATGCATAGCAGCTAGGTATTTGAGTGAGTCATTTAAAAATTGTCAATTGTTTGCAGTCTGAAATTCTCTCTCTCATTTACAGAGATGGGTACAAGACACAATGGAGTTGGTAACTATTTATGTGATGACTCTGTTTATATTATTTCTAACCAGATTTATAATGGATAAAAGCTGAAGCTGCAAAGGGCGTGTGGGTATACATATTTAGGTCAGAATTATTTTACACCTCATCACTCTCAATTCAGTTTACTCTGTTTTATGATTGTCTCGCTAGTGTACTGAATACATAATGTTTACGCTACAGTCACCATGTTAAAATAAAGATGGAGAAAAATTTGCAACATTAGCATTTGTGTATGCTTCACCTTTATTCTACAGAACATCATTTTACTCAGGAAGATTGGGGGAGGGCTGGGAAAATTAACTAAAATCACAAAAATTAAACCAGAGATTTGTTTTTATATTGGTATAAAAAGTTGTGGTGATTCAAAGTTATAGACAAACCTAATGTAATGACAATAAAAATGCAGCCCAGAGCTGCTTAGTTGCCTAATGATGAAGGCATTTTGTTAACAAATCTCTGTCAGACAGGAATTATCCAAAGAATCATTTGAACAAAGGTAGCAAGATGATCCAATACCACTTAACTTTTTCTTATACATCTGTGTTTGCAAGACAGAACTTCTGTGTTTGGAGTGAAGCTTAGCAACTGGCTCATGTAGTGTAAGAGAAGTAGGAGCCTTGGAATCTGTCACTTATTTATTTAAGATTCCAGACTCACTGCTTGATTTAGAAGCAGGTTTTGGCACAGACAGGCTCCAACTGCAGAGTAGCTTGTATTTGTGCCAACTTGTTTTTCCACCCAGAAGTGTCAGTATACTGAAGATCATGTCATAATCAGGATTTAGCTGAGGTACTGTAGGCTTAATTTATTCAGGCATTCTAGAGTTCTTTTGCAAGTATTTCATGTGACTATAACATCCTTATTCTTCATAGCAGGCATGTGTGAAATCTCTGCAAGGCAAAATGTTTTATTTATTGTTAGCAAATAAAAATAACATGATACTGAATCAATAGCCTCCGAAAGGCTTTAGGGAAACCTATCCAAACCACTCATTAACAGTGGGTATTGTGCAATATTCTGGCCACTCAATTGGCAAGTTTGGATGGTTTTCATTAATTGGATAGTTATCAAATGACCCTTCTAATGCCAATTAACAACTATCTTCTAGTTCAAATTCCCATCCTCCTGAGGAGTGCTTTGTTCTAAGCTAAACTGATGCTCCAACTACAGCCGAAATAGGTCATTTGCTAGTCTTTCTGAACTGAAAATGAAAATATATGTGGGAAATAACAATGGGAAGAAGCACAACCTAACTAAATGCCTAAATACCAGCTTGAACCTTCAAAAGGACACAAACTAATTGGAAGAAAGGGCATTGCTATTTCAACTGAACGCCTAGACAGGCAGTATCACTGGTATAACTGCAGTGGTGTACTGACCCTGCTATAATTTGCTGGTAAACTTCCTTACACAGACAAGTCCTGAACTGCCAACTGAGACTGATGTGTTGTAAAATCTAGTGGAAGGTCTTGGCAGGTCGAGGAGCTTTTTATTTGCTGATTGCTGCCTTCCAATCTTCTAGGCATTGGAGTTTTCTCTTGGAGCCAGGAAAACACTAGAACATGAGCAATATAGGCAGCAGCCCATGGTCTAGCAGAGAGGCCCGGACCTGCTGTGAATCTGCAGCGTGCCCTCTGTAATATCAGCAAAGATAGAGAGAGGGGGTCCTTCTGAAGATTAAAGAGGAGGTGTTTTGGGGAATGGAGAGAAAAATCAATGAAAGCAGCTGGGTCTAAGACAGAGGGATCAGTCACAAAGGAAGTATAGAGTCAGTTCATGAGATTTGGGATAAAGAGTGGTTAGAGGAAGAATGTGGTCAGAGCTGTTCTTAGGAGGGGTGAGTTGGGAGACTGTCCTGGGCCCTGAGGTTTCATGGGCCCCATGCCGCTTCCACCATCCTGGTGGCAAGCTGAAGGCAAGAGGCAGGGCAGAAGCACAAAGCCCAGCCTTTGGGCCACCCTGCCAACTGGGCAAAGTAGCTGGCAGGGGGCTTACTGAAGGGGAGTCAGGACTCGGGGCCCACCCACCACATGTGGCCCTGATCCTGCTCTGGGTCCTGATCCACCCACTTCTGCTTGCCAACAGAAGCAGGGGCCCGATCTGGGTCCGCGCCTTCTGCAAGAGGCTTGAAGAGGGAGTTGCTGCAGCTCCTCACAAGCGGCAGAAGCAGTTTCTGTGTTGCTGCCACTTGGAGACTGCTTCTGCCACTTGTGAAAAGCAACGGGGACTGTCTCTGGCTCCGAGCCACTTGCAGGAGGCTCAAAGCCAGATTGGGCACCTCCTGCTGCTGGCAAGGAGCTGCCATCTCTGAGCCTCTGCTGCTTGCTGGAAGTGGCCCAAAGCCAGATTGGGCCCCTTCCAGCTGCGCTGCTGGCCAGAGATCCAGGACCCGTGTCCTGCTGGCCCCAGTGCAATGATGCCACTGGCAGCCAGCCCCAGGGATGGCGTAGAAGAGCAGAGCCCAAGCTGTGGGCCCCCCCATTCTGCTCCTTGGGTGAGTGGGAGTGCTGAGCCTAGCCTCTGGGCAAGCCCCTCCTGCCCCCCAGCATATAGCTGATTGGCCATGGGCCCCGCCCCTCATGTGGGATAGCCCTGAATGTGCTAAAGTTTGTGGAAGCTAGAAAATTTTGCAATGAATAGGGGTCTCTTGCAGATTGGAAGGTCATAGCCACTCTTTCTACCAAGTAAGAAATAGTTATTCCGGACCTCATGCATATTTTGACATACTGTGGAGCTGGGGCCCTGTGCTTTGTGCTGGCTCTGTAAATTTTGTGGCTCTTCCTTGTTCTGTGGTAGTATAGCTCTGTAAGAGCCCGGCACTTATGGTTGCTTCCAGGACCCATAAAAATGGTAGTGTGGTGCTGGGGGAAGCATGGAAGAGGTAACTCAGTAAGCATCTTCCCTTTTTGCTGATTTCATGTTGGGTCCAAAAGAGATAATGTGCTTCCCCCTAGTCCTCTCCCTTCCCTGAGCCCTGGTTGCATGTCTGACACTCCCTACTGTTGTTCTCCATTGTTTGAATCTAGACAACTGCTTTGATTTGCTGTAACAGTCTGACCTGATCCTCTGACTTACAGTTCCCTGCATTTCTTTTCCTCTTGTTCTGTAACTTCTACATCTTCAAGCATCTGATGAAGTTGGATTTTCTTCCACAAAAACCCATGCAATAAATAAATTTGTTAGTCTTTAAAAGTGCTGGAAGACTCCTTGTTTTTCGTATTCACTGTAACCCCCAACAACCATGTTCTTCCCCTGCCTGTGTAGGTGTAACATTGACAGACCCCTGCCCTCCTCCTTCCTTGGCCGAGTTGCTGGTAGGCAGGATTGAATCTGGGATCTCTGAAGCTTAATGTATGAGCCTCCTACTGCATGAGCTAAAAGCTACATGCATTTTAGCTATGGCTGTAGCAGATTCATCAACCTCTAGTGTAGAAAGTCTAGGTGCCAATGGAGTGGAACAGAGAACCATGCCAAGCAGGCATGAGTTACAAAGGTAGAGGATAAATTAACCCCACTTCCTCAGTTTGTTTGGAAAGACAGGATGATTGGATTTGGAGAAGATTGCTAAAGGTTTGTATAGAGATTTTTCCAAATCTCTAAACCTTTTGGGGTTTGCTAAGCCCTAGTATTAGAGCTGTATTGTACATTATTGGGGTATCATGGTATCAAGAACATATTTGCTCTCTTAGCTCTATATAACTAGTGGATTCACAGTACTTTTAAGTCTTTAAATCATGATTTGAGGACTTCAATAACTCAGTCATAGGTTAGAGGTTTATTGCAGGAGTTGGTGGGTGAACTTTTGAGGCCCACATTGTCCAAGGAGGTCAGACTAGTGATCACATTGGTACCTTCTGACCTTAGAATCTGAGTCTATGACATTGTTATATTTCACTTTTTGTGCCGTGCATGTAAGGAAAACTTCTACTCTCCATTAATAAAATGAAGGCTGACTCCTTCTGAGTTCACAAAGAATCTACTTACTATTGATTTTCGTCTGTTTCACAAGAGCTCTCAGAAGAGACTTGTATGAGTGTTAATTTAATTATAAAACAGTTATGTTTTGACCATAGTTGTCGATCATACTCAAGTCTTGTAAAAGCCAGGTCATTTTCTCAGCACAGAAATAAAAGATAACAGCATGAAATTTTTGTCTGGGAGACCCCTGGAAATTTGTGGCCATTTACAAACCTCCCACTCTCTACCTTCCCGAACCTGAGGAAAACACCTAAGTTGGGTAGGAGGACTGGGGGAGGAGACTGGCTTTAACTGGAGAAGATTACTACCCAGAGGCAGGGGGATAAAGTAAGCCAGAACACCCCAAAAAGACACAGTTCCAGGTCCCACAAGTCTGATGGGCCAGAGTTCTGGGGCCCAGATTCCAGAACCTAAAAAAATCAGGCCCAAACATGCATGAAGAGGGCCATTCTGGGGAGTGGGGGGAAGGAAGGGATGGATCAAGAAGACCTAGGGGTGGGGCAGGTGGATGGGGCCCAGCCTGCTGTGGCCTACCCTACACAGCCACAGGCAGTCAGGATGAGTCCCCGGCCATAGCTGGGGCCAGTCCTCACCAGTGGCATGACCTTGGCTGGGGCTGGCTCCCGGTGACTGGGCTCCTGGCTGTGGCTGGGGCAGTGGCAGCCTTGGCCAGGGCTGGCTTGCTGCCACAGCCAGGGCCAGCTCCCTGTTGGTGTGCATCCTCAGGTTCCCAACTGAGGCCAGCTTCTAGTCCCTGGGGACAGAGCGGGGTGGAGCAGGCTGGCCCACCATGCTGTCCTCCAGCATGAGGAGGGGAGCAGGGACCCTAGGCCCCACTGTCCCAAAGGGACGGCCCAGAATACAGGAGGGGGGCCCAGTGATTAGGAAGGTTCTGAGGCCCCTCAAATTATACTTTAACCACTGCCCAGGGGGCTGTAAATACAAATAAGCTCTCTAGTTTGAGTTATCTCTAGAGGGAAATTTAAATCCTTAGAGGGAAGCTCCAAGAGTTGAAGGTCTTGTACTTCTCCAAATGTATGATATGGCAGTTCTACATATCTGGATGTTCAGACTTCTATCACATGTGAATTACTGCACCCACATTTTAAATACCTGGATCATAAGATTAAAACTAAAATTGTATATTATGTGGAGAACTAGTGGAATAGGAATTGAATAGCATGCTATGATTGTAGGTACAATACTTTATATTTGTGTGTCTGAGACTTAGTGATATCTTGACTGACAAGGTTGACTGAATTAAAATGTAAAACATAAACTTTATTTAGAAATGTGAAATACTACAAGTCTGTCTTCATCTGATGAAGGATGGTTGCATACAGAGCTGTAACTAGAATTTTTTGTGCCTGGTCTAAGTGGCCCCAGATGTGCTCTACCCCACTGGCCTCAATCTGACCTGGGGCCTGATCCACCCCCCAGCCACCTCCAGAGGCAGCAGGAAGTTCTTGCCACCACCGGCAGGCCGGATGTGTCCATAGCCGCCGCTGGAAGGTGGAGGCAAGCCCCAGTGGTGCTGGAAGTCCCACGCACTGAATTTTAGAGGGCACAAGGGATGGATCCAGCTCCCCGTGGTGGCTAGGGATGGATCCGGATCCATCCCTAGCCTTTGCAGGAAGTTGGATCCATTTCCTGTGCCCTCAAAAATTTGGCAGCTGGGACTTTGCCCCACTCACTCTGGCCTAGTTATGGCCCTGGTTTCATACGTGATGATATAACCAAAGAACACATGTTAAGTACAATGTCTGATCCATCCTACTAAATACATACAGATCCTCTTCTCCCTTAGCCTTCTGATTCTTTAAAAAGTAGAAGAAAAACTAGTGTTACAAGCTACCTGTGGAGTCTCCTAGTATGTCGTCATCATCCTTTTGGGTCTGTGCAGCATAGAATATACTCCAGGCAAAGGGTTGTACATAGGAGCCAGATGCCTCTTCACTTCGGTTACATGCTTGGGTTAGGTTGAAGGCAGGCGCAAGTTAGAACCACTTAAGTTTTGCCTGGGCTGACCATGACTGACCCAGGATCAGGGAGCTGCAGGGTAGCTATGATGCCACTTTGGACCCCCTCACCCCCAGCAGCAGAAGCAAGCACAGAACAGAGATGGAGAAGGCTGAGGATCTAGTCCTCAGCTGAGACGCTTTGATGGAACATTGTAAACTGAAATGAGAGGGTGTGGGCATGTGTGTCCCCCCCCGTCTGCCCTGTGAAAGAAACAGCTATGAGTTCATGATACTTAATTACAAGCACCCCTGGCAAAATTTGAGAGCTAGTGAGTGAGTGAGCTGACTGTTGGTACTTATCATGCTTGGCTACTGCTACACCACATAACAGGTTTTATCAGCTACATGCAGCCTTCATTTCAGGGCTCACAACTGACCAGACTTGCTGGGAAGGTGGATGTCCTTTTGACCAAAGACCTCATCAGTTAGCTATGCCACTGGATCTGGCCACTGCCATGAACTGTAGCTATTTCTTGCTTTTTGTCTCCTTCATGTATTAGGCTCCTTTGGGTTCTGAGCTTGGCCATCTTCCCTGTTGAAGCTGAAAATTCAGAGCTTATGAAATGAGTGACATGTTACACTTTGAGTCTGTGTCCGTCATTTCGGTGAGTGGGTGCTTTTGTTTACACTGACTGAAATTAAAGCATCTAATTACTGTGTGAATTTGTAAATACTGTAAACCCTTCTGTGAAGGATTCATGGAGATCATGGATCTGATCTGAAGGCCACTCAAGGCAATGGAGAGATTTCCACTGGCTCTACGAATTTGCTGATGACATTTATAAACTTTGTGAGTTTTAGGTATTGGCTTATTAAGGTCTAGTTCATCCTTAAATTCAAGAGTGGGTAAAAACAGAACCATTTTCATCCATCTCTACAGAACGTTTTGTGAGAGAAATTTGGCACTGAACTGTTAAAATTAATCTCAAGGTCTTTGTCTATGGCTAAAGCTAATGTATTCATATTCAGAGGACAAAAGAAGATATTCCTGGGGAGGGGGAGACAACTGGTATAGAAAGATTGAGAATAGAGAGGAACATGTTGGAGTGGGGATTGTTGCCTGAATTTAATTTTACAAAAATATGATTTTTTTTTGTTAGGGGGATATTTCTGAGCAATGTATGTAATCAAATATCTATGTGAAGTTAAAAAATAGCATCCACCATATGGAATGGATTTGTTGGGGAACAGTTGATAGTAAAATAGTGGCGGTAGTTGTGTTAAAATCTGAGATGTGAGATTTTGACATCTTATACTTTCAATTTTTAAAAAAATAGGTAACCCTGGAATGGCTGTTCAGCTACCAAAAAGATACCAGCACAGGCAGTCTGTCCCATCCAACACATCCCAGAGGCGGGCATAGCTACTAGTACCAAAGACTCTGAAGAGAGAGCACTAAATGTAGTGATCTCTACAAATAAGTGCCAAGTGCTTTTTGGTTTCTGTGATACTTTGGGGTTCATCTCAGAGAAGTTTTGTTACTTCCAGCCTTGCAGCTCTAGGTGGCTTAAATCAGGGATCTTGAACTTGAATCACCATGAGGCACACACAAGGACTAGTAGGTTAGCCCAAGGGCCACACCACTGAAAACTTTTCATACAAAGATATTGTAAATATTGATAACGAATGTGTTGTTGCAGGCCACAGGAAATAACTTTAGCGGCCAACGTGGCCACCGGGCTGCGAGTTTGAGACCCCTGGCTTAAATGCTCTGTTGCTGTGTGTCTCAGTCCTGATGCCCACAGCCAGCACATAAGCATTCAGGAAATCCTAGCTTCCAGCATGCAATGTGGGGTTTTCTTTCTTTCTTTCTTTCTGCAAAGTGACCCCAACAATTTTGTGAGCCTGAATTTCCCCAAAACAGTATCCCTACTGTGTCCAGCCCTCTTACTGAACATTTTCAGAAGTTAAATTCATGGCTCCTTTAAATAAACAATATACTGCAGCTCATTAATTTAACTGGAGTTAAACACTTATTTCCATCATGATGCTGAACTGATTTGCAGTAAAAGTAAAGCAAGCCATAGTTTTAAGTAATACCCAGTGTAAGGAGTACAGAAAAAAAGGGTTATAAGCAAACAGAAGTAAATACACATCTAAGGTGAAAACCTATTTTCCCAAATCAAAGTATCTTGCTCAAAGAAGTGTTTCTCACATTGTCTCTCTCCTAGCATGGCTGACCAGATCACACAACACATGGAGCTCACAGAGCTGGATTTCTTTGACCCTTTCAGGTGAAGGATCACTTAGGGGTTCACTCTCCTTTCTTTTTACAGTACAGTTAACTTTTGAAATGTATTCTTCTGAAATGTATCCCCGGATAAAGTTCCCTTTCCCGGTTGGTTGTATATGCCAGGCTGTCTGGTGTAGGCTACCTGCTCTGTCCTCCACTACTGATAATTTTTGCTATGGAAATGATTGCTTTCTGAATGGTGGGCTACTTACCAGTAACCATCCTTCTTTGAGATGTGACACATAGACACCTAATACTGAATGTATGTTAGCAGCACTCGAAGAAGAGCCCTACAATACAAGTGAATAGCCCACTATATTTGCCTGCACCTAGTTTGAGGTTGTGGCCTCTTATGTTTGATTGGAGAAACCATGTTTGTTATGAACTCCTGCTGACATGCCTGGTTTAAACACATTTTAGCCATATATTTCTAGTACATCTCTATAAAGTCTTTGTGGATTGACCTTATCTATGTCACACAAGAATATTAATAGTCAGCAAGCCATTTGTTTTCCAATGGTGTATCATGTGCTGCCTTTTTGGGTCAATATCATGATAACAGCGTGCCAGCTGGACCTCCCAGGATCAAAATTACCAAATACTCTGTTGCCTGAGTATGTAGGCACTCTGTTTTGCTTTCGCTTAGTTTTTTTTAGTGGGAACGCCTACTATTTAGGATTGTATATAAAATATAGACCATTGCTGTACTTGGAAGAATTACTGATCCTTTAAACTACTTACTTTTTAATTCTCTGCTTTGGCATTTAGAATCTGACAATATGTATATTATTTTAAACACTGAATTGTGGAGTGTCAGGTTTTCATTCACTCATAACATAAAAATTCAATCCAGGCCTTGGGGGACGGGGTGAGGTTTGAAGATATCTAGGATGCTCTGTTTGAGGGTAGTAGTGGTGTGGGAGGACAGTAATTAAAAATATAAGAATAGAAGCTAATTATGAGCAATTCAGGCAGTGCTTTGTTTAGAAAGTGTATTGGTAGAAAATGGATAGGTGAATAGATTAGTCCTGATTGCAGTTTTTACATATAATAGTCTGTCTTTCATGAGTAATCATTAGCAATTATAATGAAGGCTTTAAATCAGCATGAGATGGGACTGTGCTGTCAGATGAATACTAAACAATGGTACATTCCCATGAAGAGGAAGCAAATAACTTCATGATCTAGTAGTAAAACCCACAGCTCAAGTATTTAGCTGCACTGTTAGTCATCCTATATATATTTTAATGTGGGGTTGAATAATTACAATGTTGAATACCAGGGTTCACTGCGCAAATGGTTGTTACTCTGTGTAGACCAGGTGCAAAAGATGCAGTTACACCTGTAAAGAAGTATGACTTCATATGTCTGAGAATCCATATTACTATTAATTAAGTGAAAAGTTGTCCAGAAAATAGGTGGATAAAATAGTGGTGCAGAACTCTCTATGTACTATTATAATGGTGCAATGATATTTGGGAATTGTCTGTGTTACTGATCAAAAACCAACTTTTCCCCATGCCTAAAGGTTTTTGTGTATTAATAATTGTCCAATGAAGATCTCATTGACAGAACTTACCACTTGTATAGTACAACCTATCTGGGGCTGTTCAAAAACCAAGCCTAGTTGAAAACCAGGGCTCGGTTTACAAGGCTGTCTCTCTCTGAAAGGAAAATAAAAGTCAGGAAGTCAAGCAAGAGAAAGCTAAATAATCTACCTGGCAAAGATCATTGTTTGATTTTGATACTTTATATTAAATTGGTATAAATTTCAGCTAGATTTTGTTTCAGTGTAAAGGCAAATTGCCTTGATTCAACTTCATGATAGTAGTTAAACTCCTAGTTCAACTTTGTAACAGAATTAATTAATTAGTTTTGTTGCTCTAACATCCAAAGCTCCAGTCAGGGGCCCCATTTTGTTTGGTGCTGTATGCACACATAAGATGTAGCCCTTTGCTACAAAGTACATATAACTTAAAAAGACCAAGCAAAAGAAAACTGACAAGGGATAGGGGGAGAAAAGCACAACTGACCAGAGCAAAGTGATCAGGATGGCGATGGACACATCATTACTTTCATTCTTCTTTTATTCATTTCTTTATTTTTAACAGGGAGAAAGGGTGGATTAAGTGGGAACAGTGGGAGACGTTGAGTATTCTGCAACAAGGAAGTAGGGAGGGTGGGAAAGGGGCATTAACAGAGTGGGAGGGAAGAGTGGCTAGAGGTGGGAATGAAGATGATTATAAGAGGGACTATGAGAGGCAAGCTGTGGGAGAACCCTGGGACAAACCACCGATTAGCAGACAGAAGAAAAAAATCTAGGGTTGAAATGACAAAAAGCAGTCTTCTGAGATCACCGACAGCCAGAGATTATGAAGGTGTTTGACCCAGGAGTTTCTTAATGCCAACTGACAAGGGGTGTAGTGGGGGTTACAGGAGTCTCCTGCCTGTGTTGTGCACATCCTTGGTCTAGAGCATCAGATGAGGTCTCCAGTGAAAACTGCACTGGAACATACATTTCACATTAATATTGACCACCAGTGTACCAGGCAAGGACTTGTGTATCTGTACCAGATTAAGCATGTCAGTGTAAAGCAGGTAATGCAAACGGTGATCTGCATTAATGTAGTTCCTCCAAACGGGAGGTAAGAAATGTGTATCTTTCTGTCAGGATGTAAATTAAGCTTTGTAGGCTAATACAATACATGTCTGCTTCCATAGTAAGTTAAATATTAACAAAGAGGTGGTGAAATCAAAAGGAAAAGAGCATGCAGAAAAAACTAAGCCAAAAGAGGTTACAAGCAAACACAATAAACTTTAGGGATATTTCCAGAAGGCAAAGAAGATACCCTATCATTCTGATCTTAGTAGTAAGCAGAAACAGTGCATTTGCACTCATAAAAATGGGGTCCCAATCTTGGCTGAAAATGCTGAAGAGGACTTTGGGTGAGAGAAACTTCTTTGGACTGGGGGAGGGAGGGAGGTGTTAACCTTTTAAGGTTCTGGAAAGAGTGTTATGATTGTTTTATATTTAACCATTTGTTTCCAATATCCTTACTTACTATTTCCTGAATCTTTGATGACTTTATTCCTCTTTTCACAACAAATATAGTGTGGTGTTAAGCAAAGGGCTGCTTCTGTCAAGTTGATGCATCTTGTTCCTAAAGGACTTACAAAGTTGTTAATTCTGTGAGTGCTCAATGGATAAGAGGGTGGACCAGGGCCATCTCAAGGGTTTTTGGCATCCTAGGTGAGCTATGACTTTGGCACCCTCCCAACATGGTAGAAGACGTCGTATATTAATATATATTTTTTTTTAAATAGAGAAAAAAATCACTTCCATTTATTTTGGCGTCCCTTAAAGCCTGCATCCTAGGCAACCACCTAGTTCACTTCTATGATTGGGCCGTCCTGAGATGGACACTGCAGGGAGCATGCTGCGTATTTAGGGGTTGATGTGTACTTATAGCTTCCTATACAGAGAAAGGCATTCTGGAGATGCAGAAAGGCAGTTATTGTGATGCCAGAGGCTCTTGCTTTTAGGGAATTGAGACACAGCATGCACAGGCATGATTCCTTCTTGCTAAGGGTAGGTTCTTGTAACCCTGAATAAACCCAGGGATCACCACAAAGTTTCAGAAGGGGACATGGTGGTCTCTGGCCTCCTCTTCCTGCAGGGAATCCATTTCTACTGGATCCATTATCCGTTCTTTCCTGGTAATGATTTTAGTTAGGGTAAAAGTTGTTTTTAAAAGCCCAGGATGAAGTAATATGAATAATTCTTGTGTACTTCCCCATAGAAATTGAGGTTAAATATTGAGAAACTAGTACAAGTCTGGATGTCTGATTTTTAGAGGTCCTCTGAGCATCCTCAGTTGCATCGACCTTACCTGCAGTTGTTGGTGCACTGTACCCCGGAGGGCCATGTCTACATGAGTTTCAAAGGGGAAATAGGAAACAGGCATTTTACCATAATTAGCATGTTGTAAAGAAATAACTTATAAAAACAAACTGTAGTTTTATCTTGATCAGTTTTAGGCTGGTGGACTTTGATCACTTAAATTGAAACAAAACTACAACTCAGGCCATGTCTCCACTAGAAAATTATTCTGCAATAAGTTTTGTGATATAATAAATATGGTTTAGTTATTGGATAATTGCTCATCCACACTGCAGTGCTTATAATGGAGTGGTGTGTCCATGCCATTCTTTGCATTTTCACCAGAAAGAATATTGAATCGTGGGAACCTGTCCCACTCATCAGCTGCCAGTGCTTTGACTCCTAGGTAGAACTTTACAAGTTCTCCTGGGGCTTGTAGTTCCTTTGCATCATTCATTGTAGCTGCTCACAACTCACACCCTTTTATTCCACCTAGATTTTTATTCTGCCTGATGCCATGTAACTGAGTCTGTACAACTGACTCGCCCCTGATGCTGATCAAGTCCAGTATCTCAGCTGTGCTCCAGGTGGGCACGTGTTTACTGTGTTCAGCTGGCATTGGTCCGTGCAAACATGCTGGCTCTGTAAGGACCAGGCAGTGACTACAAAAGGGAAAATTTAAAAGTTCCCAGACTTCGCTGGAGGGAGGGGGTAGTCTCGTTGGAGCAGCAGAATTGAAGAGGAATACCAGTGTGATCCCAACTGAAATTATGGGACATTTCTGGAGGTTTAAAAGCGTGCACTAAATTTTCTGTTCTGTACACACGATCGTTACCGTGTGAGAACTGTTCTAGAATAGCTGTTACTCCTTTTGCTCATGTGGGTTTTTTACTCTGGAATAATAGCGCACTTAGAGTGCAACAAGGAGGATTCTGGTGTATACAGTGTGCTTGTTAATACGTAAGAAGACAGCTTATTGTGCTATAAATCTTAAGTGTAGACAAGCCTTCACTCTCTCTACATTAGTGTTTTAAAATTTGTTGACTGTCTTGTAAAAACACACCTTTTGTCTAGGGTACACATACCCTAGGCAACAAATTAGCTTGAGGACACAACGCTTCTCCACATGGATCCTGGCTGGTTTTCTCTAAATTACACAAAGGGCAATAGTTTGCTTTGGATTAAATTTTAATTAAAACAGAAATGTCATCCAGAAAAAAAAATCAAATACATAGAAAATGGAAGTGAAAGCACCCAAAGCAAAGCTGTAAAGAAGCCCCAGCTAAGCATCCAATCGCAGATGAACAAAAGAGAGAAAACTAGTGCTGTAGGTGTGAAACAAAAATACCCAGGTTGGTGTATTAATCCTGTGTCTCAACAGCTTAAATTAAGAGCCAGCAGACTGTCATGGTCATTCCAAGATATTTATATGGGAAATAGTTTGTGATACGTAGAATAGTCAAGTTGTGAGACTTGTCTCATGAGGCTTGGGGTGGTTGCAGAGCTAACTCAAACAACATTGGTGAGCAAGCAACATGCCTGTAGACAACATATTTGGTATCTGGGCCAAGGGAAGACTAAAGCATTTAAAGATACAAATAACCCCTATCTGAAGAGGGGGCCTCTAGGCTAAGGAGACAATAGCCTGGAAAGTTAGAGCAGAATAAATGACCTAAGTTGTTGTCCATTACAAAGGAGAAACTCTGCTAGCAGAGGTGGCTTATGAAAAGTGGATCCCAGTTTTCTGAACTGGACACCAAGCACTGCAGGTATTGACCACTGCCTGAGAAATACATTAACAGACAGGAAAGTAACTTAAGATTTTTTTTTTCTTGTAACTTTTTTCCAAACCCTTATAGAAATTCACATTAAAACTATTGTCTCAAGCTCTGTTTAAAAAACAAAACAAAACAACCCCCCCCCAACTTCAATTTACAGTAGTTTTTCTGTAGATATGTCTAAGGGCCTTGAAGAAGAATGGTGAACTGAATTGAAACCAGTGAAATGGGGTTCACTGCTTCCATGGAGACAGTGGACCAGTATACCTTAGGGAGGCTCAGAAGAGCGAAAGAGTGGGGCTTACAATGTCTGGAGCAAAGAGCCTCTGTTGCCTACAGCTGGTGCCTAAAGAGAGATTTTCCTGGTGGGCACAGAACAGGCTCCCTCCTGCTGTTAGCAGGTGGGAGTGATTCCCCCTGGGCACCACAAGTCATGCTTATCAGATGCAATGAGTTTTATATTAGCAGCCATCTCTGATCACCTCCACATATTAATTTTTATAGGAGTCATATCCCCTTCCTCCTCAGGAAAGCAAGCTCACAAAAATACAGGGGAGGCAGATTATAAACCCTGAAGAAATCTGCATTCTAAGGCATTGGCTTTATCCTGGGAAATTACCCTACACAGAATAGAACTGGCTAGCACAAAATGAATGCTTTCCCTTCTAACCAGGTCTCCTTTCACAAAGGTGCTACAAGCCTCTAATAATAACTTTTTAATAGCCCAATCAAGATACTCAAATATGTATTTGGATATGTGGGACTGACTGACTTCTTTTTCCTTGTTTAGAACTTTCTAGGTCTTTTATATTCCCTCTGGAATGACCAAGTGCTACTCAGTGAGGGGTAGTCTATACTAGTGTTTCCCAACTAGTGTGCCATGGCACGCAGGTGTGCTGTCAGTTCTGAGTAAGAGTGCCACAAAATTTTTTGATAAAGTACTCAGAGCGCTGGATTGGCTCATGAATGTTCATGAGTTCATTTGGAAACTATATGGTGGTGTGCCTCAGATTAATTAAAGCAAGGTGTATCACGGCAGAGAAAATGTTGGGAACCACTGGTCTATTCACAGGTTTTATATTGATTTAGCTATATGGATGGCCATAATTGTCCTGCACACAAACTATGTGTAGACTAGCCATAAGGCAAAGAGATACAGGGTAGCCTGTGGCTGTTAGCTATACCCTTTGAGACACTGTACATTTAATTAACTTGTTAGACACTTTTCATAAAATGACTGCCATGCATGACAAACATGCTTTCACAGAGTAAGCCAAACACTCGGCTATCTTTACTTTCCTGCTTCTCATATCCTTCTGGCAAGCCAGGCACACTCTGCTCTATTTATCAGACAGATTCTGACACCCTGTGATGGGGTATATCTGGCCCTGCAGTCCTCCTACACTGTCCTCAGGAAGGGGCAGTAGATGTGGGGTCCCCGAGGCCTGCCTAGAGAAGCCTCAGGGAGCGGAGCTGAGCAGGCACATATAAATGGAGCTGCTGAGGCTTAGGAGGCCATTTCCTGGTGGTGGGGGCAAGTCTCTGGGAGATGGAAAACGGCTCACTGGATGATTACCTCTTCTGTTAATTTTCTCTAAAGCTCATAACATTGGTTACTGTCAAACGCCTGGCTAGGTGGGCCCTTTGCCTGACACAGTATGGCTGTTCACAGCTCCTGTTTGGTTGAAGTAACTTGACTGGCTGCATTTAGTGGGCCTAGGAGAGAGAGTCTAAGGACTTTAAATCTAAGATCATGGAACCACGGAGAAAAAAGCCCAAGGACTGTAGTAGCAATTAATTAAAAGAAATGGTATGTGGCTGCTGTCTATAGGGTCTCTCTGTTAGAACCTAGAGTAGTGAGCGGGCCTGATTTTCCCCACTTGCAAAGTGGCCTAAGCTTTGAGAAGGGGACAGTCCTCTTTTAGAAGCCTGAGCAATGTGGTTTATTTAAAGGATCCAAAGATGTGGGCTGAAGACCTGCATGAGGACAGATAATTTAGTGAGCAGGAAGAGACTCAAGGAAGCCCAGGAACTGAAGAGAGAGAGCACCTTCAGGAAGGAGGGACTGGGCCCTGTTTGAGCCTGGAATTGAAGACTCTTGGCGGGGGGGTGTTTAACTTGAATGCCCCATAAGGGGTCCATTTTTGCTATGTGACTTGACTGGAGGGTTGAGCTGCTCAAACCCCACCTAGTGAGGACAGTAACCTACAGGGTGCACCAGGAGTGGGAAAAAGATTGCAATAATATCCACAGATGCAAGCAGCTGTTCAGGAGGTGAGTGCACCCTTACCATGGCTTATTAGCGTCATACTCCGCAAGCAGACCTATTTGTTTCAGTAAGACCAACTCATGGATCAATGCATTATTCTTTGCGGGTAAAGGTATCAGACTCTGGCTCCAAAAAAACCCCTCCACTACATTTTAAATGGAAATGAGGTCACATCACCATGCAGAGTCACCCTGCTCCTGAATAATTCCCAATCATTGCCTTGTTTTGTTAGCTTTAAAAGGATTTTTCTGCTCTTAGAATTTGCAGAGCTGTGAGGTCCTTACCTAAAAAATTGTGCCTTTCTCAGCAGAAGGCATAAATGGGCGCAGAAAAAGCTTAATGTGGTCACATAGGGGAGTACACAGGCTCTTTTTCACAGGATGCACATTAGTGACATGTGGTCCAATTCCCACCAGTAGTGACGGTCATTCAAAAGACTTTTAAAATTCTGTTAGCAGTGATAGGAAAATGATTTAAGCATGAAAAGCACAGTAGATCTGATGTTGACTGAGATTAAAATGTCTGCCGTCAGTCAGTCAGACAGTAGTGTGCATATTGTGAATAAGCTGGTGAGCATGTGTCCTTAATTGTTCATACTTCTATATATGTGCAAAGATGAATGAGTTTGCTGAAATACCATTGTTATACCTGTTAAAGCAAACTCAGCCTCCTATTTTCAGGAGTATTATCCTTAAAGAAATCAAGGATTTTATTATGTTTTTTCCTGTAGCTGACTTGACCTTCTGGGAAAACAATTTTTCACACTTTAGTGTTTTGTCCTGCCCATTTTGGAATGCTGAAACAACGGGAATTGCGTCTATGGGCTGAACTGTAATATGTTCTGTGCAGAAGTCTGTGTAAGCTTGAAAGCTTGTTTCTCACAATGAGGTTGGTCTCGTAAAAGATTATTAGCTCACCTGCCTTGTCTCTAGTATGTTTGACATGGAGGAAAATGTGGCTTAAGCAGTATTTGTCATGTCATCTTCCTAACAATAGATTGACTGTAAAGAACGAATACAATGTACCCTAAAACAAGTACACCTCTCTTCCTTCAATGAATTGAGGAGGGTGTGCCTGCTTGATCCTTCTGTGTAGTGTTTTTTTAATTAGGGCATTGAGATTTTTGTTTCCATATGTGATTTCGGTTTGTGTCAATTGGAATGTGTGTCATACTCTCCTTAAACACTTCTGAGGACTCCAGTAAATACGCACAGTATTTTGTGGCCACGGTTGTAGTATTCTGCTCACCTATGCTTCTGTGTTGTCTGTAGTGAGCTGATAAGGTATCAGCATATCTAAACGAGGAACACATGAATGGTCTCCCCCAGCTCTATTCTTCTCTTCCTGTAATTTGTAAGTGTTAAAGCACTCATCTGTTCTGGCAGTTAATATATGCAGCCTCTCAATAGCTAATATCCTGTCATAGGCAGTGCAAACCAGTTTAATCTGGTTCACTGCTTTAGCAAGTAGTTGAGAAAATATAGGTGAAATGAAGAATTCATCTACTGGCAGGGAGACCAGTGCCCAGTCTGTTGAATAACAGAGCCAAAGCATTACATGGAAGATTGTTTATTGCCGAAAAATCTATTGTTTGCTGTTAAAAAACAGATTGGTCTCAGCTCTTTACACCACGATGCAATATTTAAGGGTTTGTTCATTTGCAGCCTGAATTTATGTGTCTGAGGATTTAAAACACAGTTACAAAAATCTGCAACGAGTTTTACTTTGGGACAGATGGCCGATAAAAGATGGATTTATTATTTCTCCAGAGTCCATCATTTTAGAATTCATATTATTTCTGCAGAGTCCATTGCTGGGGGTGGTAGTGTCAGTTTTGTTTGTTTTTGCTCTTGTAGTCTAAAAATTAGAAGCTGGAATCAGGAATGCTATTTTGCTTTGAGAAAACTGAACGAAATGTTTTGCACCAGCAAAAAAAAAAAAAAAAGGTGAAATTAACCCTTTTGCCACTTTCATTGCCAACCTTTCTTGTCTCCTGACCTTCCACTAGTGTATCCACGTCTTTTCCACCTGTCTTATCTGTTCTTAGATCTCTTTAAAGATGAAAAGAAATACTCAGCCAAAATGAATCTGTTAGGGCGTGGTGCCCCAGTTTTGAAAAATTGCATAATCTGGTGTACTCTGCTATTTGGTGCACTCCATATTGCATTATGCCTTGAAGTGACTGGAAGTGGAAGTCCTGAGATAACACATCTTGACTCCTTATGAATGAGATATAGAACCCAGAAGGAGGCTCATGATGAAAGAATGGATCCAGACTATGCGGGAGCTACAAGTAGGATCCAGAGGTGATGTGCCAAGTAGCAGATTGTCAAAGATAAGGAAATATGATAAGTTCCATGGGGTAACAAACCACCCTGCCAACTTTGCCCACATAGCTGCACAAAAGACACTATTACATGACCTAATAAAACCAGCTACTCCATTCACCCGCTCCTCCACCAATGTGATTTATGTCATCATGTGACAGAAATGCCCCTCTACCTTATATATTGGACAAATAGGACAATCTCTATGCAAAAGAATAAAAGGGCACAAATCTGACATCAGAAATCTCAACACCCTAACACCAGTGGGTCAGCATCTCGATCTTGGTGATCACTCCATTAATGATTTGCTAATTGTAGTACTCAGACAGATGAATGCCAAATTAAGGCTTCAAAGAGAAGCTTCTGAGATCAAATTTCTTTGCAAGTTCGGTTGTATTGGTTCAGGGCTCAATAGGGACATTTTTGATCTCGTGTTCTTTTGTGTGCTATTCCCTGGCATTTGAATCTTTACAACTGTTTTGATTTGCTGTTACAGTGTGACCTGTTACCATGACTTACACTTTTCTGCATTTATTTTCCTCCCATTCTGTAAGTTCCCTGATCTTTAAAGTACCTGACACAGTGGGATTTTCTTCTATGAAAGCTCATGTAATAAATACATTTGTTAGTCTTTAAGTGCCACGGGACTCCTTGTTTATTTTACTGAACTAGACTAACACAGCTGCCCATTTGGAAGAGAGGTAACTGTGTTAGTTTATTTCAGCAAAACAAACAAGGGAGTCCTCTGGAACTTTTGAAAACTAACAAATTTATTTAACAATGGAGCCAGAAAGGGAGACACTTCAGTGAGTAGAATTCATGTGACAAGAGCCACAATAAGTTTGGAGTTTCTGGGAAACACATGTTTATTCAGATTAAAACTTTGAAATGTGTTCATCCATGATTTATTCTATTCAGATTTTATACCCCCCTCATTGTGGTTTCCAAGAGTCTTCCAGCTGTGCATTAAGTGAAATGAGCAAGGGGTTGTGCATGGTTCATTGGGGAGATGTGTGCACAACATTTTGTTTTGATTGGGTTTTGTTTCCTGTTTTTATTTAATTTAATGTTCATGTTGTGATGTGTAGGTTTTAGAGACAGCAGATCAAATAAATGTCTCACAATTTGCACAGTAGGTGGCTAGATCTCCATTTCAGTGAGAATATGTTCTGTACTCTGGAATGAACCCGAGAGAAAGATCTGTATTGGTTGGTAGAAAATTCCATTGCGCCAGGAGAGTGAAGTTGTTGACCAGCCTTTGTTCTCAGGAGCTGGGCTAACTGAGACCTTGAACTTGACTTGATATTCTATGGGAAGACAGTGTAGAGAGTGAAGAACAAGTTTGATATATTCATGGTAGACTGCAACGCTGAAGAACTGTACTGTGGGATTCTATACTAATTGGGATTTCCTAAGCACTCGCAGCTTTGTGGAACTCTAGTGAAGAAAAGTAGATACCTAAAAGTACCTACTCTTCCCAATGTTGCGCAAAAATTTCTACTAGTCATCAGCTCCAAGCTGAACATTATCTTTTCTTGCCTGCAGCTTACCTTGTTTGAAGTGCCCCAATTCTTCATGGCTTAGCCAATATTCATAGTCAAGTAAAGCTTTTTTTAAAGAAGAAACTGTTGAACAAATGCATTAGAAAATATGTGGATGAAGTTTCTAGGAGTCTTTCTCAAGGGATTTATAGCCTTTAATCAGTTGGGCAAATAAGTGGGGGAATTTCCAAAGCTGCAGCCATGTTAGTTTAGTTCAGTAAAACAAACAAGGAGTCCTGTGGCACGTAAAGACTAGCAAATGTATTTATTGCATGAGTTTTCCTGGGAGAAAATCCCACTTCATCAGATGTTTTGAAGTGGGTGAAGTTTGTTTACCTAAAGTATTTTGCACATCATCTTACTATTGCATTCCATAATGGCTGAAAACCTGGAAGCAAGAGGATTCTGCTAGTCACTTGTGATATAATTTTTTATATGCCACACCTTCAAGATGCACAGCAGCTTGCTACTGTGTCAATGCAAGTTGGAGGCATGGATCAGGTAAAATTCCTTCCTGTCTCTGCTGATACTTTTGTTGTTGTTGTTTGTTGTTCATTGCTACAGAATTGCTAGGTGGTGGGGGGAGAACTCTACCTCCAACACCTATTCAGAATCTCACTGGAAACTCTGTCACATGCTGTGACCTTTTGGGTCCCTGCAGGGGATAAACAATGATGATGATGGCCTGGGTCATTTACCAACCATATAATGATCAGCATGGTCCTTACAACTCACTTGGTGAATGGCAAATTAGCCTTGATAAAAGGATTCTCACAGGAAGTAATTTTTTTTAAAAAGTGCTCATTACATTGAGTACCCTGATGCTATGCCTGTTCTGCTCCCAGGTCTAAGGCACAAAGGCGACCTAATCCCTTGCAGCTCAGATCCCCCAAATAAAATTGAAAACTGCATTTGAAAAGAAATCCACTCTTGAGGGAGAGTGAGAAAGTGGTAGGGGACAAATTGTGCCTGGCCTCCTTGTGGAGGTAGTGAGACTGGGGAAGAAAGCTAAAGGAAATGCCTGCCTGTTCCATTTCCCCTACAATGGGTAGTAGAGCAGACACCATCTTTTTGACACCACAGATCCATAACCCAGTCAAAATGAATGGAAAAGTAAAGGAACCATGTCTCTGCTGTCCCATTCTTCCTTGCAGCAGCCTGCAGCTATAGGTAAAAGTTGTTTGTGGAGCAGGCAGCACCATTCCAAAGAGTGGTACATGACATGCTGCCATGTTTGCTGAAGAGATTGCAATGTAGGGTGGTGCAACGTTATGCTATTCTTCACATGTAGCCAAATGGCAGTCCAGTGTTTCATAAATATCTGCTTCAGAATGAGGTGCTTTTTGTAAATATAAATGATATAATTGTCTGCAGCTAGTTGCTTTTGAGGGTTTGTTTATTCATTCATTTTTGGTTAGCGTTCTGTTTGTGACAGTTTGTGCTGTTTGCCAACAGCAAATTGTACCATTATCTAGAGATTGGCATTCACATCACTATGGAGGTGCCAGGCAGCTGCAGCACCCCTTGTTCTCTTTCCATTTGATGGCAATGTCCTTCCACCATTCTGCCTATTTACCTTGCTGTTAAATAAATAAATGGATTGCACTACGTAAATGCATCAATGAGACACTGCTCCACTTATGAGCCGAGAATGGTGGGTTACTCACCAGTAACCATCCTTCTTTGAGATGGGCTGCTTGGACCTATTCAGTAATAGGTGTCTCTGTGCCAGAGTGCTGCATTGGTCAGAAAAAAAAACTTGTCCTAGCCTGTCAGGAGAGGGCAGGCGGCCTCCACCCCTCGCACCACCCCATGGCTATATATACAGCCGCCTCCCAACCCCTCCTCAGTTCCTTACAGTCGCCAACTCCAGATGCAGGGATGGAGGGGAGGGACCTGAATGGATCCAAGCAGGCCCATCTTGAAGAAGGACAATTACTGGTGAGTAACCCACCCTTCTTTTTCGAGTGCTGCTCAGATGCATTCAGTAATAGGTGACTACTAGCCATGCTGATGGATGGCGGGTGGAGTTGGGTCTTCCGCCTTCAGCACAGCAACATGCCCCATGTGGGAGAAGCCCAGCAACAAGATCCTAGCTGGAGTCAAGAAGCGAAAAGGTCTTGATGTGGCCCAGAAGAGTCAAGAACTGAGGGCCAACCCAGAACAGGGGCAGGACCAAACCCACTGAGACATATGAACATAAAAAGGTCGGATCAAGGTCACCATAACCGGAATAAAGGACGCAACATGAACATAGAGGGTTGCGTTAGATGCTCCACATAGGTGGAAACATGAAGTATGACAGATAGAATATAGTGTCTGACCATGGGCCTTGCAGCATGGCCTCGTGGGAGTACGCTGGATGCCACAAGTGTGGATTTAGCCATAATAGCCATGTCCCGTACGAGAACGAAGAACAGGTGGCGATTACTTCCTGAACTAATAACCTCAAGGCCTTAGCTGGAACCACAAAGTCATGAACTGATCTGGATGGCTACTGGGTATGCAGGTAGCCACAGGGGGATAACCTTATCCCTTGGCCTGGCCACAACCAGATGTAGTGGAGTCTGGTTGATGCGAGTGAGGGTGAAGATACAGGGTTGTAGGGTGGGACCCGTGAACAACTGAGAAGGGCTCACAAGATGCTTAACAGCAGCATATAAAGGGCCAAGCTGAGCAGAACAGAGGGCCTACAGTATGCTAGCTATAAAACCGAGTAGTGCGCGAGCACACGTTTTCAGCCAAGTCAGGTACCAAGGACTGGGTTCTTGCAGGAGAGAGACTCCAGGACATAAGAGCCACAGAGAGGCAAGGTGGCCTGAGGCAGTGCTATTGAGTTAGTCCTCGTAAGGCCCGCAGTAGCATGAGAGCTCACAGGAAGATCCCGTTTGGCCTATAATCTCGCAGGGTTTCGCATCGCGAGGGCCCTCACGATTGCATGAAGAGGGAGAAGAAGGATCGGGGATAGCGCCAGCTATTGCATGGTCACCCCAACATGGACCAATAGGTTCATAGGGGTGCCGTGTAAGTTCACGGTCTCAAGAGCCTATAGTATTTCCAGGAGGGATAGCACTAACGTTCTGCCACGCCAGTGTGGGCACCAGGGAAAGCTCCTGAATACAGGGATATCCCGAAAACACGGATGCCAGAGAAGGTTCATTTCCTATCAGCTAGGAAATGAATCCACCACAGGTTGGCAACTGCAGTATTTCAAGGGTACCCTGGGGTTAGAGGACTGAATGAAGTATTGTCCCCAGCCAGAAAGTTGGAAGGAGATTTGAGCGAGTACAATCCCTAAATTCCTGGATATTGCAGGAAGTAGGCTCTAGATTGTTTGTTTCCCTTTGTTCATCACACAAATGGATGGGCAGTGTATGTCAATGGTTCTTCAAGAACTGAGGAGGAACAGCAGTATTATTGGGCACCACCAATGCATGTGGGGGTGACACCGCGGTAGAGTTATAGGTCTGCAAGCAGACGTAGTGGGAAGGCCCCAAGAAACAAAGGGTGGGGGGAGGAGTGCGCCCTGCCAGGGTACATGACTTGTAGCTGCCTTTTCTGCCTCTCGGTCATTTGGGAAGGATCCCCTCTGCCTACATGTGGTCTCCTGCCCGGCTATGATGGGTTGGTGACACAGAGGAGGGCGCTGATGAGAGATGGCCCGATAGGATGTCCCATCGCTGCTCCCTTTATGTGGAGATGCAACTAGGTGTCCTGTCCTAGGTTCCCTTATCTAGGGGTTTTGAGAAAGGTACGCCAGGCCCCTGCTTCACGAGCGAGGGGCGTAAGGAGAATTGACCACCGCATTTGTGAGGTGGGCTTAGGGCGAGGGTTCCTAGGTAGGTGCCCTGGTCACCACTGAGATCACCCACGAGGTAAGGGTGTGTGGAGCTGTAGTTCCCATGAGGGAGGGAAGTGTGGGTTGGGGTGGGCTGTTCACCTTGGCCCTCCCTCGAAGGCTAAGATCCACCCTGGCTAAGCGGATGTGTCCCCCTTGATGAGTAGGAGGTAGTTCTCGTCGAATTTGGGGATCAGGGTCACAAAGGCTTGTGCGCATTATGCTGATGGTATGTAACCAGAGGTATCCTCCTCCCCCTGACCTGGACTTGGGAAGTCCTACTTGAGGGAGGCATCAGGGTCAGAAGTGCAGTCCTGTGTCAAGGTAAGCATCAAATATGCAGCAGTGCTGGGGCTGCTACGAGACGTGCCTCTTGTCCCAGGCAAGAGTGTTGGTGTGGAAGACGCAGGGTTGAAGGGATGTCTGGGAAAGAAGGTGGGGGGGAAGGGCGGTTCTCCATGAGTGTTCGAGGTAGCCGCTGCTTAGGGAGTGTGGGGTTGGACCACAGTCCCCGGGTACCGTCGGTGCAGGCAGGGGCGTCTTTATGTTGTTGGGGCCATGTCACCCAAGATCAGAGGTCTGTGGATGCAGTAGCAAATAGGAAGAAAGAAGGGAGGGGGAGATGGTTCCCACCGAATCCCATTCCCTTTTTGAGGGGAAAAGGGTGTGTCGACCATCTACTGCGATAATGCCCTGATGCTTCTATTCCCCAAGATTCGAAAGTGGGGTGGCGGCGAGTTGGGTGGACCCCTCCCTGTGGGAGAAGGGGGCAAGGACCCAGCCTTTGCAGCAGATGATGGTGGTGGAAGGAAGTTCCTCTGTGGTCCCACTATGGGAGAAATGGGTGGGAATTTGGAGGGGGGACTAAGTCGGAGGGGTGGGTCCATGGGGGAGCAGGCCAAAGTATTTGGTCTCTCCCCAGTGATCTCAAGCGGTGTCCACCACCAGTAGAGTTTCAGGGGGGAAACAAAGTGTTCCCTTCAAAGGGCAGGTCAAGGACCGCCAGCTGAGCATTAGGGGGTGCTCTAGCCTCCCTAAGCCATACCACCCTGTGGATGGTTACCACCAAGGCCACGGTACGAGCGGCTTTGTCCACTGCATCGCATGCCAAAAGGAGGAGACCTTGAGAGATCACATTGCCTTACTCCCGAAAGGCATCATGCTCCTCTCTGGCCTCAGGTGGGAGCAAGCTTCTAAATTTTTCGAGTGACTCCCACACATCTAGCAAGTATCTGCTGGTTATGGCTTGGTTGTTTGCCACTCACAGTTGGAAGGCTGATGAGGAGTAGACCATATGGCCCAACAGGTCCAGTTCCCTGGCTTCCCTGGAGGATGGGAGGGGGTCACTGGGGGGCTCCCTGGGGCCCATTGCCATCTGGACCACGTTCCTTGGGGGAACTGGGTGACCAACAAGAGAGGGAAAATCCGACTCAGACACCCAATATTTAATGCTCACCATGTCCGAGACCAGGGGAATGGAACTTGGGCTCTGCCACTGGGAGCATGCAAGGTCCCATATGCTCGGGTGGGGCAGAACTGTTAAGGGTTCAGTTGAGGCAAAGCCTGGCCCGAAGAGGGTAATGGGGGGGGGGCGGCTTAAGGGCTGCACCTCCATGCCTAAATGGGCTGTAGCCTGGTGCAGCAAATCAAAATGCGCTGGTGGGTTTCCTGTGTAAGACCCCGGTGCCGGGGAGAGAGTGGTACTGGGAGCTCGCCGTGGTGGGGAGGGAGTTCCTTGAGGGGACCATTCCTGTGGCCTGAAGTAGAAGGGTGATGGGGCTGATGTGCAGTGTCGAGGCCGCTTGGAGCCCCTGGAAGGTCCTTCCTTCAGGCTGGAAGCAGGGGAAGGGGACCAAGACTCTTGGGGCGGTACCGGCGACGACGGGGTGGTGTCAGCCCCCACTGGAGTGGAAGATGGGGGGCTGTGTGGTGAGGGCGAACACCCCGGGTGGATCCAGGCCTTCGATATGAAGGCCGGCTTGCCCCTTCTGATTGGGAGTGGGGCAGGGGGTGTCGGGAGTAACAGGAGGCCTCATGCAGCCTCCACCACTTCGGGGGTGGATGGCACGAGGAGTGACTCTATATGGCTCTGTGGCAAGTCCTCGCCTGGGGAGGGAGGACTGCCTGGGCAGGAGGACTCCCGCTGCTGCGGCACCGGGCTATGGTGAGCCTGCGGTGCTGAGGGTGAAATTGGCTGGACTGTACCGAGCCATTGGTGCCAGAGATGATGTGGAGTAGCGCCAGGGCAATCCCAGTACCGGTGATGCCAGACTACCCAAGGGTGACCACGAGTGGTGCCAAGGTGCCGGGGCACTGGGTTGGTGCTGGGGTGCTGGAGTCAGCACTGAGGTTGTGTGGTGGTGGCTGCCGGTGGTGCAGTGCTGCATAGGCTCCGGTGCCGAGCTGGGTCTCGGTGCTGGGTGAGAACCCGAAGCCTCGGGTGAAGGGTGCAGGGCCTCCTCAGAGGCTAAGGTGCAGCGCCGCTGTTCCCTCTCCTTGATGGTTCTAGGTTTGCAGGAGAGACAGATGGAACAGGCCGAGGCCATGTGGTCTTTGCCCAGGCACCTAAGGCACTTCCCGTGGGGGTCGTCCCGGGGGAAGGCCTTGCCACACTCAGCGCAGGGTTTGAACCCTGGCATGGTCACGAGATGTTTCGGCCCGACGCTGGGGAACTCTTGTGGTGGAATTAAATCCAGGAAGAGGTGCTCCCAGCCGGGCAGTAAGCTTGTAGAAAAAGGACAGGCTACCTGCAGTTCGCAAGGAGTGGATGTTCCAAATCCAATGTGCAAGGCAGACTAAATGAAACTAAGGAGGGGTCGGGAGGCAGCCGTATATATAGCCATGGGGTGGCACGAGGGGCAGAGGCTGCCTGCCCTCTCCTGACAGGCTAGGACAAGTTTTTTTTCCGACCACTCCGGCACGGAGACACCTCTTACTGAATGCATCCGAGCAGCGCTCGAAGAGGAAGCATTGTTTGTGCTTTCTCTTGGGTAGGGTTACCAGATGTCAGGCAAAAGGAAGACATGTTCTCCTTTTTATCTTCACATCCTCCATCAAGCAGACATTTTAAAAATACGTGATTTTGTCTGGCTTTTTACTTACAGGTGTTAAAGTATGCTGGAACGCCCCAGAAAACCCTATTTTTAGGGGGAAACATTCGAGGGCCCCCTAAAAACAGAAGAATATTACATTAATACTACATTTTCTCCATGTGTTCTCTGATTTGTGCTCCTTTTTATACTTCCCTGTCCTCCTTTCCGTGCTTTGGTAACCCTACTCTTGGGCATTTTGTCTGTCCATCTTTTAATAAGGCACGGGTTTTAACAAAGAAACTGATGTTTCCACTGTCTTAACTACTGTATTGGTGCCCTGTAAGAGGACAAAGTACTAGATGTTTCTATGGGATAACCCAATTTATAGGAAGACAAACAAGGAGACTGGTGGCACTTCTAAAGACTAACACATTTATTTATCAAGCTTTCAGGGGATAAAATTCCACTTTGTCAGATGTTTTGAAGATGGGGGAATTCAGTGACGCTGCTGATGCTGGGCATATGGGGCAGAAGGCCCAAGTCTGGCTGGGTACTTGCACCAGCCCCAACCCCAACCCCTGGCCCCTTTTTTGGGGCAGTGACACCAGTAGGGGAACTTACAGAATGAGAGTGGGATTTTCTCCCACAAAAACTCATGCGATAAATAAATTTGTTAGTTTTTAAAAGTGCCACAGGACTCCTTGTTTGTATCGCTGAGCTAGACTAACGTGGGTACCCCTTTGGAGCTTGACAGTTATAGGAGAAGTTGACAGTGACCCGTGGATTTAGGTTGTCTAACGCTTTCCAAACCTCTTCATTGTGTGCAGCTGGCTTCTGATATTCAGTATGGGGGAAAGCATCAGGTCGGGGAAATGCTGCCTTTTTTGCCCACTAACACACTATACGGGTTTGGCTGAGATACAAGCAGTTGAAAAAATATGCTTTCCTGTCTGTCACTTATGTTGCTCAAGAAGATGCTGGCAGCATGCCAGAATAACTGAGTAAACAGTTGTTGAAAGGTTGGGTTCATGATATGGTCAAAACAGCAGCAGCACATCACACTGTACTAAGAATGCCTGCCTGGGAACCGCTTTAACAGCAGTAGCAAAGTGGTTGGAGGAAAAATAGTAGTGCACTGATCTACCTGGGGGCATCTGCTCAGCTAACCTTCAGATCCAGTACCAGACTTCAATGTCCTATGTCCTACTCTGGGATAACAGCTTACTTCTGCTTCCAGCTAATATGGTTAGCCCAAGGGTGGACAAAATTGGCTCACAGATAGGCACCAGCAATTTTACTTTTGGTGGTCAGAAGGTACTCCTTTATTACATTTCTGCAGTAGAGTTAGGTGACAGGCTACTAAAACTGGTTGTCACGGTGACCAGAAACATAGATTTATCAAGGCCTATAGCTCAAATGACAGAAGTCTGCACTGTGGTGCTGAAAGTTCAGGCTTGATGAAAGTGTATGGTGTAAGGATTGGTACTGTTGTGTATTATACTTTTATACTAGGCTTTTTTAAAGGAAATTAAATACAAACCCCCTGACATTTCAAGATTATTTAGGTTACAAGTCGAGCACTTGACAGTTAGGAGATGCTACTTGTAAGGCTGGATTCTTCAGCCTCCTTGTGAGCGTATTATGAAAGACTTTAATTAGACAGTCAGTTTTTCCCACAGTCTCCTGTTTCCCTCAGTGCGCAGGATAGATGCATGAGGGTGCAGAAGTAAGGTTGCACAGTCCACCTTAAATCAGGCATCTCTTAGATTTCAAGTGCTTCAAATTGCCTCCTAAATAATCTTGGACTGGTATATTGTTTAACATAAAGTATTAAATACAACATTGTATTTTAACTAATGTATATTTATAGTACTATTTGATACTCATGTTTCCCTTTCAGTATTATTCTTAGAGTGGAACTTTGTCAAAAATCTCTATCATATTGGTTGTAATGGATGCTCTGCAGGATACCATTTCCAGACACGCACAAACAGTGTGTGTTTGGTGGTAGACACTGCATGATAGTTAGCTCATGCTGTGTCTAGTCCTTCTTATGTATCAAGTACATGAACCAAGTCAGCTGGAGTTGTATCTAAATTTTTATGGCTTTTATTCTCTGTCCTTTTTACACTGGTTTTTATACCAGTGCAGCTCCATTGAGTTAAATGGAATTATGCTGGTGTAAAACTGGAGTGATGGAGCGGAGATTTAAAGCCCATAATTTCCTAGCTGTTGGCAGTCAAGGAGTAGGAAGGATAAAAATATATCAATAACATACAAATCTGTGCTAAGCGCAAAAACAAAAATAAAAAAATTACTAGCAAAAGAATTCACCTATGGCAGTGCCTTCAGTTGTGTTTTTACTTTAAAAAATGCCTGTAAAATTTAGCAGCTACAAAAACATAAGAATGAACATACTGGCTCAGAACTGTGACCCACCTAGCACAATATCTTGTCTTCTCACAGTGGCTAGTGCCAAGTGTTTCAGACGAAATGAACAAACCAGATAATCATTAAGTGATCCATCCCTGGTCACCCATGTCTAGCTTCTTGCAAAGAAAGGGAAACTTCAGAGTTTAGTTTTGCATCTCTGTCCATCTTGGCTATTAGCCATTGATGGACCTGTCCTCCATTAACTTATTGAGGTTTTGTGTTTTGTTTTGTTTTTTAAACTCTGTTACAGTGTTGGCCTTCACAACCTTCTCTGATAAAGACTTCCAAAGGCTGACTCTGTGTTGTATAAGGAAACACTTTCTTTTGTTCGTTTTAAACCCACTACCCATTAATTTCATCTAGTGACCCTGGTTCTTGTTATGAGGAGGAGTAAATAACCCTTCCTTGTTTACTTTCTTCACACCAGTCATGATTTTATAGACCGTTATCATGTTCTTCTTCGAGCACTGCTCGGATGCATCCAGTAATGGTGTCTCCATGCCGGAGCGCCGGATTGGTCGGAAAAAGTTTCATCCTAGCTTGTCAGGAAAGGGTAGGCAGCCACCGCCCCCTGTGCCACCCAGTGGCTATATATACAGCGGCCTCCCGCCCCCTTCCCAGTTTCACTTCTTCTGCCTTATGCGTCAGATCTGGAACGTCTGTTCCTTGTGAATGCAAGCAGCCTGTCTGTTTTCTATGAGCTTTTCGCCCGAGTGGGAGCACCTTTTCGTGGGCATAGTTCCACCACAGGGATCCTCCACTTTCAGGCCGGAACTTCAGAGATCGTCCATCAACATGCCAGGGTTGAAACCCTTCTCCGAGTGCAGCAAGGCCTTCCCTCGGGATGATCCCCATGGGAAGTGCCTCTGGTGCCTAGGCGAAGACCACCTGGTCTCCACCTGTTCCCTTTATATGTCCTTTAAAACTCGGACAATCAAGGAGAGGGAACAAAGGTGCCGTGACCTAGCCTCAGAACAGGCTTGGCGCTTTTCACTCAAGGCTTCAGGTTCCCGCCTAGTGCCGAGACCTGGCTTGGCAACAGAGCTGGCCTGGCACCGTGCTGTTGGTGGCCATTGAAGAACAAGCTCGGTGCTGACCCCGGTGCCTTGGCACCGACGCAGCACCTCAGCCCCTTGGCACCGCTCAAGGTCGCCCCCAGTGCCGCAGTCATGGCACAGCCCGGTACCGTCATTGCAGGACTCTCCCTGGCACCGACCACAGTCACCTCTGGCATCTCAGGCTCATCATAGCCCGATACCGATGGTTCAGGGCTTGTCTCAGCAGGGCAGCCCTGTCTCCCCAGTTAAGGGCTCACCACGGGCTTGTTTGGGGTCGCTCCCAATACAGATGACCCCGGAGGCAGTGGAGGCCACTCAGGCACTCTTCCTGCTGCCCACGCTACCCTCCCTGACACCGGTTAGGAGGGGCAAACCGGCCTTTCTAACCAAGGCCTGGGTCCATCACAGGCAATGCCGATCTCCCTCACCCCAAAGCCCTCCATCTTCTACTCCATTGGGCCTCACTACCATAGAGCCATCCCCGCGGCAACGTATCACCTTGCTGTTGCCAGTACCGCCTCAAGAATTGGGAGGTACTTCCCTGTGGTCAAGCCCTGGGGAAGGTCCAGCAAAGGGCTCTAAGCAGGCCTGGTGCTGCGCCTTGGCACAGTCACCCTTCCGCTTCCAGCCTCAAGAATGGTCCCCTCGCGAGACCCCTCCCCCCCCCCCCCGCGGCGGACACCTGGTACCACTCTGTCCCTGGCACCGGGCTCATACACAGGAAACCTATCGGCACACTTCGATCTGTTGTGCTGTGCCACAGCCCACTTAGGGATGGAGGTCTAGTCCTCCAATCCCGCCTCGGACACTCTGTTCAGGCCAGTCTTCTCCTCAGCAGAGCTGCTTATGGTCTCTCTCCACCCAAGTGTTTGGGACCTGACATCCTCCCGATGGCAGAATCCGAGCTCTACTGCCCCGGTCTCAGGCATGGCAAGTCTTAAGTATAGGGTCCCCAAATTGGACTTCCCCTCTCTTGCCGACCACCCAGTGCCTCCTAGGGATGTGGTACAGACGGCGCTAGGCCCGGGCGAGCCCCCTAGTGACCCCATCCCTGCTTCGAGGAAAGCTAGGGAATTGGATCTCTTGGGATGTGAGGTCTGTTCCCCCTCAGCCTTCCAACTATGGGTCGCAAATAATCAGGCCCTAATCAGCAGATACATGCTGATGGGAATTGGTCGGAAAATTTAGACATTTGCTCCCACCAGAGGCCAAAGAGGAGTATGATGCATTCCTGGAGGAGAAAAGAATAATTTCCCAGGATATCCTCCTCTCAGCCTGGGATGTGGTAGATACAGCAGCTTGCACCATGGCCTCGGCTGTGACCATCCGCTAAGCGGCCTGGCTTAGGGAAGCCAGGGTGTCCCCCGCTGCGTAACAGGTGGCACTTGATCTGCCCTTCGAGGATGATGCTTTGTTTCCTCCCAATACCCTAACTGTAGTGGGTACTGCACGGGATCCTAGAGGAGACATAAAATACCTCAGTCTCCTCCCATCGGGGCCTTATCCTTGCCCCACATAAACCATATGGGCGGAAAACCACTCCTCCCACTCTCCTCGTGGATGAGCCCGGAGCAGGGACTCAGCCCCTTTCCACCACCCCCTCAGTTCTATTCTGGGGGCTTCTCAGAGCCTTTTTTCCCCCTCTTCCTTCCTCTGCAAGGAAGGGAGCCTATCCCAATTGACTGCCCACCTTGATTCCCATAACATCCGGGACATGGACATGGCTTCAGTTCACCATCAGAGAAAAGGAGACTGACGCCCCTCTCCCTCCCTTCCCTTAGTGAGAGAATGGGGAGCTTACTAGGGCTGTCACCCCACCCCCACCCCACCCTGCGTCGATATCATGAACAGAGGTGAGTCAGTCTTTGGCCTTGCTCCCCTGATCTTATAAGAGGCACAGCCCATGTAACCAAAGCCCTCTCTCAGTTATCAAGATCCACTCAAAATGCAGCCCATTGCCCAGACAATTCTCAGGCATTGCTACCCTTGGGGCTGTTATTGGAGAAAACGGAACAAGAAAGCCCCCTGCCCTTCAGGTACCTTCTCGACCGACAATTCCTTCCGTTCTCATAGGTGTTAAGGGCGGCCTTCATTAAAGCTGAAGGACGCATCACGTAGTAGCTCTAGCCACAACTACAGATACTCCTGGTATGCGTGGACACGTGCCCATCTGGATGCATGGAAACCCTCCCCACCCACTGCCTGCCCTACATCAGGTAGGATCTACTTTCGCACCCGGAATGGGGAGGGATGCCTTGGGCATCTCCTCACCCCAACAAACTGGTCAGCACATGCAGTTAAGTTGGTCCTGGTAGGTCCTCAGCAACCTCTACGGTATGGAAACCCTCCTAATACCCCACCCGTTAGGTGGGAATATGATACTCAGTACACGCTACCACATGTGGTTTGATGCCAAAGGGGAGGCCGAGGTAGAGCTGTCCACAATCCCTACCTTGCTACTCAGCCACCCCCGCTCCCGTGAGGAGGAGGAAAACAACTGATGGTAAACAACAGCTTCTCCCACTTCTTTGGGACAGCCTCATCTAACCAAGGCATGCCTGATTGGGAGTACCTATCTAGGCCCCACCCTACCAGGAAAGTGGGGTGATACCCTCCTTACCTCCCCCCCACCCCTGAAGTAACAGCTTCTATATGTCCGACCTAGAATCAACCAGGTCAGTAGGGTGCATGGGAGAAGAGACAAGGCCTCTTCCCGAACCGTGTGGACAGAGGTGGAAGGAACTTCACCTTAGGCCTCCCAAACTAGCTGCTAGCTAGCTGTGGGGCTAGCTCATTGACAAACTTCATGCGCACCACTGTGTTCCACACGTGGCTGTCACCCAACTGGGGTATACATAAATGGCTCACCCTAGGTTGTTTTGGTACCATGATTACCCACTTCTCGGCTAGGGACACTACTACCTGGGCGTCCGGTGAACACATTACACCTTCCTTTGTGGGACGTGAGGCCGGAAACCACTGGGGAGCCTCTACGTGATGCCCTTGCCGTAGGCATCTGCTAAGGGCTGTTGTGTTTCCTCCACTCACTTGAGGGAGCTCAAGTGGACCAAAAAAAAAAAAGATTTCTGATCTGCATGGAAACTGGGAAAATTGTTTTCCCCATGGTGGGATACTGTCCTGGATAGGATCACACGATAGGGATGAGCCTCCCTTGTTCAATTTTCTTATTTTCAAATTTTCCTGCAGAGTCATGGTTTACACTCTGGGAATATCATATTTCCCAGGTGGTCTTGGGAGGAGACCATTCACTCCTCCTATAACCCATATAATCTAGAAGGGTAGTCCTTCCCTTAATGAGTCCTTAACTCTGGCGCACACATACGTGCAGTGTAGTTGGGGTGGATATCACTCCTGGCAGTGCCCCCAGGCACACAAGGTTTTAAATTACTGTACTTCTAATCCCATAGGCTTTTCAGTCGTCACGACTAAGTGGCCAATCAGTGGCATTGCATTTCCATTGCCCTCATCTCACCCCCACCCCCCACCCCACCGCTCTACAGGCAGTCTTCCTGGTGTTGGGATCCTGAGGTGGAACATAAGGGTCAAGAGAAGGGTGCTTTTTCTGAGAGTCTTCATAAATACCAAGGTATTTATAGAGACCAAGGTCAGCAGCACCTCCTATGGCCACCATGCCGACTTATAGGTGCCTAGTTGTCTGAAATGCTCCTTCCCGCTGGTAGCCTTCTGGGTTCTTACATTGTACATGGCTGGAGGCTTGCATTGCATCTTCCTGGCCCAAGGACATCTTGGCCGATATGTCATGTGGTGCTCATTGCACCACCCCGGCTCTCTTCTTTCTCATTAACCAGCGTGAAGTGTCTTCCCTTAGACCCTTCTCAACTGAACTCAGTAGTCCTTTCCCTTGCCCTTTGCCGGGTACTTTAAATACTTACATCCTTTGGGCATGTGCCTTCGGGCCTTGACGTGGCCAGTTTGAGGGATAATGTTCATCCCTTCTATTGTTATCTGTGTAACCCACAGCCGTCATGGCCAGCCTGTAACACTATGGCTTCCAGTGCTCTCCCTCGTAAGTTTACGCTGAAGTGTTCTATGGCCAGGCATTAATCCTCTGGCTCTCATACCTTGAGCTATACCCTACAGGTAGAGCAACCAAACGCATATTCTCCACGTAGTTGTGTTGCATTGATTAAACTCTGGTTAAGGTGACCTTAGCTCATCCAGCACGCACGCGCTTTGCCTCGGCTGGATTGGACCTACCCTCTGCTTTGGGTTGGGCCCACAGCTGTAGGCTCTCCGTTGCCAGGCCAAGAGCCCTAGTGTCCGCTGGGCTACTTCCCATCTGGGGTGTTTTTGCTGTGCTGAAGGTGGAAGAGCCAACTCCACCTGCCATTCATCAGTATGGCTAGTAGTCACCTATTACTGAATGCATCCAAGCAGCGCTCGAAGAACGGTGGGTTACTCACCAGTAACTGTCCTCCTTCGAGATGGGCTGCTTGGATCCATTCAGGTCCCTCCCCTCTGTCCCCGCATCTGGAGTTGGCGAGTCCTAGGAACTGGGGAGGGGTCGGAAGGCGGTGGTATATATAGCCACTGGGTGGCACAGGGGGTGGTGGCCGCCTACCCTCTCCTGACAGGCTAGGACAAAAGTTTTTCTGACCAATCTGGCACTCCAGCACGGAGACACCTATTACTGAATGGATCCAAGCAGCCCATCTCGAAGAAGGACGGTTACTGATGATTAACCCACTGCTTCTCAGCCATCTCCTTTCCAAGGTGAAAAGTCCCATTCATGCTTATCTCTTCTCATATGGAATCTGTTCCATACCCCTGCTCATTTTCATTCCTTTTTTTTTTGTACCTTTTCCAATTCCAATATATCCTTTTATTTGGACATGGGGCAACCTGATTCCATGTGATATTCAATATGAGGGCATACCATGGGTTTATAAAAAGGCAATGCGTCATCTGTCTTATTGCCTGTCCTTTTTCTAATAAGGCCCAACGTTCTTTTAGACCTTTTGACTGCCACTGTAAGTTGAATAGAAGTTTTCAGTCCTGTTTTTGACTCTAAAACTACTTTTCTGAATGGTATCAGCTCATTTATACCCATAATAGAGTGTCTGTCTATCTGGATGAGAATGATTTTCAATGTGCATTACTTTGCATTTATCAACATAGTATTTAATCTGCTATTTTGTTGCCAAGTTGGTCAGTTTTGTGAGAACCCTTCGTAATGTTTCATAGTCTGCTTTGGATTTACAGAACTATTCAAGATAGGTATCAGCTGCAAATTTCACCACTTCAGTGCTTTACCCTTTTTTCCAGACTGTTTATGAATATGTTGAACACTGCTGGTTCCAGGACTGACATTTGCGGGACAACTCAATGAGCCTCTCTCCATTCTGAAAATTGACCATTTATTCCTACCCCTTCACCCCTGTCTTTTAACCAGTTACTGGTCCAGGAGAAGACCTTCCCTCTTAGCCCATGACAGTTTACTTCGCTTAGGAACCTTTGGTGAGGGACTTTGTGAAAGACTTTCTGAAAATCTAATTACACTATATAGCCACTGGATCACCATTATCTACAAGCTTGTTGACCCCATCAAAGAATTTTAGTAAATTGGTGATGCATGATCAAGGATGGATTACCATATGGGCCTGTGCCCAGGTGGGCCTTTCCATGCTTCTGGTGCTGGGAGAGGGACCACCCTGGGCCAGAATTTGGGCTCCATGCTCTTGCCCCACCCCCTGGGCTATCTGTTCTGCATCTGGGGTAGAGTGGGCCAGTGTGATTGGTCACTCTGGTTCAGGGGCGGGGCTGGTTGGTGTCCAGTATGGCCTCTGGCATGGCCTTTAGACCGCCCCAGAAACCACATCATGTACCATTTGGCCCCACCACCTCCAGGCCAACCACCTGGGGCTGAGACCAGGGGCCAGGACCCTAGACTAGACCAGGGACCAGGGCCCCAGACTGGAGGGGAGGAAACAGTTATAGGAAGCCCAGGGGCTCTAAGGCTCCTTAATCTGCCTCTGAGCATGATTTCCTTGTACAAAAGCAACGTTGACTCTTCCCCAACAAATCGTGTTTATCTATGTATCAGTTTAACTGAAAATTCTCATGGAAGATCCTAATTTTCAGCTTCATGTTGAGCATTTTGTTCTTATGCAGATGATTCATAATTGCCATGTCTCTTTCGTTCCTTTACTTTCCCCAATATTTTTCAGTTCCACCACACTATAGGTGTATGGGATGCTATATTACACTACACCTAGGAAAGTCTCCTGTTCAGTGACTGGAGGATAAATATTATATGCTATCTTCTGCCTTCACGCAAGCTGGACACAGTAATTCTGCTGCAATTACTTTTGATTCTCACTTGAGTCCGTGAGAGTGGAATCTAGCTAAATGGAATAGAATAGAATCATAGGGTTGGAAGGGACCTCATGAGATCATCGAGTCCAACCCCCTGAGGTTTGAACCCAGGACCTTCTGCATGTTAAGCAGAGGTGCTAGCCCCTACACAATGTTTAACATCTAGTCTGATAAAATTCTCCTGCATGAAATAGCCAGGCATAAAAGCTCAACACAGCATTGGTAGTCATTTGTGTTTTTATTATATATTGTTCCTCTTAACTAGCATTGTTATTGTGGTGAAGGCTGACATATAACAGCTGAAAATGTATGTTTAAAATAAGATTTGGCACCAAATATCAGACAAAGCACCTGGAAAATGCACTGATTCAATATATCTTCCCAGTAATCATTGCTGGTGAGATTCCAGTGGTGACCGAGCTATAAATTTACCCTGATTTCCCTTTGCAGACTACCCAGGGAGAAAGAGGCACAAAAATCACCAGCCCTTCTCCAAGGTGGAGGAATTCCTCTGTGTGCAGCTGCTCTACCCCTTGCTGGTAAGTGTGAATATAAAATTACAATTTGCATCCATTTCAGTGGAAGTGTGAATCAAAACGTCATTCTTCTTTTCCTCAATTTCCTACCATGTCTTGCTTGGAACAGAGTTTCAGATATAATAATATCTAGCTCCACTTCGTTCTGTTGCCTGCAGGCATACAGGTGTTAATATTACTGGTACGGAGAGCTAAAAGGTACTCTCTGATTGTTCAAATGTGGGAAGTCTGTGCTTTAGGAACTGAAGGTTATAGGCTGTATTCTTCAGTGCTGTGTGTGTCTTAACTGTCTCTGTATGTAGCCATGAATTCTTTACAAGGACTAGCTGTTGGATATTTTAATGTTAGACTAGAGCATGGGAAGACCTTCTGTAGAACTGTAAATCCTAGCTTTTTCTTGTGTTCTTCCATTAAAATTTAATTACCCCAAGTGCCCATGTCCTGAGTTTCTGCTTTTTTGGGTTGTCTTTATTCCCTTTCTGTAGAAAGTTACTGAGGGGGGACTGAAGTGAACCTTTCCGCAGAGGGCCTATTTGTTAGCCCTGCAAATAGTGTAGTGGCTTGCACTGCTGCTTAATATGCAGAAGGTCCTGGGTTCAAGCGCCAGGGGGTTGGACTTGATGATCTCATGAGGTCCCTTCTAACCCTATGATTCTATTCTATTCACTGCATCTTTAGGGTAACTCACATGTGACATGTCTACCATGCCAATGAAGGCTAAAGCACAATCTGAATTTAAAGGAATAAGTTGATAAAGAACTAAGCCATGCAATTTTTGTAGAAGAATTTTAAAGATTTATTCAATTATTTCAAATTAAACCAGCTTTAATTTTGCATTTGTAGTTTCCAGCACTTTTGTATAAAAAAGCATGTATAGCATTTAACAGGTTTTGATCTTGTGATGTAAGACTTTGATTCCCTCTAAAGGAAGTGGTCTGGCTAGCAATCATATCAAACACAGACAAAAACACAAATTCCCAGAGTTTCAATTCAACTGTTGCTTGATTTTTTGTTACTGGAAACCAGGGGTGGGGATGGAGGGATGGGGAGGGGGGAAGAGAATTCATGAGCTATCCATGCTGACAAGGCAGAAATCACCAAGCACTCTCATAGTTCATTTCAGTTGAAAGAGAATTTTTAAATAAATCTGCAAGGTGAAGCACAATCTATTCTAACATGCTTTTAAAAATAAATGCTGTAATAAAATAATAGAATAAAAAGTGTGACCATATCACATTTTCCAGCTTACACCAGCTGAGGATCTGACACTTTATATTTACTCTTGTATTCCTTTTAGTTTCAGAAAATTCTCTTCCATTTGTAGGATGCAAGATTTATGGAGTAGGAAGAGAGACAATAGTTCTGCTCATATTTACATGGCTGTAACTCAGTTGACTTCAGTAAATTACGCCAGAGTAGATGAGAAGAGAATTAGGCCTCCTAGACCTAAGGCTTGTGAACTACAACTCTCCCCACTCATGTCAATGGGGTGCTATCTTTGTAATTTGATGACCATTTAAGAGCCAGCACTGAAAACTATTTTACTGAATCTGAGCCTGGGGAGATCAAATTGCTGGGTGGAGTAGAGTAGGTGGGTGGTAGGCAACAGGCTATGTTTGTTTGCTATCCATTATTACAAACAAAGTATTAGACTTTCCTTCAGCCCAAAATAGAAATGGCATTCAAAAAGTCTCTTTAGTTAGAGTGCCCTTTATTGAGGGGAAAAATCCTATGCCACACTGTAACCCCCAGATTGGGAAATTAAAATAAACTGGAATTATTTTTGTTGACACCCCCCCCCCCAATCAGGATGGGATTTCTCAGGTAGTTATTGTAAAAAAAAAAAAAAATGCACAGGTCATATAATTTCAGCCATCTGATTGGCAACTAATTGACCACCATGATACTGGACTGTACACCAGTCATGATGTGAGGCTAAGACTTAGCCTGGGGCATTACAAACATAGGATGAAGCTGCCCTTGGTGAACAAGGAACAGTTTACAGAATGATGTAGCTTATTAGCTATAAATGGCAAACATCGGCAAACATGGTCTCCTGTTGACAATGCTAAAAGAACAAGAAATATATAGCCTGGAATATGTCAAAGAATTGCAGAGGAAGCAAACATTTGGGAGGCAGAATAATGGTGGGTTACTCACCCGTAACTGTCCTCCTCTGAGATGGGCTGCTCGCATATATTCAGTGTTAGACGTGTACATGCTGCAGCGCACGATTGGTCGGAAACTTTTAATCCTAGCCAGAGCAGGGTCAGCGGCCAACACCCCCTCTGGCCACTCCTGTGGCTATATATATGGCCCCAACCCTGATCCTCCTTAGTTCCTTCTGGTCTCCAACTCCGAGTAGCAGGGACAGTGGGAGGGTCCTGAATGTATGTGAGCAGCCCATCTTGAAGAAGGATGGTTACTGATAAGTAACCCACCATTCTTCTTCGACCACTGCTTGCATCATTCAGTGTTAGGTGACTACTAGCCATATTGTAGATGGTGGGTGGAGTTGGGGCTTTCTGCCTCTAGCACGGCTCTCCATAAAGGCAATCTCAAGGCATCGTGGGATGCCTGAATAATAGGCTTTTTGGCCTACCTGAAGGAGATGTACTGTAACTCTCAAATGTCCCGACAAAAACTGAATAAGGGGACCAGAGAGAGGTAGTGTCACCCTGTCTTGAAGGTTAGAGATATCAATGTTTGGTTATTCTAAAAACTTTGAACTCCCGCAAGCCCAAGGATGGCAGGGGTGCCTGAAAGGAATAGGGAGGCTTCTCAGTCCTCCTAGAGAAAAACACTGCAGTGTCCTGAAGGTAGGATGTAATTACTGGGCCGTCCTGACTGTTTTGGGGCCTCTCAATATTAAGTGTGGTAAGACCATCAAGAAAGAGGGGAAGCTCCTGCCCGAGGAGACTAGTGAAAGGAAGTGTGTCACCTGTTCTGAAGCTGGACGTGATTACTGGACCATCCTAACTTCTTTGGCCCCCTTGATCCTAAGTATGGTAAAGACCATCAGAAAAGAGGGGGAAGCTCTGGACTTGGACTATCCACTGTGAGGAGAATGGCTCTCACTTTCCTGGAGGTAAGGGTTAGGTTAAGGCCTACCCTCCCTCTTTAGATGGGTAGTGGCACTACAATCTGCAAAAGAGTAAACAGGGCAAAACTGCTGAACAAGACTGCTCTAGCAGGGTGGTGCTGATTGGAGAGGGGATCACTTTGATGGATAACAGTGGAAAGCAAGGAGAAAGGGCTAATGGTAATGCCAGCGTAGAACCCAGAAGGTAAGTAGGACCTCTGGGTCCCTTCTGCAAGCTGGAGCAATTACGATACACACTGCCCAAGGTGCTGATGGAGGGGTCAGTGACCTCTAGGAATAATCTTACTAGGGTCTCTGAGTATGGACCCAAAGTTGACCCCTCTCTTGGGGGTAGAAGTGACCCTGAATTGGCAAGGGAGGTACAAACTGTGAATGGTGGTCTGTGTGAAAATATTGAAGTGAAAAGGGGTGTTTCTTGTCTCAAAACCTCCCCTTCCCACTGGGAGAATGGAAGCGGACCCCTGGACACTGGGGGGGGGGCGGGGGTCAAGATCCAGGGTAGTGAGAAAACAAGGAATAAAAGGAGAAAAATCGGCAAGTGACTCGAGGCCAACCTTCTCATATACCAAGGCTCCTCTTGCAAAGTGCACAAGGGAAAGCTAAGAGCTGCACTAACAGGAGTCCCCCTAGACCTCTGTAGTGAGTGTACAGGGGGCATAAGATCCTAATGGCCTCTGGGGATTAAAGTGCGGAACTCCATAGGGTCGCAAAGCAATGAGGCCTGGGAAATTGTGTAACTCACTTACTACAGGGTAAGGTTTGGACACTGAAATGAACCAAATGGTATCCCAAGGCCTTCCCTGGATCCTGAGTTTGGCTATTTACTCAAACTGGTTACTCTCCAAGGCTGGGAAAGGTGAGAGTGGGGTGAGGTGTCTCCCTTAGGCATACCAGTGTAATACCTAAGTGCTTCCATCCCTCTTCTTGCCAGGATCGAGGAGGTCTGAGACCACCTCCTGATTGGCAGTATGGTGGAGAGATAGGAAAAAAGGGAATCGTCGAGAGTCACCCTCCCCTGCAGAAGGGGGGGGTGGGATATCACCCGAGAAAGGGTATGAGTCCATTTGAGAGTTACATGGCAGAAGACGGGTTGTTCACGGAGAGCAGAGACACAAACAGGCATGTGATGTGAAACGTCCAACAAATAAGGAGTTGGGTAGCTATATAAGTTGGGGAGATACTTAATCGGTTTACCCTGAGGGCAGGGATGCCCTGCCACTCTTAACTGAGAAAGGAGCTTTCCTCAGAGCCCTGGAGACCCTTGGATCTCCCATGGGGAGCCACAGAAACCTGAGAGGGGAAGAGGGATCCATTAGTCTTGCCCTTCTGATGGCCATGGATAGTTCTTACTGAAGACTAAGGCTAGTAATGCGGACTGGTCTGAGGGTTTTACACTAGAAGAGGGGTAGGATTATGATGGAGTCAGTAGGGTATCCCTACTTATGGGTCCAGGAAAGCCCAAAGGGTTTATGGGAGGCCCTGTTGAGAGAGAGGGAAAAGAAATGTCCGCAGGGATATGACTCTAGGGGCGCCTGTTGACTAGCACCAGAGTCACTTGGTCCCTGTTCTCCATTAGTGTAAACTATGTGGTTTGAAAAGGGGGAGTGGTATACCTGTCACCATGCCTTTAGGAGATGCCATACCCAAAACTATGGATGGTTGCCAGTTAAAAACCATGATGGCGGCGATCTTGCTAGTCTGTGGGGATGGTTATGGGTGGCTGGGGTATTCTACTGACGTGTTCCCTCACGGTAACTGAGGGGTCAGATAAAAGGGAACTTAGATCTCCAGATGCAGGGTATGAGGCACCGTAAGGTGCCCCACTGACCAGTCATTGAGGTCACATGGACCTGGCCCTGGTGACTGTGAGGCCAGGATTGTGGTTACCACGTGGAAGGTATGTCCTATATGTAAGGGCTTTAGGATTGCAGTTGATTCAAGCCCTGTGCAAATGGAGGGGTCCAGATGAAACGATATTTCGAGTGGCTGGAGTCACCAGGAATTTATGAATTTGTGAGACAGTGAAGAGGGAGGCCGCAGGAATGTGTTTGAATATCCATGGGCCTCAGGAGGAGTCCTATGGGCATCTAGTTAGGGAGTATAAGACCACAGAAGATAGTGAAGGGATGAACTGGCTTGAGTGCCCCAAGATGGTCTGCAGGCCTAGGACTGTTCAGCTGGGAGGGCAAGGATTGATGAAGAAAAGGGACTCTGACCTCTGTGGATAGGGTAGCCTGAGATAGGTTATCTATATCTTGTGTGGGAGAGGGATTTTTATGAACCCAGGAATGGTGCTTCTCGCCCCTTAGCTGTGGGTGGGTCCTGTATGGGGTCCCTGCCACTGATTTCTGAGGGGTTCATAAAGTAGGGATGGATGGGGGGGCACCAGGAGAGGCCTCTTATATGAGGGCCCTGGCATCCTAAGGGGAGGTCTCCCATAGAGAAAGGATCTAGGGTCCCCAAGGGGCTGATCTTGTTCCCCATGTGGCAGAGAAGGCCTTGTTCAGCATTCTCTATGTTGGCATGGGGTAGGAGTGCAACTAGGCATCCATGATGAAAGCATGTCCAAGGATTGGAGGGCTGCTCTGGGGTCCCTAGGGCTATATAACAGGAGGTCTGTTTCCTCTGCGAACGACTGCCCCTGGAAGGGGAGGTTCTGAATAGGCTGCTGTGTATCTTAAGACAGGCCTGCCTCATGTAGCCACGCCACGCGACTCATCATGATGGCTGAGGCATCCCATGCAGCCAAGAGTCAGTCTCAGGATGCCATCGAGCCCTCTTCTATGAGGGAGTTGTAGTCCTCCCTATGCTCCTGTGGGAGGAGATCTCTGAATCTCCTTAAGGACTCCCAGATATCTAGGGTGTACTTTCCCACCAGAGCTGGGTGGTTCACATCTGGAGTTGGAAGGCAGAGGTTGAGTATACCTTTCTGCCCATGATACCTAGTTGTCTTGCCTCTCTGGTTCTTGGCATGAAATCTGGGGAGGGTTGAGTCCCACATGCTAGGGCAGCTTCTGTCACCTGGGGACTCAAGCTCAGGTGGTTAACTAAGAAAGGAAAATCCTCCGGTGGGACCTTGTACTTGTGTCCTGCTACATCCAAGACTGGAAGAATAGAAGTGGGGCTTTGCCAGCAGGTTCTGGTGAGGTCATATACATTAAGGTGTAATGGCATTGCTATTGCATCTGGGAAGGATGTTAAGTCAGGGTCAAACAAGGAGTCCTGTCCCCTTGATGGGCTCAACCTCTAGACCTGTGTACGTGGTAATGTGGTGGGGGAGGTTGAAGTGGGCCATGGTGTCTTCCCTATATGACCCTGGCCTAGGGTTTAAGGCCCTATCCAGGCTTATATGTGGAGTCGAGATGGCTCCTGCCTTCTCGGTACCATGGGAAGCTGACTGCATGAGGACTTCCCGTGGTACGGACCACTCATGGGGTCAGTAATGGTAGGTACTCAGTGCCTGCAATCCTTCCCAGGCCTGTCTGCCCCTTCAAGAGGGAGTGATCTCCTCGAGGCTCAGGGAACGTGATTTCTCTTGGTGCCAGGATGGAGGATTTGTTTTGACAGCAGTATGTATGGTCAGTGCTGGGGATGTAGTGGCGCTACGGTGCCAGGAGGAAGGAGAGCGTGTTCGACAGCTCTTGAGTGTATGGCCTGGGGAAGTGCCAGTGGGCCTCTTTGGGGAAGCTTCTTCCTCTTGCAGTGCCAAAGGGCTCAGCACAGTACTAGGAGATGGAGAGTGGTGCCGCCCCGGCGTGGTCCCTTTCCCCAAGCTTTTCTCTCTGCTTTGAAGACTTGGGAGGAGGAGGAGGCATTGGCAAAAGCAGGAGGGCCTTTGCTGCCTTGAAAGCCTCCGGGTGGAGGGGATCTCTACAGTCTCCTGGCCCTGGTACCAAGAAGGACCCAGATAGGAAGAGCTGGATCAGCACTTGCGCTTCAGTGCCGATGTAGATGCCAATCACACTGTCTTCTGCTCCTGTGGGGAGCGGCACCAAGAGGGCTCTGGTGCCAATCTGGTATGCGGTGCCAGTGCCAAAGGTGACCCCGATTCTCCAGGAATAGGCTGCCATGCTTGTTCCAGGACCAATGCATGGTGCCTCTGCTCCCTGTCTTTTTGCGTCCTCGGTTTAAAGGACTGATAGATGGAGCATTCGGTGGCCACGTGCGACTCACCCATGAGGGTCGTCCTGTGGGAAGGCTTTGCCACAAGCAGCACAGGGTTTGAAACTTGGCATTGTAAGTGGCAGTTGGAAGTGGTCTTCTGGCTCCAAACTCATGCGCTCAGTAAAAGCACTGGTTCTTGGTGGAAGTACATCCACAAACAGACCTTCCAGATTGAATGGGCAGCTCATATATGGCAAAAAGACAGGCACTTGTGTGATTACAAGGAACAGGCTGTTCCAAAACAGTCACTGAGGTGCCAAAAGGAACTGAGGAGGATCAGGGTTGGGGGCATGTATATAGCCACAGTAGTGGCCAGATGGGGTGTTGGCCACCAACCCTGCTCTGACAGGCTAGGACTAAAAGTTTCTGACCAATTGTGTGCTGCGGCACATAACCACCTAACACTGAATGATGCAAACAGCACTCGAAGAAGAAGATCTTGTTATCAGCAAGAGATCGTTCAAGCTATCAAATATTTAAAAAATGGGAAATCTCCTGGCAAGGATAGCTTGAATGCAAACACATCATCTACCCTGGCCCCTCTATTTACATCAGGTTGGGAAAGGGAAAAATGCCAGATGACTGGACCAAAGGAGTTTTAGTGAGGATACCAAAGAGAGAATTTCTCAGTTCTTGTAATAACTGGTGAAGCATTACACTTATCTGTGGCATGTAAAGCAGTGGTCTTCAACCAGTGTGCCAAGGCATGCTAGTGTGGCATGAGAACTTTCCAAATGTGCCATGAAATTTTATACAAAGATAATAAACAGTAATGTAAAACAAACATTGTTTCATCTTAATATTCTCACCAACCAAAATCACAGTTAATAAAACTTGTGAAAATTAAGCATCAAATTAAAAGCGAGGTATCCATCTTTCGATTCTGATACATGGACATTCAAAACCTAGGTGGCCAAAAGGCAAAATTGAGATGGCGTATATTTTTGTCTGGTGGATTTGAAACATTAATTCATTTGATCATTCTTTAGCTTGTTGTATGCACTGTGTTACAAACCTCTCCAGTATTGCCATAACTATAGTAAATGTAAGTGAATGTGACATTTATGAGCAATTAATTCAGTTGAAAAAAGTAGGAGTGCCATGGAATTCTTTGTCTTATTGAAGTGTGCCATGTCACTAAAAAGCTTCGGGACCACTGATGTAAAATATTGTGTAAGAACATAGTCCAGCATAGTCTAGAGGCAGTTGCTAGTTCTCAGAAAAAAACAAACTGGTTTTTGGAAAGGTCACGGATGTACAGATCAGATCTTTACTCCACAAAATACAGTTGAACAATGCTTAGAATTGCAGTGACAACTTTACATAAATTTCATAGATTTTGAGAAGGCTTGTGACAGCATTCACAAGATCAGCCTATGATGTGTTCTGTTCTGTGGGTTTATGGAATCCCTCTTTATATAATTAAGCTAATTGAAAGCTTTTATTCCAATTTTACATGTAGTGTTGGTCACAGTGAATTCAGTTTTGTAGTCAAAACAGCAGTAGAGCAGAAGTATGTTATGTCTTCAGTCCTCTTTGATATTGCCATTGATTGTATAATGTGGCATACAATATAAAACATGCCAAGATCTATTAGATGGGCATTCCTTGAAGATTTAGACTGCAAAGATGAATTTGCTCTCATCACACACTCATTGCCATATACAAGAGTAAACAACTTTACTTAACATATTCAGTCAGCAAGTTGGACTGAAAATCAATCACGGTAAGGTAAATATCGTGACTTTTAATACTGCCTCATCATCACCAGTAGAAATAGAGGATTATCTTCTCGCCAATGTGGAAACATTCACGTAACTCATCAGTATCATCAACCAAGGTGGTGGAACAAGTCAGGACATTCAGAATAGAATCAGTAGTGAGGAACAACTTTAGGATCATAAATCCAGTCTGGAAACCATAAAAAATAACCTTAAAATTGATCAGAGTTGTTCACTTTACTTCATAGTGCAGAATGCTTGGGAATGACTAAGTATTACGTGTCCAAGCTATTGTCTTTTCATACAACCAGCCTCAAAAATGCTTCCATGACTTTTGGCCCAGAACAATGTTAAATTAAGATCTATTCATACAATGTAGCCAAGAAGATATGAGCACTATCCTTACTAGAAGACACTGGAAATGGATTGCCCATGTATTTCTGGTGGAAATTGATAAAGGAACAGCAATAAGATAAGCATATGAAGGCAAGTGTAAACAATGCTACCCAAAAACAACATGGTGAAGAGCTGTGCAAGCTGAGCTGAAAAACTAGGGACACAGCAGGGGAACCGTTGAAAGGCTTGACGTAATAGGGAACTAGCTAAATCTTTTTGGTAAATCATGGGCAATAATCAAAAAATTCATGTCGTGTGACCTGATCATGACTTACTATGAATAAGCTGTTCCAAAGGGTGTTGATCCTTTGGCAAGCCCCACTGCCTGCTCCAAGGCCTACGGGAACTGCTCTTGAGCAGCTGCCTAGTCCCTGAGCTCCTCTAGCAGTGACTGATGCAGCCTTGGGGCTGGTTGGGTGGCCCTGAGATCAGCCACACTGACTCCTGCAGCTGTGAAAGTCGCATATGATGCAGAAAATCATGGAATCCTTGACTTTTGTGCCCTTGGTGACACATTCACAGCCTTAATTATGCATCAGCACTATGTGCTGGTATATTGTCACCTAATGATGAGATGAATAGGGAAACAACAGTAACGTTACTGGTAGTGTGCAGGCAATGTGCAGAAAAGAAGCTATAAAAATGGCTAGCTATTCTGTGTGCATATCCTAAATATTAAAGAAAGGCTTGAATGTGGGCTGCAATAGATGAGTTACTGGAAAGAACTTGTACGCCTTTCAAAGGTTATGCTATAGAAAGCAGAGTGGACATCAGTGGAGGCAATGTTCAGCTGAATGGTTTGGTTTATTTCAGTTCTTCAACCCTGCCAGTTCTGATGTTTGTTTAGAACAGGTGGTTTGTCAATAATTGACTCCTACACAGCAGAGAAATTGTTTGTGTCAACTCACATTTTTTAAAATGTATAACTGCTAGCCTTATCAGATGCTTTGAAGATGAGGGTATTGGCATTCTCAAAGTGGGCTTATCTGGCTATGTGGCGTCCCTCCTCATACCCTGTGCTGTCAACACTCCTAGCTGTCTTCAACACACCATGGACTTCCTGGAAAATCCTATCCATTGGTGAGCTTCCACAAAACAGCATCCTGGCCATTATGGATGTAGAAGCTCTTTACACCAGCATCCTACACAAGGATGGATTACAAGCTATTAGAAGAACTATCTCAGATGATGCCACAGCACATCTTGTGGCTGAACTTTGTGCTCACCTGCAACCATTTCAGATTTGAGGACAATTTATACCTCCAAGTCAGTGGCATTGCTATGGGTACCCGCATAGCCCCACAATAAACCAACATTTTTATGGCTGACTTAGAACACCATTTCCTCAAGTCTCATCCCAAAGCACCTCTCTTCTACTTACACTACATTGATGACATCTTCATCATCTGGATTCATGGCATGGACACTCTTGAAGATTTCCATGGAGAGTTTAACAATTTCCACTCCACAATCAAACTTAGCTTGGAAAACGCTCTACACATGAGATCTACTTTCTGGGCATTACAGTACAAATTAGGGATGGACATATCAGCACCACCCTGTACTGAAAACCTACTGATCGCTATAGTTACATACACCCCTTGAAGTTTCATCAGAAACACACCACACGACCCATTGTCTACAGCCAAGACCTAAGATATAACTGCATTTGTTCTGCTCCCTCAGAGAGAGACGGATATCTTCAGGATCTCTATCAAGCATTCTTAAAACTAAAGTACACACCTGCAGAAGTAAGAAAACAGATTGACAGAGCCAGATGAGTACCCAGAAGTCAACTACCGCAGGAGAGGCCCAAGAAAAGAATACAGTAGAACACCACTAGTCACCACATACAACCCCCAAGCCAGACTTCTACAACAAATCATTAAGGGCCTATGGCCTATTCTAAAAGATGATCCCTCACTCTCTCAGGCCTTGGGAGACAGATGTCTCCTTATCTACAGATAGTTCCCTAACCTTAAACAGATACTCACCAGCAACTACAGAAAAACAACAGAAAACATTAAAGCAGGCACATACCCCTGCAACAAACCACGTTGCCAGCTTTGCCCACGTATCTACCCAGAAAGCACCATCATAGAACTTAATCAAGCCAGCTACTCCATCAAGGGCTCATTCACCCTGCTCATCCACTAATGTCATTTATGCCATCATGTGCCAGAAATGCCCCCACAGTTTATGCATTGGACAAACAGGACAATCTCTGCGGAAAAGAATAAATGGGCATCAGAAATCACAACATTCACAAACCAGTTCCTGAGCACTTCCATCAATTGGACATCAACACTTCAGAGAGAAACAGCTGAACTGGAACTGATATGCAGATTCAATTGTGTGAAAGCAGAATTAAATTGTGACCCTGGATTCTTTTCCCATTACAACAGGTGATTTAACTTCACCTTCCTCTGTGTGTTTGAATCTTAACTGCTTTGATTTGCTGTTACTGTATGACCTGATCCCATGTCTTACACTCCTGCATTTATTTTCCTCCCATTCTGTAAGTTCCCCCGTCTTCAAAGTGTCTGATGAAGTGGGATTTTTCTCCCACAAAAGCTCATGCAATAAATATATTTGTTAGTCTTTAAGTCAACCAGGACTCCTTGCTTCCATTTGCTTGAGCACATCTTCTCTGAGGGCATCAGGACTTCAGCATCACTGAAATGGCTTCCATCTTTGCTGGGATAGCTTGCTTTTCATCTATAAGGCAAACTGGATACAGTGGCTATGTTGCTGAAGATGGCCTGGTTTCAGTCAGAGAGAGGCAAGGGGAGGGAGCATTTTTGGATAAGGGCAAAACTGAGTTGGAAGGTAGAAATGAGAAACTCATGAGACTGGTTAAGTGGAACCTCTCCTTCCATGTTGCTGCATTACTGGTAGAGCTCATTGCTATTATGTGAGATGGTGTGAGTGTATTCAGAGTTGAGCCCTGTTGTAATGCTGCTGTTAAGGTGCTAATGTCATGTGAGTTATGAATTGTTGATTTATGAAGACTAAGGCTGAAACTCACTGTGCTCAGATAGGGGGCTAGTCTGGGGTAAAGCATCCAATGTCTGGGCAGTCAAACCTTTTCTGAGGTTCCTTTGTAAAATCCTTTGCAAAGAAGCCACAAAAAGAGGGCTCATTCTCAGGTTCACCTTTCAAGGCTATGGGTGAGTAGTTTTCAGCTTAAGGATTTCATAGGAGGTGAAAAGCTAGGGGGCTGAGCTGGAACAAGGAATAGTTTGTTTTAAACATAGAAAACCCCTGGAGATATCAAAGAAGGAGGCCCAAGACTGCTACTTTTTGATGATAGGTAGCGTGCATTTGCTGAAGTTTCTGCAAGAGAGAGTTGATAGTATGCAATTTGTAGCCAGTTCTATTCAAGGAAACAACCATTTTACTTCATAAATAAATACATTAAACTAGATAAACACCTGATCTCCTGTCACCAAGGTCCTCTGCAATGCATGGCTGATCTGGAAGACCCCAATATCTATCATTTGGCAAAGGAGCAAGAATGCATTTCTCCAATAGCGTCAACTTTTTCATCTTCATGTCCAAACAAGTGCCCTTGCGCTGATGGCAAGTGTGGTACAATGTCATATATTTCTCCTTATAAGGGGCCCTTTATATAATCTAGCTGGAAGCATTTAATCAGGGAATTTTTGTGGACAAAAAGGGTGTTTCCTATTGCCCAAGATGGAGCTCTTACTACCACTCTATCTACATGAGTGATTATAGGCTGTGGCTTTATGTAATGTTTATAGCCAAATACAGTACATGACCATCTCCTGTGGAAACTATTTACATGTGAATGTGTAGCTTTTAAATAGCACCTTATTTTCTCAGACTGGAAAGTTGTGCACAGTTTTAGATTTATGAAGCAGTTCCCCTCCCCACAAAGAGCCAGACTCTGCGTTCTGAGTGACACCATGCCCACTGCAAGACAGATAAGTAAATAACATACAAGGATTTAATTCTACAACATTTCCTCATTCAGGCTTTTGTCCCGACACATTTGAATTCTCTCTTATGTTTACAAGGATCATGATTTTTACATTACAAAAAAATTCATTTGGATTTTCTTGCAGTTGCTATCAGGCTTGGCAGATGCTACAGCACAGAAGACTGTATGCTCTTTTATTCGTCGGGTATAATACAACTCTACACAGTTGAGTTCATTTTGGTATGCAATGCGTTTATCATCATTGCTGGGAGATGGTTAACATAAGGTAAATACTACGTTTACAGGAAGGCTAAAGGCTGTTAGATTTCCTTAAAAGAAGCCTACTCAGCTGCCAGCTGTGCAGTGCAAGCATTTAAATGCATAGCCTGCAGGGCAGTAGTCTTGCTGTAAAATAGACATTTTCTTAATTACATACATACTAAAGACCTCATTCTCAGATAAACGGCTTAGCTTTGTACACACAGTGAAGAAGAAAAGGTTGCATGTTTTGGCTGAATATCTGGACAACATTTTGAATGTGAATTTGCAACACAAATCAGGGTGTATAAGAGAGTGCAGCATACACACGGGCTTTCAGTATGGCTGACTTGATGCCCTACTATTTCCAAATGCAACGGTATTGTCTTCCAGTTCTTATTAGTAAAGATCATACATAGAGAAAAAAATCATGGTAAGAGTTTTTTGAAAAACAAAAGAAAAAAAGATCGACATATGTTTCATCACCTTCTTTGCCATCCTATTCCTGTGCTTTATCTGTGTAGTCAGCTAAGAAATGGAAACAAGATTCCTTTGTTGCAGTGAGAACTTTAGTGATATCTCATTATGGCTTTAGCTATATTAATAGCCTTGCCTGGTCTATGGGTGGAGTGAAGTGAGATTGGTAAAGCCCCGAAAAGTGCTGATTCTCTTGCCCTAGGCTTGACAGAGTATTGTTGCTGTGATAGTACTTAATTCAAATTGGTGCTGAAAAGGATTTCTTAGTTCTAGAGGACTGAAATTGTGCTGTTCAGATTTGACACTGGCCCTCTCCTTCGTGAGTAGATGTCTGTGTACCATCACTTTAAGAGTGAGACAGTTCACAAAAGATGTAGAGATTGATCCCCCCCCCCCACTGTGCTACAGGAATGTCAAAGAGCCTCATTCAAAATGGTGTCAACATGGTCATGTAAAAACGATTTAGTATTATTATGACTAGTAATGACCCTTGACTGTATGCACATGGAAACCACACACATTGTCCAGATCAAGCTGGGGGAATAGAGTTCATTATCTCCTACAAAAGCTATATACCTCCAGCCATTAGATCTCAGCAGTAGTAAGATTTATGTCCTCTTTGTAAAACAGCTACTTTAGCTTTGTAAATTATTCATTCCAAAACTGAAAACACTTGAGATTGGTGTCTGTGGAGCCACCCTTACAATGCTCCAAATTTTGTTTTTGTTTTTAATTGCCTCAATGAAAGTTTCATGGAAGCTGACCTTGACTGCCATGGACTCCACTAGATCAGCAGAAATTTTAATCATGCCTTCATGGTGCATTTTCCTGTTTCAAAGCAGGATTATTAAGGTTAGGCTTGTTTCATGTTGGAAATCACACGATATTTCTTTAGGTTTCATGATGTGCTGTGTCCACCATGCTGTCAAGGAAGTCAGATGCCATTTTATTGGTCTTCTCAGGCTTCTGTGGGAGAGGAGGAGGAGATGTTCCTCCAGACTGTCTCAGTGTGGAGAAAACCAAAGTGTCTACCCACCAAAGACACTGACGGAGTTTAATCACTGAGTGATCTTTCCCATGCCCTGACAAATGATGATGCAACTGGATAGAAGGGGGTGGAGCTTATCAGAAAAAAGATTTCCTGTAAGGCCAATTAGTGGAAATGATTGTATAAGGATAGATAATTATGCAGCCTGCTGTGGACCTCCTCATTTAATTAGATTGATTAAGTACCGAGGCTTCTGGGGTTGCTCTGACGTAAGAGTTTTTTGCTAGTTTTGTATGTGTTTTTCCAAAGTTGAGGCTGGTTTACTCCACGCTTTACTTTGTTCTATATTTCTACAATGTTGAGGCTAGTTAATTATATATGTTTTTACAGCTATATTGCTTTGGGGTTGCTGAGATTTGCATTTAAAAGTATTGTATTGTCCTTGTAGCCCTAAAAGTAGAGGCAAGGGCGTTGCTGGCTGGGGGAGAGACCCGGGGCACGGGCCCAGGTCCCGCCCCCAGCCTGCAGGCCAGAGACAGGACCAGGTGCCACCACACCACCGCGGGCGGCTAGACCCCGCATCCCTGGCTGGGGATGGGGCCGGAAGTGGCTGCAGGAGGCCAGGCCCTGCAACCCTGGTGGGGGGTGGGACCACCGTGGCCGCCAGCGGCTGGGCCCCGGATCTCCGGCCCAACTGGCCCGGAGATCCGGGGCACTGGTGCTGGGGTTTGGGGCACGTGCCCTGGAGTGCCCAGTGCCAGCAACGCCCCTGAGTAGAGAAATAGTTATTTAAAGGGGAAAGATTATTATTTCATTTGGGAGGCATGCTTAAGCAAGGTTATGTTCAAAACTGTGAAATGCTCCATAATCCTGTAGGCTATAGATCTAAAACCAAAACAACCTTCCTATTTCTTATTTCTAGTTTTCAGGTAGTGCATGCATGTGCGCACACATTTTTTCCTTGCATTGGTTGGTGGGAGTCATCTTTTGTGTCTTATTACTTTAATTCTGTATTTCACATGCATGGCAATCCATTTCATTCTCTGAAACATTTGAGGCATCCTGCTGTGACGATCAGCTTATCTGCAGCTATTTCTGCCTGATGTCCATTAAAATACAGAAGTTTATAAAATTAAGACCAGAAGGGACCATCATTATCTAGTCTGACCTCCTATACTTTGCAGGCCACAAAAATCTCTCTCCCATCCGCAGCTGTAATAGACCTATGGATAGGGACTATGCTATGGTTAGAGCCATGGTTTACCTTACACTTAGATTTTGTGCATAACACAAACCATGTATTTTGTATGAGGCTTCTATTAAAGTATTCCCAAATCGCAGGCACTATTCGCTCCTCCTTGTTCTCTATGATCAACTACATCTCCAGTCTTATCTGGAACTCCACCCAAACCTCACTGAGGAATGTGCTAGTTCTGGGCTCAGTGTTACCATTAGGATGCAGGTCTGTGTTGGGAGCAGTACATTGTTGCAATGTGACAGAGGAATTCTGAAATGGGTGCACCTTTAGGAGCTTGAACAGCTCTCTAGCATGCAGGGGTGCATGACACTTTGCAGCACTCTTTGGGATGATGCAGTGTGTTCCCTTTCCTGTGCCTGGTCAATACTACTGGCTCCTAGTGTGGAGAAGGTAGGACTAAGAAGGCATGTATCAGTGGTAATACCAGGAGTGCAGGATCTGCATCTATGCCTGATCTTTGCATGCAATGCTTGAAGTGGTCTGAAAAAAAAGTGTGTATGTTTGGGGGTGGAGATGGTACTGTCATCATACCTCAACCCAGCAACCAATTTTTCCACCTACAGGTACCCACTAACGGCCCCAGGGTTCTTTCCTCTCCTCCCGTACCCAGGCCTGGCGGTAGGGGTGCAGCAAAGTCTCCTCTTCCCTTAGGCCAAGGAGGAGTGAATGGATGAGTCTGGAGGGGAGAGGGACAGAAGAGCTGGCCTTTTTGTCACAAGAGAGGCAGAGGGAAGAGCCACCTGAGCTACTGGGCTTTATTTGCTCTTTTCTCCTCAGTCCATTGGAGAATGGTGTTTGTCTCCTGACAGCAGGGAAACAGCTTTCCTTGCCTCAAATTGGCTGCTTTTCCTATTTGCTTGCTTGCTGGGGTATAGCAGTGAATCACAGTGGTTGTCCCTCAGGTGGTACTAAAAGAACAAGCCTTTTGGCAACCCAGGTGGCCTCTTGAGATTTTATTTCTTGAGTCTGGGACCTGTTGCAAGGTAGTGTACTGTGAGCACTGCTTGCATGGAGTTGGAGTAGGAAGGCTTCTTCCATCCTCCCTCTCTGCATCCATGCAAGGGCCATGCAGAATCTAGCCTTCATCCTTTGCTGCTGTTCACTGACACCATACCCTGTAACCCTTGTGGTACTGGAACAGATAATCCTTTCTACTCAATTGTCATATGAGCCTTTAGAAATTTAGCCTATGCAAGAAGCAGTTGTAGCTGTGGTGGTAAAATGGCAACGTACACTTCAGACATGTGGTGAAAGACAATAGCAATTTTTTTTCTCTTCTTTCAGGCCGATGCCTTTTTAAACTGTGTTAGAATGCATCAAAATGCCAGCCATTATGAAACTCCTTGAGATACCAAGAAAATGAGCTAAGTAAAATTAGTGGCAATTGAAAACAGACTGCATTCTACTGAGACATATTAGCAAGACAGCTCCCCCGAGACTGCCTGGCTTTTACAGGAAAGCTTCTAGACTCTTGTAGTAGCAAGCTGATGAGATCTCATGGTTTAGTCATGAGATACAAGATTTGTATTTAAAAACTTGTTCTCACAATTTCACTATTTTATACACAAATTTTACTATTTTCTTAAGACCCATGCCCTCGTTGCATATTTTTCCTTATTTCTCCTTGAAGACTACCTTTGAGGCTTTATAGAAGTGTATTGAAGCATCACTTAGGAATTTATTATTCAAAGGAAATGTTATTTAAACAAAAAATGCAGAACCCAAAACAAATGTAACAAAGTCCAGACAGAACCCAAATATTAATGTAGGAGGGTGCAAAATAAGCCAGTATATTGAAGCAAAGAAGATGCATTTGAGTTGTGAAAACATTGACAATATTGAACTGAACTGAGTTCTAGTTATTAGCCCCTACTCTGTGATTTCCTTATCTTCCAAGTCTGTCATTTTTGTATGGTTTTCAAAAGTGACAAGTATATTTTAACATGGCTACCCCTTTGGAAAGTGTATTTTGGTGTCTCAGTCCCCGAGCTTGACTGCTGAATTATAAAACTTGATTCCCCAACCTTTGTATCAGAAAGCACTCCTTTCCTTTCCTTTGTCTCCAGAGACAACTACAAAATATCTGTACCAAGCCACAGAGTGAAGAGGGACATATGGAGCTACTAAGGTCTTCATTGTTCATGGGGCACAGTTTGCTTTTCAAATAATCTGAAGGAGAAATTATAAGCAGGCCTTGAAAGTTTTCACAAGCACTTATTCACTCAAGAGGTAAACCTTCCATTCCATAAGTTCCCCATCTTCAAGCGTCTGATGAAGTGGGATTTTCTCCCATGAAAGCTCATGCGATAAAGAAACTTGTTAGTCTTTAAAAGTCTCATAGGAGACTCTGTTTGTTAGTCTTGCTAAAAATACTTGTGGGGCTGCCACTGCCCCAATTTCATGTGTAATTAATTTCTTTTGGCACCACTGTCCTCACCAGGGCTGGCCCACAACACTTTGGCACCTGAGGCAGGGAGCTCAAATGATGCCCCTGTGCCTCCTCACTTGGGCCATAACTTTGAAAAGTCTCAATTCTGCCCCCTTCCAGTTCTACTCTTCTCATGGTACTGCTCTGCTACCTAACCCAATAAAGGAGAACTAACAACTTTAAATGCTTTGTTCAAAAATTTTAAGTAATTTTCAAATGCCTGAACAGCAAATGTAACTTTTCTTGTCTGAATATTAAACACTGATATTTTTATCTGTTCGAATAATCAAAGTCATGTTTCCCATGCCACCTTGGTTGCAAAGACTTGAACCCCTTCCTGAAGTCCACACTCTGGGCCAGCTCGTGCTATTGAGATGATTGCAAGGCCAACCAGCCTCTCCTGTGTCATTGGGGAGCATAGATGTGTTTTTATTAACTTCAGCTTGGAGAAGCTGTATTCTACACTGGGCAACTGTTAGAAGAAGTGTTAGAAGTGCATGCAGAGCAACAAAAGCATTTGAAGAAAGTGTGGTCATCTTACTTGTGCACATATATCCCAGGACAGCCTTTGGAGTTGATCCTGCTGAAATGTATCTTGAAAGGGCTTTCTATTCATCACCCAAATCACTCGTATCAATATCATACATGTCATCCTGTCTCAACACACTGTCTCTAGTGCCCTACATTGCTGGTGTAGGGATTCTTCAGGTATAGTGAGGAGTTAAGGAATATCATATGTAACCTTTCTGCCAGGGCAGGCTGGTAGAACAAGGGCCAGATTCTAAATCTAGGGGTTTCCCAATGATGTAGCACCACCAACTGGCTTGAGCCCCCACCAAAATCTCTGGGAATCCTGCACTATTCCCTGGGCACCCCAAAGGGTAAGGCTTCCCCACTCGCAAGCATGAGTCTGAGTGTAGTAAATGGAGCTTTTAATAGCAGTAAAACCAAAAGGCCAAATAACAGAGATCAGCACTAAGCTAGGAAACTTAGTATAGAGCGAAGTTCTCAATAGCCCACACCACATAACAGAACATACAAACTTAATGGCAAAACTGGCACTGATCTGGAGAATCAGTGCTAACTAGGCTCCCAACCAACCCTAAGGTACATAGGAAGTGTCTTTTATACCAGCTGTTAACTGATGCCATCTACCGGTCACTCGCTCCATCCTCTAGAACAGGTTTCTCGGCTCTACCCACTGGCACTGTCCTCCAGTCCCCGTGTTGCCCAGCTTGCCGCTAGCTGTTCTCACCGTCCACTGGCTCCGCCCACTGTCTGCCAGTACTGCTCTCCATTCCCCCATGTTGCCCAGCTCACTGCTGGCTACTTTCACCATTCACCAGCTTCACCCCATTGCATTTCCCAGCTCAGGGAGAAGGACTAAGGTCTCTTAGTTTTTAACAGCTGGCAATAGCTATTTCCATAAAAAAGAACAAAAGGAGCAATAGGGAAGGAGACAAATATACTACCTCAAGCACTGAAACAATGTATATCTCCTACTTCCATTCTTCAGTCTTTCAGGCTAAAATATGCAGGGGCCTTTCCTACAAATCTTTTTCTAAATTAGAGTGGATTTACCCTTTAACTAACCCAGACGGATTTGAAATAAACAGAGTAGCAGTTATACAAGGACAGTATTTTATATTTCCCTGTAGTGGAATTACAGATATTGATAGAATTGTGAGAAAAATAACCCCAAATACTATTACCCACTATTCTTTGCCCCAGTATGCTACTCAGCTAATTGTGCTCTTTGCTAATACAAGACCCATGCAGATTAGTTGCTCCCCCCTTTCAGTTCAGAAGCTGTTAGGCACAGCTTCTAAGCCTGCCTTACACATACAACATCCCAAATATATGGCTGTGTTCCCTGAGCTGCATGAAACATTCTTCAGCTGACATTATTGCATAATCTAACACTTGGTCAAATAATTCAACTTTGAATTGTTGTTTGGGGTCTCTTATTGGATTATCCCCTGCCCACTCTGGGTCCTAGTGGCCCTTGTCCCGTCTCAGTCTGGCACCTATGGCGGCTGCCTCAGTTTGCCTCATGGTAAGGGCAGCCCTGATCCTCCCCTGTAAATCAGTTCTGTCACTCCATATGTATCAGGTCTACCCCTCTGAATAAATCTCTTATGATTGCCCCGTATCTCCAATCATTTCTGTCCTCAATAAACCAATCCTGTCCTTTAAATAGTAATAATACTAATTCTTTCCTCAACCTGCTTCTTTTTGTTCCAGGATCCTATATCCACATACTCCCCATTCTGCTCCAGCAAAAACAACAGTGACTTCAGTCAGTCTGCGCTGTCATCCTCCACTTTCCACCTTTCATGGAAAAGCTTGTTATGCCTAAACCCTTCACTCTTTAACTTTCTGTTTTTCCTAATGTGCTTGAGCTTCTCTGCCACTACTTTTGTCTCTTTCTGTTACTTGCACTTGCTCCCAGCCTCCCTGTTCCCTCAAGAGAAGACAGGTGACAGGTGGTCTTTGCTACTGCAGATTTTGCAGCTGTGTGAAGTGGGCACTGAACTCCTGAGAGGTGAGCCCCTTATGCTTTGCAAACTACTGAACAGTCCCTGCAAATAGTGTAGTGGCTAACACCTCTGCTTAACATGCAGAAGGGCCTGGGTTCAATTCCCAGGGGGTTGGACTCGATGATCTCATGAGGTCCCTTCCAGCCCTATGATTTGATTGATTGAAAATAATGTTCAATCTCTATTGACCTGGCTTGGATTTGAAACAGTGAATGTTTATTAAATTGTTACCCAAGTTGTCTAGTATTTAAATGTCTTGTGTGAAGATGAAAATGGTCTGTTGTAGAGGCTGTGTTTGTATGTGTCAGCAATTGTGTGATCACCTGCTTTGGTTTAGATTTAGCTTGTCACTGTAAAAATCTGCTTTGGACAGAAACTTTTTATATGAGGAATGTAATATATTTTTACAATATCTGTGTGAAACTGCCATGAGTGTTAATAAATGTTACATGTGTTCATCAGAGCAGAAATTCTCTTCCCATAATCTTAGCCAGGGGTACAGTTTTTGTTGCTAGCTTTTAAAACAACCAGCCAACTTTTTATGGAACTGTCAGGGTGTGAAAATTGAACACATGCACACAGAAATGCTGTGGGCTTTTTTTTAACTTCATGTATTTATTTTCCTATTTATTTTTATTTATTCTTTCATATTGCAGTATGGCAGCATAGCTGTGCTCACCAGCAATTAGGCCTTATTGCAGCCTAATGCTCTCAGTTTTCAAAGAGAGAGGAAAATAAAATCAGCCAAGTATTTTTTTTGTTGCTGAATAGATTTGTGTGTAGCACAGTGCCCTAGGTGAGTTGTCAGTAAAGGGAGTGAGCCTCAAAATTTTAGATCTTAAAGCATGAGACTTTATTACCTGAGTTAAAACTACCAGGGCTCAGGTGTCTTCTGCAGCCTTCCTCGCCAAGGTCCTGATCCAAGAGATCTGCAGGGCCGCTATGTGGTCGTCGATTCATACCTTCACGACGCACTATGCCATTGCCCAGCAGGCTAGAGAAGATGCCGCCATGGGCAGAGCTGTACTGTGTGTGGGTAGACTGTAACTCCTCCCACCATTCTCAGGTACAGCTAGCAGTCACCTGTATCTGAATGATGTGAGCAGCACTTGAAGGAGAACGGTTAGTTACTTATCAGTAACTGTCCTCCTTCGAGATGGGCTGCTCACATACATTCAGGCCCCTCCCACCGTCCCCGCTAATGGAGTTGGCGAAGGCATATGGGACTGGGAGGATCAGGGTCATGGTCACCTATATAGCCATGGCTGTGGCAAGGAGGGGGCATTGGCCGTGTGCCCTGACCTGACAGGCTAAGCCTGAAGACTTTCCGAACTGCTGTGCATTTCGGCACGTACACCTTTATCTGAATGTATGTGTGCAGCCCATCTTGAAGGAGGACGGTTACTGGTAAGTAGCCAGCCATTTCCAGGCTAGGTCATGTCTGCCCTAGGCTATGGGCTTCAGCCACCATCAGAAGGAACAAAGCACGGTGGGTGGGTGGGTGAAGAGTTCATGCATAAACATATACACCTCTCTATTGTGATCTCAATGTTTAACTGTCCTGCTGTGATACTCCAGTGAGCAAAAGAATCCAGTTTTGATGCTGCTGCCAGAAATGAAAATATATTCTGATCTAAAATAGTAAAAAATTGAGACTATATAATAATGAACTAGATGAATTTCACCAAGAGCAACATGTTACTAATTCATATTTTAACAGGAAATAGATAGGCCTAGATTATATGAATAACACATAATATGTAGCAGTGACAAATTGCAAAGCCATCTGACATGCATATTTATCATACATCTCACTGATGGTCTCTCCTACTAATCCTGTTGCCGCAGCATTTATTCAATGTGTGAGCAAATTTTAAAAGTCATTCTAATTAATATAGCAAAATCAACTGGCTTAAAATGTTTCCTTGTCTCCCTCTCAAATGTAGAATCTTCTCATCAAAATTACACCAAGTTTTTTAAACACTCCTTTTTGGTAACTTGTGTAACTTTATAATACAGTAGAATAAATTAATTCTGAATACCTGCTGATTTAAAAACAAACAAACAAAAACCCGAGGCAACTTTTTTTTCCCACACTATCATGGATTTGCTGCTGTTCTGCCTAATGCACTACATCAAAGCAAACTAACTTTCTATTTGAAAGCTGTGGACATTGTATTTTAGTTGAAACAAATAAGAATAAATGCAAGTCTAAACTTGTTTGATGAGATCTATAGGACTGATCTTTGACTGGATTGACCATAGAATTTTCACATGGCTTACTTGTTGAACTGATGGTTTTAGAAAATTTCTTGCTGGATGTCACTGTCAGTTTTGGAAACTTGCAAACATCTATTTCCATAAGAATAATACTCTGGAAAACATGCAATATGATTTTAATGGAATCTGCATTAACTGCTCTAAAACCAGCAAATTGAATGCTGTGTCATTTTCTGACAACAGTGCCAAGATGTATACTTCTAAGTGACTGGTATTGCACATAGCAACATCTCTTCACTTCTAGTCATAAAATACAATCAACAGTTTTTTTCACCACAAGAACTTTGCTGAGGCAGGAATTATTTCATCTTAAGTAATAAAGCTATCCAGCTGGAAAAACTGTACAAGATGTAAAGTAAATCATTCTTTTTTTTGTTCTGATGGTTTCTCTCCATTTAACCTCCCCCCGCCTCAATATTTGACAATATAAGTAGATATCTTCTGTTTGTATTATGGTGTGCAATTTAGTCATAATTGGGAAAGCAATTTGTTTGTAGAACAGCTCCCTTTCTATCTTTTAAGTTTGCTTCACCGTATGAATTAAAAAATTGCTGTTAGCAACATTTTTGCAAATTATATACATGTGAAATACTAACAGTAGACAATGGAGCACTAGTCCATATGGAAAATAAAGCAGCTTCTCTGCAATCCTTACCAATACATCAGGGGCCTAATAAACCTATGGTCTTGCTGCATACTAAAAACATAATACCCATTTCATACTTGCTACTTGAGTGTGTTAAAGGAGAAGAGAGCATATCACTGTCTGTACCCTTTCTGACAGCCAGAAGTTATTGCTTCATAATATTAAATGACCGTTAGATATTGGATTGTTTTTGAGGTAAAACGTATAGTCTTACTTTTATTTTATTACAGATATGTGTTTAAAAAGATTGTATTTGAATAAGTCTCTGCCGAATGCATTTAACAAGTTAGTTCTTTTAGCATTTTCATGTAATAACTTCTATTAAATCCTCCCCCTCATTTTTGTCTTTCTGATAACCATGTCAATTTAAAACCATGTAGTTATTATGTGATAAAGCTGAACTAGTTTTTGCACTGTGATAACAGTAATTTTTTGCCTCTTTGCTATCCTATAACCCTTCTCAGTTTCTGGAGAAAGTGGATGTATGAGGCACCCTCTTCTTAGGCCTGGCCTACACTGTGGGACTAAGACGATGGGAAATATGCAATCTGTATGCTGCAGAATGCACATTCCCCATCAGCATAGTTACTTTGACTTACTGTGCTGTCTGAACTTGGCTGCATCGACTGGCAATGCTTTCCTGTTGACAGAATGTTGCTCCACTTGGAGGAGTGGAGTTGCTGGGTTGATGGGAGAGCACTTCTGGGACTGATTGAGTAGGTTTACACTGGCCGCTCAGCTGATCCCGCTGTGTCGATCCGTGGAAATTGACACAGACTTATCAACGTAGACATGGCCATAGAATGGCAGAACTAAGCGTCCCTGCTCTGATCTTCATTTTAACTGTGCCTGTTTCTGAAATACCTTGGTTGCTTTGGCCCCATATTAAAACATGTTATGCCCTGTAAATGACTACATCTAAAATCTATTTGAGATTAATAATGTATTTGTATGTTAGTTCAGCAAATACCAGGCAGTAATGAATGTTAAATCAGTATTAGAATATATGTCTCCATTAGTTATTGATTTAACTAAAAGTTCATTCACTAGCTCATTCAAAATGAGATGGATCCTTTACAGTGGTAAAAAAGCTCCATTCTCATTTTAAATATTAGATATCTAAACAGGTTCCTTGTGTATAGCATTAATAAGGTGGTGTATGAGTTGCTTCCAGTCAATGCAAGTGTAAGACATTCTGTCAGTAATTAGTATGCACTGCCAGACTTTGATTACACCGGTTCTTTGACCTATTTTTAACAGAAACTAGGGCAGTCCTTTAGATTGCCTCTCCATGTCCCTGGGCACCCTGCTGTGTTACGTTCTCCATATTTGACATTATAACACTCAAATACAGTGCCAAACTACAGAATATTCCTTGGGGGCTTTCGCTGAAACATAGAGGTAACAGATGTCTGCCCACTCTGAAGCGCACAGCAATTCCTGATAAGTCGCACTTGCAATAAATGATTCTTCTGCCTGGCTTATTAAAGGCTGCTTTATTCAAGAGCACTTTTCCGAGCATGCAGTGTAGCAGATCCTTCTGGAAATAAGGATTTTAAAACTGAACTGGGAAGAATCCGCCCCCCCCCCTTCCCATTCTACAGTTCTGGCTGCAAAGATGTGCTTAATGATTTAATAGCTAAGTCTGTATATTAGCTTAAAGTATAATATGAGCTATTAAATCATTAAACATATGCACCCTGTATTATCCATGTACTAGATGCACATTCACTGCTGAGCATGAAAAGAAATTAAAAGTCTAGACGCTATCAAGAAGAATATTTAGTAATTTACATGTAATATGACTAATTATGCTGAGAAAGTATTTCAAGATGTTTTAAATCTTTTAAAATCTTAACCTTGTAGGCTTGAAATATTTCTGGAGAGGACCAAATCCTTCTATTTTATTGGCTTTAAAGCCATTATTTAATGGTTGTCTTTACCTTTGGGGGGACCAAGAGCAAGTGAATGGTAGTTACTACCCAAACTAAGCCATCAGATGAGCTGAACCTTGCCAGAAAAAGGGGAGGGGGAGGGATAAAGGGCAAGTGACTATAGCTTCAGTCATTAGTGCATTCAAAAGGAGGCTGTGAGAGTGACAAGAGGAGGCAAGGGAAATGAAAATCAGGAGCTGGGGAGTGACCCAGAGCACAACAAGGGAGCATGAAGATGATGCATAAGAATGGAAAGGATATTTAAATTGTGGGGAGAGAGGTCTGACCTGGATTCTGATACTGGGTGAGAGGAAGGAGAGAAAGAGAGGCAAGCATGGACAGCAGACAAAGGTACTGACTGTAGGAAAGGGTTATTAAGTGTGAAGATAAATGATGGAAAGATGAGCTTTATGGAGAAATACAGGCAGGGAGGGTGACATGGTCTCAGAAATGGAACGTGGATAGGGTTACCAGGTGTCAGGCAAAAGGCGGATATGGCCTCCTTTTTACTTTCACATCCTCTGTCCAGCAGGCATTTTAAAAATACATGATTTTAAAGAATCTAAAGAATCAAATCAAATCATAGGGCTGGAAGGGACCTTGTGAGATCATCGAGTCCAACCCCCTGGGAATTGAACCCAGGACCTTCTGCGGTCTGGCTTTTTACTTACAGGGGTTAAAAGTATGGTGTAACACCCTGAAACACTCTATTTTTAGGGGGAAGTGTTCCAGGGCTCCCTAAAAACAGAAGAATACCACATTAATACTGCGTTTTCTCCATGTGTCCTCCAATATCCTCCTTTTCATGCTTCCCTGTCCTCCTTTCCATGCTTTGGTATCTGGTAACCCTAAATGTGGTTGAACTGTGTTTTATCCTCTTCCAGTCAACTAAAGTTGAGCTGAAAGTACCTTAAAGACATTTTATTCAGAATTTCATTCCAATGTTGTTGTTGTGCCTATTTTTGTTCTGCCCGTAAAACATACTCAGGTCACCATGTTATTCCCAAGTGCAGTCCAGCACCCTGGGACTCTCCATGCACAGCGCTCACCATACCACTAAAGTAGTTATTCTCCTCTACTTTCTGTCATGCCAGCCATCTTCCTTTTCAGTGCTACTACCATTGAAAAAAAGTCTCATTTCTGGGTAGTTAGATTAGCATATCAGAAGTGACGTAACCCCTCACCCTTTGCCTTTCTTTCCCTGTGCTGCCCATCAACCCCTTCTACATTATTTTCATTCAACAGTTGTGATGGATGAAATTTAATGAGCCAGCAAATTTACATTGGGCCACGTGCATGCAGAATTATTGGTGAGGGTGAAACAATGTACCTCATGGTAGATCAGATCAGCCAAAAAAAAAAGTTCCATTATTGGTGACAAGTGTTTTCAGAGCCACAATGGGTGTAGCTGCCTGGTTGGGGGCCTGGGCCAGTGCTCCTGCTGCAGGGTCCCTTGGTGGGGAGGAGCCCAGAACCAGGAGTGGGGTGCCCAGAGGTTACAGCAGTGGTGGTAGTCTAGAGCATGGAGCCTGTTGTGGGCCGCTTATAGGGTCTCCTGGTGACAAGGGGGAGGGCCTCAGAGCTTGGAGCCAAAAGGGGGCAGCCAAAGAACCGCATGCAGCTCTGGAGCCGCAGGTTGCAGATTCCTGTTTCAGTGTATGGATTAAGAAAAGGGGGGTTGGGGTCTGCTCCTGCTTCCAATGATTTCAATAGATTTGCAGTTGATTTTAACAGAAGCAGCAGCACTTAAAAATTGAAAGGATTAAGAGGAAAAAGCCTTTGAAAAACAAAATGAAATATAATTCATTGGTCTCTTTTGACACAGTTGTGAAGTACATTGCACTACATACCCATATTATACAGTACCAGAATCCCTCTCATCTGGCTTTTGGATAATAAAACTGTGTTTTCTTTTACTTCAATGTGTTCCTTCCTTCCATTGCAATTTTCTGTTCCTTGCTGTTCTTCCAATATTTACCTACTGGACTACGGCTTATAAAAAGAGAGATGTGATTGAATGCCTGTAGCTGTGGTTTGGAAACAATACTCTGTTCATTAAATAATGGATTTTTCTAGTAAAATGACTACAAATGCATACTGCATGTGCAGAAAGCCTTGTGTGAAACAGTTGCACAATGCTAAGGGTCACATATTGAAGCAGAGACTACCTCCAGCTGTTTCAAGTTTTTTTAAAACATACACTCAACCTTCCCTGTAAGGAAACACTCTTGCCTTATAGGCTATTATTAGTACATGGATAAAGGCTCCCCAAAGGGTTGGAGAATAAAAATTTAAATGAAACACTGAAATACTAATAGTATTAGCCAGCCATGCAGTCAGAACTGTCAATGGGATTGTGAAATGTCAAAAATTAATGGGTTTGCTTATTGAATTTACCCCTACAAGTTAATACTGTAGTGTTAACAAAAAAAAGTTGTCTTTTTTGTTTCCTAGCACATTACTTGCGTAGAGGGGTTATTGGTACCATGTCTCAGGGTCAAGGTCATATTTCAAATCTAGGGGAAATTGCTAATTAAATGATGCATGGTGTGACCTTAAGTGGTAGGAAGTCATAAGAAATTCAGATCTTTCTGACTCTGTTTCTGCATGTGTACAAATGAGTATAATTAACTATTTCAGGGAATATTATGCAGATTCATTAGTAAATGCTTCTGAAGGTGAAAACCCAGCAGTTACCTGCCTTTTGGAGAGGTAGAGCATTTGCTGTTCCCACTTACCTTATCTAGAGATCTGGTTGTGCAGAATCTTGGACAATTGGGGCCTCACTGGCCTGATTTTCAGATGGTGGATGGCCAACCTGAAATGCCTCAAAGGGCCTATTTTTAGAAATGATGATCACCTGCAGCAATTATTGGCTCTGTTCAGAGTTGAGGGTACTTGGAAGCTATGACAATCTGGCCCTGCATGCTTCAGATTGGGCGCGCAAAAACGGCTCATACTCAATGACTCTCTTTTGGAAAGTGCGGCCTAATTTACTTGCCGCAGAGCACAAGGTGATTCAGTTTTAGACCCCAGCATAAGAACTTAGAAGTCCCTTTCTCTCACTGCTGTGCTTTGTGTTGTGGGCCATCTCTGTGTCTCTGAACATGAAAATACATTGCTCAGATAATACAGGGCTGATTTTAAAAATCTGGAACTGTTCTTTAGTAACAACATATTTGAATTGTTCTTTTCATCCTTCACAAATGAGTGTCTTCTAGATGGAAAATTCATCCATGGGCACAATATAATACAGGTAAATGGTATTAATGCTGTCTGTCGCTAACCTTCCAACTGTGTCACAAAGGTGCAGGAGTCCACCCAGATGACACAGTTTTCAGGTTAGGGCCAAAGGCAAAAGATCATAGCAGGTCTAATTTCATTCTCTTATCATAGGCAGCATTCCTACTGAGTAGTGTGATATAGTAACTGAATGAGCTACTAATATTGGTAAAACTGCAGTCTTTCAGTACTGCCTATTGTAGTTCATTTTAAATACCATAAATAGTGAGTATGAGGCAAATAAAACTTGCACTGAAATCCCAAAGCTTTTGAAAACATCTTAACAGAAACTAAAAGCATTTGGCAAAAGGTCCTTTGTAGATTCATAATACAGCTGCTGACCTAACTCTGACCCTGACCCTGGGAAACAGTGTCCTCTTTGTATAGCTCCAAGGCACTGGCTTTGTTGCATAGTGCCACCTTCATGGAAATGTCATGCCCTCCTGTGATCAATGAATGATTTTGAAAAATTTCAGCTGAAACAGCTGAACCATTTCCAAGAAAGAGCCTGGGGAAATCTATATTGTTTTCTCCATGTTAAAACATTCGAGTGATGTTTTCTTTGAAAAGTTCCCTCAGTCCCATGCTTTGGAGCAAGGACTTGAAATTTGGCAGGGCGGGTGGCCTTTGAGGCAGGAATGAGCCTGTTGTTGACTATGAAAATTGGCCCAAATTTGGCCAATCTGTAAGTCTTTGAAAAATTGCATTTTGCACATGCTCAGGAGAGACTTCTTAGATTCTAACAGCTAATTTCTCTGACTGATGATTAAGGGATGGGCATCATATACTGCACAATAGAAAACTCATGATTGAATAGCTATGCATTGTGTGAGGAACATCCATCTTGTGCTCTGGATGAGGCAAGAGTCCTGTGAGAAAATTAATATGTGGTTTTGTAATTAAAGAATGTATCGTAATGCATGCTCACAAGAGGAGGGGCAATTAAGGTTGTACAAGCAATCTTAATTCTGGCATTTCTTCACTTTTGAGTGTTTAACTTTTCAACCTTAACATGCTTTTTATGTGATTTGTGTGTGTGATGCTGTGCACAGTATGCACCTCTCCAAGAAACATGATTAGGTTATGTGAGAATTGTAGTAGAATTGGGATGTCACCTCTTTATTAGTGAATGAAAAATACCCTCCTAGGACTGCAGCCCTATTGGGATATTGCAGTAAGTACATAATAGAGTTTTGTTATTTGTTCAGCTGCTTTTGATAATTTGCCACAATTACAGTACAGAATTTCCACATTACAAACTGTGTATAGAATAATCAGGAGAGGAAGAAGGGGGAATGATGAGCTTATGGCTGGGGTTCTGTACCAGACTACCAATGTCTTCCTTTATGACCATCACACCTGAGACCTGAAAGACATCCCAAGCCTGGCACTCGAATGGATGACGTGGTTCACAGAAGCATTGAGTATTGCCACTAAAGTCAACGGAAGCTGTAAGTGCTCAACATCTCTGAAAATAGTACACTGTAAAAAGCGATTGAGATTTTCCTGCCTCTCACAGCTAAATTAATTAATGTTAGTCAAGTGCTTAAAGATCCACAGAAGGATGGTGATGTATAAATGGAAATTATTATTTGTTGTTAATTTTTATTAAACTAAACAGGGCCCTGGGGAAGAGTTGTGGCTGATTATACAGCTTCTATTTTAGAACCCATAGCATTTAGATGGTAAAGCAGCACACCTTTCTGTACCAGATTTTCATTGAACTTGTAGGTTTGATTAGAATTCCATTTGTATTAGTCTTGGAAAGGTTTTATTTTAATGCATTTCTACAAATAATGCATATTTCCAATTTCTAGTAGAGAATTAACTTTAGGTATTTATTATCTAATGAAAGATCAGAGAAACATTTCATATTTCTTAAGTGTTTTGTATTAAATCATCTTGAATCACACACTGGGAAATAAAAACCCAACAACTTCATGTACACCACTGCCCCAGCCTTAACATAATCGAAGTATAGATCTATAGTCCTCAGATTTGACTTCAGTGTGCTTTCTTGACATTGGACTGAGCTCTGGTCCCATGGGAACAATGGGATAGTGAGATCAGTGTTTGGCCATTATTTAAAGCTGTGTTAAGACTCTTAATACTCTCAGAAATATTTTTAAAGTATTTTTAAATTTTTTTTTGCCTTCACATTTTTGTTAATGGGATCTTCTGCTGTATGTTTTTGTGTGGAGTGAGAAGTCGATTACTGATTGAAGAGTTTCCCAGTCTCTCTGTAATTGAGACTTAAAAACATGCCGTTTGAAGTGGTGTTGAGTTTAAATGCAAGCTAACCAGTTTGAGTATGCTGAATGTGTGATAACGCATCTCCAAAGTTTGACCCAGCACTGAACAAGCCATATCTGTATTCCAGGGTTTCAGTGGCATGGCAAACCATTTTCACTGGCTCCTGATCCGGGGGTCTGTAACAAGGCAATGGATGTCTTCTCAAGCAGAACAATGAGGAAGTACCTGAGCCATATAGACAGCATTTATATAATACATTTTCCTGAATAAAATGCTTCCCACTGAAGGCTGTTTATTAAGGGTTTTATTTTACCCAGTTCACATGTTCAGCTTTGAACCCAACAGCAGTTTGATTTGGGTCACCATTATATGAGCCAAAAAATAAAGGGAAAATTATACCTAGATTGTGATTGTTACTAATTGTGAAATATTGTAGCACTTCAGTAACACATTTGAGCTTATCATATTCTAAAGGCTTGGAGCTATATTGAAGAATTTGTACTCAGATACTACAGAGGTGAACACGGATTGAGAACAGAAAGAAGATGTATTCCAAATAGAGCCATAACTAGTAATTTTGGCGCCTGGGGCAAGCACCCTAGATGCACCTTTCCCCCAGGCCTCAATCCAGCCCAGGACCCGATCCTGGTGCAGGATTTTAGAGGGCAGAGGGGATGGATCTGGATCCATACCCAGCTGCCACGGGAACCCAAATCTGTCCCCTGAGCCCCCTAAAATTCCGCCGGCAGGGCAATCCAAATCCACTGCCCCGTGGCTTGGCGGTGCGGCAGAAGCTTCCTCGCTTGTCTGGTGGCAGCTGGGGATGGATCTGGATCCCTGCAGCCTGTTGGCGGTGGCAGAAGGATTGCCGCCGGGGGCAGTGGTGGAATTTTAAGCGGCTCTGGGTGGATCTGGCTCCCCGTGGCATCTGGGAACAGATCCGGAACCATCCCCAGCAATTATGGGAAGCCAGATCCATCCCCTCCACTCTCTAAAATTCCCCGCCTGGGGCTCGGCTCCATTCGCCCTGGCCTAGTTATGGCTCTGATTCCAAAGGAGGACTTGTGTTCCTGAATGAGGGCACCGCTCATGATTTCTGTGCTGTAATTTTTCCAGAGGAGTGGCTGTGTTAGTCTGTGTACAGCAAAAACGAGAGTCCTGTGGCACCTTAAAGACTAACAAACTTCTTCAGGCATAAACTGCCGTGGGCTGCATCCCACTTTACTGTGTCTTAGAGCCCATGAAAGCGCTTATGTCCGAAGAAATTTGTTAGTCTATAAAAAGGGTCTCAAACATGTGGCCTGTGGGCCCCTAAAGCTATTTCCTGTGGCCCACAATGACACTATTGTTACCAATATTTGCAATATTATTGTATGAAAAGATTTCAGTGGTGTGGACCTCAGGCTAACATACTAGTCCTCATGCAGCCCCCGTGGTGATTTGAGTTTGAGATCCCTGGTCTATAAGATGCCACAGGATTCTCGTTGTTTGTGTTATAATAGATTAATATGAGTGAGAAAATCATTATTCAAATTATGTACTCTCTGCCTTTCAAGCAAGAGAAGAGCTTCAGGTATTCCAAAGTACTCTGATTGTATACACAACTGTTTCAGTTTATACTTCACTTTATTATGCTATTAGGAGTGGCCTTACAAAGTTTGTAGTGCTTCAATCTCTTGGAGTGGTCATCAGGGTCCAAGTAACTTTATTTTCCATCACTGCATTCAGTGGGGTGGGTCTGGAGTTAAATTGTTTGCCTCATCTCTGATCCTCATGCTGGAGAGGAAGCTGTGTCTGATTTTGTAATTGCAAATCTTGTTAGAAATGCAAAGCCCCAGAAGAGTAGCACTCAGGTAGCTGCTTGCTTTGCTTATACTTAAAGCAGGCCATGAGTGCTATCAAAATTAAAAGTTAAATCACATTCTTTCAGAATTGCACCAAATATGCATTTCCAGAAGGTGCTTTAGCCTTGGCTTCTGACACATCTTCACACCATTTCTATGTTTTCCTTCTCGTGCTGGCCTCCCCAATCCTTTTGATTCTTGTTACAGATGATGGAACATCCTGAAAAATGAAGTGCAGTAGTTACACACTGCTGTAGTGTGCAGTCAAAATCCGATCTCAAGCACCTTGGACAAAGATTCCATCCCAGCTTTGGAAGAGGTGACTAATTACACACCCAAATCCAAATACATTTCCTAGTCAAGTGTGTGATAGCTTGGAAGTTGCTGAGACATCAGTTAAGTGACTTGTCCAAGACTACATGACAAGTCAGTGGTGAGGTCTGAATTCTGTGCTGAAATATCTTAGATTGCATTGCATCTTTATTAGGAGAGCGAGGTCATGAAGCTGGGTGTAACAATGGACCTGTAGCACTAAATGTTCCCTCGGCTTGATGATCCAGTGTGATGCTTGTTAGATAAAGAACAAAATGTCTTACGTGTCTATTCACTGTATTCATTAGGAAGGAAGCCATATGGTATTTAAAGAGCAGATGGACTCTCTGGAAATAACTTTGCTTGTCTTTTACCAAATGTCAAGGATCCACCAAACCATCAAAATATTACATTGCTTTTCTATGATTCTTATCAAAAGGTTGAAGTAGACAGCACTTCTTCCTTACTGCATCCTCTCCTTGTTTAATATTAAGTTATATTGACAGGACCATTTCAGATTTTGAAACGAAAGGTGGATTTTCGATGCTGTGAGGCCGAGCAAATGTAAAAGTGGAAAATGCCAAACTATCCATAGCCCTGAAGCAAAACAGCCTGTAAAGTTCTTAGTTCTCTCTCTCGGTGAGGTAAATTTTCCACATTAATTATTTTAACTGAAATGTGTTCAATACCTTGTCTTGTGTCTGAAAGCAGAGACGTATAATAATTGAGTGGGGGGAGGCTAAAGCTATGAGTTTGATTTTGTGGGTTAGATGATACTAATCCAAAGTGAACCATATACATCAGTTGACTCTACTGATTGTTGAAAATTGTTGCAGTTACCTCTTCAACAAAACTCCCTTCTTCTTTTTCCTCAAGAGTTATAAATCATCAGGGACTTGACTGGGGAGAGCTCCTTTTCTAATGGTGTATACAACATGTGAATGTTTTTTGTTTTGGTGAATGTTTTTGGTTTTCTACCTAGGGACCTAAATTTGGAAGAGTCCTCCTGAGTCATTGAGTCCAGTCTTCTTCTACCACAAAAAACCATGGCCTAATAAAAATGTTTCACCTTTTATGAGATATTTCATAAAAAGCAGCCTAGTGATAAATAAAGCTTCTTGTATTTGGGGGCTTATTCCTCAGTTGCTAGCTTAAGGAACTTGGGCTCTTTCCTTCGTCCTTTCCCATCCTATCCTAATACTAGCAGGGTTAAATACTTCTGGAGGCAGTTAGCATCTGGCACCCAGATTTAGATTTTCTCAGACTTTGTAATAAGCCAGAAACAAGATAGGAACAGTAAGGAAAAGAGACAGTGCAAAAATGTCTACATTACTTCTGAACCACCCACAGCAATCACTTGAGGTGGTTTGTCATATTGTTGATCTCTAAAATATACCTTTCCTCTCCAGATATTTTTGGTGGGAATTTCAAATTTGCTTAAAATATGTTGTAACAAGCCCTATCAACTCTAATCTTAGTTTTTAATGGTTCCCTATAAAACCCAGTCTCCAGTGTTCTGGTCCTCAGTTATCAACCCTTTCTATTTGCATTGTATACATTGCAATGCTTAATGAAGATTGAAAAAATCAAGTAAGAGAGTCAGCTTTTTAAAAAAAAGGTTTTTGTTTTTGCATCTGAGGGCCTTATTGTGACCATGCGGTATAGACAGAGACTATGAACGAAGCTTCACAGAGCAGAGTTGTACCAGTGCAACCCATTCTAGACTGTTGTTTTTCCAAATTCAACAACCATCTGCTTTCAGTCTGAATTAGTTTACTTTTATGTTAGTAACTTGGGTCCTGTTCTCTGCTCAGCACAGTAGGGGCAAGGGAGTGAAAGGGGAAGTGGTAAAGCTGCCACATTCCATCCATCCTTGGCAGAGGTTAGATGTTAGAAAAGTTAATCTGCTCCAGCTGGCAATGGTTCTCAAATGGCTGAATGCCAGTTGAGGGTAGCTGTAGCACATGATTTTCTGGCCATGCTCCTCCCTGTTCTTGAGTCCCCATGGTCCCCAGAATAGAAGTAAAGGCGGTGGTGTAGGAAGTGTCTGAAGTGTTAGATGCCCCCTGGAGAGTGGTCTCCATGCTGGGTCTATGTCCAGCAGCTGAGGTGGTGCAAAGGGGATTGAGTAGGCATCACTATGCTAAGTACATTCAGTTTAAGGAAAACACAACAAAGGAAAAAAATGTAAAGCTTTCATGAGAGCTCTCAAAGATGATAAGTAGCTCTTGTGTACTTGGCTACTTCATCCACAGATCAAAGTTGCATTAGTTCTGCTTTACAAATAGAGAAATAGGGGTATGTAGTGTGTTTCTTCTGTATAAGCAATTGCAATCTGAGAACAAAGTAGCTGCTGTTGCTAAATCAGGCAAAAAGTAGGATTTTTTTTAAAAAAAATCAATTTATTGCTGTATATGCAGGTTACAGCTCTGCATTTTCTATCTTGAGTCCTACTGTAGCAATGGTGTAACATTATGTGCTGGTTTTTGCAATATAAGCAGTGGCTAGAGAGGGAAGTCTGGCTACTGAGGAACACCAAAGACATTTAACTGATTATTTGAGCTGTATCTTGATGCGGAGGTGAGAATCTGGCTCTGTGTGTCAATTCCCATGTTCTAGCAAATAAACTGATCAGTTGGGTAGAGGAAAAAATTTCTGTCCTCTTTCAACGGCTATGTACCCAATGCTGAGCAGGAGATTTCAGTGAAGTGTCTCTTATCCTGGGAGTTATGGTTAACTTAGAACCTGGTAGTGCTAGTGAATAATTTAAATGATTCATTTCAGTGCACATTACCTAGCACTTGTCTACACTTAATTTCATCTGTTATACTGCCCAGATGTCTAGCACAGTTAAGTTCTCCTGAATTTTCTCAACTTTACTTTTAATTCTGACTAACATAAATAGTGTTGTGTAGTCCACATGCTCTGCTAATATCACTGCTTACTCTATTAATAAATATATAACATTTGCCCTAGTACAGCACATTGGAGCACCTCATCATTAACCTGCATCCGTGTTGAAAAGTGACACTCATTTTTTTTCTTCTCAAAGAGCTTGTCTACATGGAACTGAAAGAACTAAATTAGTTGTAATGCACACTTTTAGTTATTGGGTGCAAATCTGTACAAAGATACATCTTTCAGAAAAAGAATGCCCCATTTGGGTATAATTTTAGTTAGTAAAATAGTAAGTTATTTTGGTTCCAGGTACTATGTAGACAAGCACTAACAAAACTGAAAAAAGTGCAAGATATTTTCTTCCAATGTTTTACTGCAGCAGTTTAGAAATACACATGTAGAAGTTTTTTGGTGAAATATTTCTCCAGTGGCTGTTCTAGGATTAAAATGGTTTTTGTTCTCTTTCACATTTTAGTGAAGAATTTTGTATTGGAATTTAGTTTTGAGGACTGTGAGTACTTGTTCCTTCAGCTGCTTCACAGTAATAGGACTTGCACTAAGTGGTAGCAAGGACTAACAGCACTAAGAGGTTACTATCTTTCTCTCTAATTTGTTTCATGACAGTTAAACACAGGATCCCTGAAGGTAGAATATGCCATATCATTTCTTCCAATATAACTTTTTGGTCAAGTCAATATATGCTCTAGTGTTCCACTGCATACAAGGGTCTGTAAGGGAAATAGAGTCTGACAACATGGCTACCTCCATTAAGAGGAGCTTTTTTGCTGTGGGCAGTGGAAAAAAAATCAATCAATTGAGATCACCTTACTGCTTTGGCTGACTGGCAGCAGCAATGAAAAAAATCTGCAGTCATTATCAGCTCCTAATGGTGAAAAGACAGTGCATGCCAACTCTTAAGTTACTGAAACAAACCACTTATTTTCTTGTTGATTCTAGCGTATTCTTAGCTGTGATTATGCAGATATAAGAGCCAGATTCTGCTCTTATTCCATATGCATCTAGTGTAATTCTAGTAGATATACACTGGGATAATATGAGCCAGAATTTGGTTTATGGTTACAAACATCTTAACTAGATTTCTTCACGTTTGTTTTACCTCACTTTGAATGGAATTGACATGTACTTGGGAAGTGAGAGTGAGCCAGTGTTTAGACTTTTGAATGATGTCCGACAAGCTTTGTAAGTGGTGTGGAGGATTTCTATCACAAACTGGGACCCTCATTAGCTGTTGTGCTGGCTTTTCTTTTATTTTTTTGGTTTAGTTTTTTTCTGAATGTATTTTACAGTCAAACAGTGAGAATTTCAGGCTTCTTAAAAAAAAATTGTTTTTATAGAATTTCATCCAAAAAGCCAACTTTTTTTTAAAGGTAGGTATGTATATTACATCAAGTAAATGGGATGCTGTTTAGTCTAAAAGTCTCTCCGTTTCCTTTCACTTGAATCATTTGCATTACATAGTTATGCCCACTAAACAGGCCCATACTAGCACTATTCTGCAAAATGAAGTCTCTGGTGGTCTGATGTTTTTTAGACTCTCTTCAAACCTTTTTCCTGGGGAAGCAATAAGAGCACTGTGTTTTAAACACAAATCTGAGCCTCTGTTTTCTTCTTCTCAGCTTACTTTTACAGTTGCCATTGTACAGGACCAAAAAATCATTGTTCTATGTCGTCTTGCTTCAAGTTCTTGATGAGCCCTCAGCCGTCAGGCTTTGGTTCACCTGGAGTGGCTTGGGAACATGCTGGGTAGTATAATGTTTGATCCACTTCAGCATTAGAACATGGAGAGCTCTGTGCAGAAGGAGCTACTCTGAGATCTTAGAGGGACAAACCCCATCCTTATGTACTTTCAGGAAAGTTTTAAGACATAGAAGTGCATGGATTTTTAGGGGTGCATGAAAAATAAACTGGTGGAGCCTTAGTTACTTAGCCCAATGATTCGGATTCCTTCTGTTTATGTTCAGAAAGTACATTGCATTAAAGAAGGTGTACAAATATATTGTTTCTATAATTCAGCGTATTACTCTTGTCTATGAAAGCAGTGATTGCTTCAGGAGTAATGTCCTAGAATCAAAAATGTGTGTGGGGTGGAGGGAAGCAGTGTCTGTGAGACTTTAGACATTAGTTTATCACGCACACAGTGAATAAGTTCAGGAAACTTTAAGTTGTAAAGTCAGTATATGGATTCCCTCTTGCTATTCTTTTTATGCCATGTAAAGCTTAAAAAATTCAATGCTAGAGTGTCTGCAAGTCTGAGTTCCAAACTCTCAGAACAGTGTGGAGGTGTGTGTATTTTACAAATAACTTCAATAATACTGTCTATAGGTTGATGAGTTGTCTTAGAGAACTGGCTCACTTACAGGATGCATTTGCGAAGCTGTCACCGCTTTGGAAATGGATCTTGAATTCTAGTTTAAACAGAGTTCTAAGATGATAAAATGTTTGAGTAGGGCCTGTTATATTTTCTGATCCCAAAGGGCAACCATGTACTTTGTCTGAATGGTTTAATTTTAGATCAGTGGTTCCCAACCTTTTCAAGTCTGAGGACACTTTTTTTATGTCAAAAAAATTTGCAGACCTCCAAATGATAATAGGTGTACTTCCAGGCTAACACAACCTTTCTGCACCTCATTTTTCTTGTATGCAAAATGGGAGTGACACCATCTTTCCTGGAAGGAGTACTGTATTGTAAAGATTAATTCGTTCTTTTTAAAATGCTTTGATCCCTTTTGAGAATGGAGGTATACAAGCGAAGCATATAGTAGAAGAGAACAACATAATTAATTGGACACTTTGAATAAACTTCTGAATATCATTTTGCAGACAATATGCATGTTGAAATTTCAGTGGCATCAGTTCCCCACTTTCAAGAGTGACTGATTGGCAATGGAGAAAAAAACCCAAAAAAACCCTTAAAAGAAAATCCAAGAAGAACAAAAACAGATACAGGTGTAACCCAAATTGCTTCCAAGATCCAGGCCTGCAAAGAAAACTGGGTAGGGGCTACTCTAACGGCAGCTCTATGTGTGAGGATGGCTTTGTGCATGCAATTTTGTTTCCAATACTGCAGACCAGGGCAGATAAAAATTAATGATTTTTTAAAAACTGTTTAAATATGTTTTCTTTTTAAGAATAAATCTTCTTAAAATTAAGCGAAGACCAAAACATATAAAATACAGTAAGATAATTTAAATAAAAATAATGTTCAAGAAAAATGTTTGTTGTTGACGTTTCAAAGAATCTTTAACCCACTGAACTGGTTGAAGTGAATCAACCTCTCTCAAGGAAAACAGTTAAAAAGCACAAATAAAAACCACGCTTAAAATTGATTATTGATCAAGATTTCCTGCTGCTGAATTTAATGACTGACATAAATCAAACCACCCTGCTGAGAGTAGGACAATAGCAAAAATATAAACACATGGCTGCTTGTGACAACAGGACTGTAATTTAAAAAGAAACCACACTAAGCTTCCTTTGTGAAGAATTTAGAGGAGGTATTTGGGAGCAGGATGGGAAAGGGAGTTCCAGGCTTAGAGAACTTAGGAAAGGCACAGAGAGGTGGTCCTGGAAAAATGTCGTGAATGAGATATTCAGAATAGCAACTTGAGAGGAGATGTGACCAGTCACTGAAGAGGGAGCTACATTTATAGAGTTTGACTACAATGCATGGTGTAGTAACCTATAAAGTTAAAGCTGCTATTGTCTTGATTTAAACCTCCTCATTTTAAACAATCAGGTTGAGGATCATATTGTTCTCTTCTTAGTAAACTCTGCTTTCAGAGACTGAATCAACACCTTTCCTACATGTGGACTAAAATGCCTTCAGTTTTCAGAAATTAAACATTGCACTAGTTGAGAACTTGCTTTTATTTATTCTTAAGACAAATACTGAAAATCCCAAACTGAACTGATGGCCCTTCCAACAAAGACAATACCCTGAAAAGCGTGTTGAAAAATTGTCAGAGCAGGAATTCACTCAACTCGGACGTAAACTGATAGCTATTCAAGCACTCACAGTAGTCTCTATTTACTGTTGCACGCTGGATTTTCCTTGGATGCTTCCCATCCAAGCACCACCCAACTGCACTCTGCATAATTTGTGAGAGGGAGGGAGGGAAGGAAGGAGAGGAGGCCAGGGGGCTGTTTGCATGGGGGGGGGGTTGGCGGCGCTGGGCAGAGCCGTAACTATGGCAGGGAGAGCAGGGCTTTGCTCCGAGAGCACCAGAGCGGCTCCATTGAGCCACTCCATTAAAGGGCACTCTCCCTGCCGCTTGCCCCAGGTGCTGGCTATTGCAAGGGGCACATTCCTGTTGGGACGCGCCCCAGGCATGGCATTCTTTAGTTACAGCTCCGGCTCTGGGGGTGGTGGGAGGCAGCTCCCCTTCCTGGGCACTGAGGGCAGAGCCGGGCTGGCCTTGGCTGCCCATCAGCAGAGCTTCTAGGCCTCGTGTGGGGCCACCATGCTGATGGCTCACCCCCAACCAGCCCATCCCCTCCCCAATCTCAGTCTAACCCACCCCTCCAGTCACTGGCTTGCCCAGTCCCCCAGCTGGCGTGACCTTCCCCAGTCCCACCCTGACCCACTCGCCTGGTGCCCCAGCCAGCCCGATCCTTTCCCAATCCCACCCTAAACCTGCCCACCCTCCCGTTGGCTCACCCCGCTCTCTTTTCCCGGTGGCTGCCCTCCCCCGACTCTCCCATCCAGAGCCCCCTTTCCTGGCCAGGGAGCAGTGCTGCTGCGAGGATGTGGTCTCATCCATGCTGGTGCCGTGAGGATCGAGGAAGTGGAGACACCGCTGCCAGGATCTGACCCCAGCCCAAGCGCAGCTATCTGGCCTCCTCAACCCTCCCATGGATCTTTTGGGGGCTCCACCAGCCCTCTGTAGGCTGCAGCAGCAGGTACAAACTGCTGCTGCAGCAGGCTTTTCCCACCCTACGCAGCCCATGTGCTCAGGCCGCATAGGACAGGAGATTTTAAATGGCCCCAGCTCTGCAGACCCCTTTCAATGACTCTGCAGCCCCATACTGGTCTGCACACCACAGGTTGGCAACCACTGTTTTAGATGAAAGAAAACAAAGGAAACAGGAACGTCTCCCTGGAAGAGATGGTGTAGTATGCATTTTCTCTGGAGTTGCTGAATCTTGCAGGTTTTTTGTGATTTTCTCCCATGCAACTTCATGCAATAAATAAATTTTAGTCTTTAAGTGCCACAGGGCTCTTGGTTTGTGATATTTTCTGTTTTCTTTAAGGATCCAGATGCTGGAGTCGTGATACTAGGGAGAATCTTGGTTTTTGTTTTGTTAAAAGGAAGTTTGTAGAACTCCATGCTTATGGGGAATAGGCTGAAGATTTGACAAGTTCCAAAGGGTGATTTGACCTCACCTCTATGTGCTGATCTTCAGTATTTGAGTCTAAACAACTGCTTTGATTTGCTGTAACAGTCTGACCTGATCCTATGACTTATACTTCCCTCCATTTACTTTCCTCCCATTCTGTAAGTTCCCCATCTTCAAAGCATCTGAAGAAGTGGGATATTCTCCCACAAAAACTCATGTCATAAATAAATTTGTTAGTCTTTAAAAGTGCCACAGGACTCTTTGTTTGTTGTGCGGAAGATATGAACCCTGAGCAGAACCTGAAGGCAATATAAGAATCCTAATTTATTTTTAAAATTCCATTGTTTTAAAACTAAGCTCATACAAAATAAATTGTCTTTAATTAGAGCCACATAATTCCAATCATTCACAGTCCTCACAGCCAAACTGGGCTAGAATGTATGATTGTGTTCAAATGTCTTTTGGGTGCTATACTGAAACTATTAAAAAAAACCTCTCTCACTTTTGGCCAAAGCTGAAGCTGAATGTCCATATCTGGGAAAAATGGAGTAGTGCATTTCAAAACACTTGAACTAGACAGTCTGCAAGCAATACAAGCTAAATGGTTTCTGGAAGAAGCTATTGTCATACCATAACGATGATTTATGAAGTAGTTTGTTTCTTTTATTATTATGATTTCAAAGTCTAAAACTGACAAATATCCATGCTTCTGGGGACTATAGACCAACGTATTAATTTTTATAAGTGCTCTCAGACAACCTTCTAAATCGTTTCCTATTGCATCATCTAACTGGCTTTTTTGGTTTGGGGTTGTTTCTCTTTTTGGTTGCAGTGATTTGAAGTTAATGGAAGTGAAATTCTTACAAAACTATTACATATCTGAATTTTTAACGGTAGCACTCCTCCCAGACTGTAATTATTACAGTGTAATAGTACAATTCAAGGGGGAGGGGAGAGTATGGTTTGTCTCTGATATTATGCTACAGTTGGTTTAGAGATACAGTGGTCATCGAATACTCTAATGCAGATTCCTTTTGCATACAAGGAGATCACAGATATCAGTGAAACAAACAAGCAGTTGTGTGGCACTTAAAGACTAACAATTTTATTTATTGCATGAGCTTTCGCAGGAGACAAATCCTACTTCATCATGAGGTAGGATTTTTCTCCCACAAAAGCTCATACAATAAATAAAATTGTTAGTCTTTAAGTGCCACAGAACTCCTTGTTTGTTTTTACTGAACTAGACTAACACAGCTACCCCTTCGGATCTTGACAACAAATGTGAGTGGAAGCTATAGTGTGGCTAAACCATACTGAGAGAGAAAAAATCTGTCGTAAATTGAAAGTATTGTGAAGATACAGCTTTCCTTTTGCCATATCTGATGTTGATAGGCTATATTGAATGCCTAGCTAAATTTTCTATTAAAAAGTCAGTGCAAATGGCCTTTTATTCCTTTTAATACTATTTTGCCAATTTATAGTTTAGTTTCCCAGTTAAATTACACTGTTGGGAAAGCCTAGCTTTTCATTATCCAGCTGTTCCACCTGTGGTACTTTATAATATCCCCAAAGTCCAAATGGCAAGAAATAAGCACAATGTGTGTGGTTTTTTCCTAAGGCATAACAACAACAGTCTCGTATGATAAATGCAAATTGTGGCTAACCTTATATAGATAATATAAAAGAAAATGCTTAACTTTTTTTAACCTTTTTTTTACTGCTACCTGATATTCTTGATGCTCTGAAGATTTGTTTAAATGTATAAATAAAATATAATCAACAAACCAAACAAAAAAAAAAGCTTTAGATTTGTCTGAACTTGTGGGAAACGTATATCTGTCATGTGAAAGAATAATGGTCTTTACCAGCCAGGCTCTTTAGATAGCCAATTTCAGAAGAACCGAGTCAATGCACTGTCTGATCTCTTTGGCTTTGGTTTTCTGTGAGAAGATTGGTACCCCTGCAAGAACATCAGCTGGGAGGTAATGTTGTATCCCATTCTAATGTCAAAAAAACAATACACTACAGCCCATTGTATCATAAACATGCCAGGACAGTTTTGTCTGACAGACCTTTTAACCACTGGAGAATTCTAAGTATTTTGATATAAGGTAAGGGGTAGTACTCTAAATCTTCACTTTAAAAGTTGCAAGCTATGCTACAATCACAAGGACAGCAATCTGAAGGACCAGAAACCAACACATACACAAAGAAACAAGAAATAAGTTTTCTAAGTAGTAAGCAAGAAAAGATACCTATGAAAACACCGAGAGGCTCAGTAGTTTACCTTTACCAGTTGCTTTACCATTTTTTTCTTTTTTTAAAAATTCCTGTAAAGATATATTTTAAACCAAAAGTGAAGAACGAGCGGAGGGGGAAGGGATGCTATTTAACAATAAGGCTATATTCTATTCAAACACTGGACTAATACGTCATCCCTTCTTCTCTTTGCATGTGCAGATATGTGGTTAATATCACCGCAGGCCTGTAATGACATTCACACTCATTCATAACAGCAAAGCTACAAATAATTGAGCAGCCTTGGTTATTTAATGTTCCCAAATTTTAAAAGAGAAATAATTAGAGATTATAGATTTGTTCCCACAAAGGTGATTACTTTGGAGTAAATGCTTCTAGTGTATGAAATAAATGTGAACCTGTAATTAAGCAGAGCAATGTAGGATAGTATTCATTCATTTAACAATTTTACTGAGACTCAGTGCTCTGAATAAACGCCTAAAATTCTAACATTGGTTCTTTGATTTTTTTTAAGACCTTGCTTTAAGTGTCTGAAATATTTTTATTAATTTAAAAAGATGTTTTAAACTCATTAACTCACTGCTGTCAAGGTTGCCTTGAAATAGGCATTTTCTTTAGTATGAGTTTCCTTTAATTGGCAAGGAGAAAGAAGATCAAATCAGGGTCTTGCAGATGCTTTTAAATTGGGCATGGGACAATTATTTTTGAAAAGTCTGTACTTTCATTAAGGGACAGGGATTATGATCCAGGTTTATGAGAGGAAAAAAAAAAGTCAGTTGAGACCTTTTTCATGTTTTATTTCATTAAATTGATCTTTATTAAAGGAACAGTTAATTTCATGAAAGTAAGCATTGTGGAGTTGCAGCTACAGGGGAAAAATACAGTGTAGTAATGTTGACAGTTTTACCAAGCTATATAAGTTGGACTTGTTACATTGGGTCTCACTGATCTTGTATTCAGTTCTGAGAAGTATTTAACAATAACAGAATATCCAAGAATCAGGAAGCTGTTAGAAATTGATTTGAACTGATAGAGCTGCCCATGTTCTTTTGTGGTGGTAAGCCTGAATAAAGATTTGGAAATCCTATATTGGTGGAAAAAGAGTTTGTCTGACGTTCATTTTTATTCGTCGCACCACACACGTAGTCTAATAATTCATTATCTGCATGCTTTTTATCCTTCCAATCTGTAAGGTCCTCCATCTTCAAAGTGTCTGATGAAGTGAGATTTTTCTCTCATGAGAGCTCATGCTTTTTATATTGGACAAATAGGACGATCCCTGTGCAAAAAGAATAAATGGGCACAAATCTGATGTTAGAAATCACAACATTCAAAAACGGATAGGTGAGCACTTCAGTCTTCTTGACCGCTCATTGATGATAGCTGTGAAATGAATAACAATGCAGGGCTTCAAAGAGGAAACTGCAGAGTTGGAATTCATAAGTAAATTTGACTGTTTCTTCAGGACTAAATAAGAACTTTGGATTTTCTTCTAATTGCAGCAGGTGATTTGACCTCATCTTCCTCTATATGCTGTTCCCCAGTGTTTTAATCTTAACAACTTCTTTGATTTAGTTAGTGTGACTGGTTCCCATGAATTATGCTTCCCTGCATTTATTTCTTCCCATTCTGTAAATTCTCCCATCTTCAAAGCATCCAATGAAGTGGGATTTTCTCCCACATGCAATAAATAAATTTGTTAGTCTTTAAGTGCCGCAGGACTCCTTGTTTGTTCTGCTGAACTAGATTAACATGGCTACCCATTTGGAACATGAAGCTCAGGTACCTTAAGGAGAACTAAAACCCAAGTAAAAGCAATGGGAGTCCTGTGGCACCTTAAAGACTAACAGATTTCTTTGGGCATAAGGTTTCGTGGGCTCCAACCCACTTCTTCAGATGAATGAAGTGGGAACTACAGTTGAAAGATACATATACACATGCCAGTATGGAGGAGAGCAAGTGTTTGCAAAGTCAATTCAGTTAGGGCAGATGGGGCCCATTCACACCAGAACCCTTGTTTTTGCTGTACACAGACTAACATGGCTACCTCTCTGGAAATGAAAACCCAAGTGAATCTCTGATTTACTTTCTCTCTCTCTCTCTCTCTCTCTCTCTCAGCCCTCCCCCCCCCATTACTGGAAAGAGCTTGGGGTTGCATTATGAATGAGGAGGACTGGTTTGGTTTCATTCTAAATGAATCATTACTGCAGTGGTTGTTCTACGAAATCATTTATTTTATGTAGTGGATCGATTGACCTATAAAACAGATATCAGTGTGGATTGACTGAAGTCTAGCTTTGCATTTGACTTGTTATTTTTCGTGAGAAAGAGTTGATTCTCACAGGTTGATAACCATTGCAAATGTGTTTGTTTACAACTAAATACAGTCTTTATACAATATTTGACTTTTTTGCTATTCAGGAGAATGCACTATAGCTATACATCTGCAGAAGCAATTAAAATAGCTTAACATACTTACTCAGTGTCTTAATTTTTAACATTTAATGTTGTTTTGTGTTGGTAAATGATGCACACCTAGTTTGCAGCTCAACAATGATTAATATTTTACCTATGACTTGTGTTGAGTTCTGTTTGGATGGAAATTGGAATTCAGTTAAAATGCACAAAATAGCATTTACTGTTTTGCTTGTTTGTTTAAATTTAGTTAACTAAAGCAACTCAATGTTCTGGATGCGTTAGGAAAGATGGTTTAGCAAAAAATTTAAAAGTGATTTATTAAACAACAAAGTACTGTCTGTAGTTTTTCTGGTCACTGTGTTTAAGATTTTTAGAAATAATAGAGCTTATTCTCTCTGTGTAGTTTATAGTCTTAGATTGGAGGAGGGAGTAGGAAGAGGAAAAGCTTTTCTTTTTCCATTCCCAATTGGCTTTTTCTGCATTGAATGAATTAGTATTTTGAACTGAACCAACTGAGTAAAAATTAAATGAGGAAGATCTTATGGTTGTACCTGCAAAAGAGGCTACTGTTGTCAACAACTGGTTTAGCCCTTCACGCTCTGATTTCAGGCACTTAGCCAATTACTTCTACCAGCTCAGTGGCTTGACTTTTCTTGAAATTTTGGGAGAAAACATGTTTTGTTTAAAACTATTATTTTGATTTAATGTATTAGATTTTAATAAGATTAAGCCTATTGTAGGTTTTCATAGGTTAAATGTAATTTTAACAGGGTTTATTATCTAAAAGAAAGTATATCAAATTTGTCTAAAATGCAATTTAAATAAAAAATGGATTGTTTAAAAAAAATTGACTTAAAAAATTCACCCTGACAGATATGTATGGGTCTTATGCCAAAGAAGTTGGCACTGCACTGGCTCTAGTAAACTTCTGGTAGATGTGCACAAATCTTGAAAGTTACTGGAATATTAGTTTCACATAAAAAGATCTTGGATACTAATTGAATCAAATGCTCACAACTTGCTATTGGACAAACAGTATGTATGTGCCCTGGGGCTAATGTGAAATTGCTGTATTCTGGCTTGTGACAGATGTGCTATTTCCAGACAGATTAAATCATTAGCTATAGCAGTAGTGAATGGCTGATCTAAAAGTCGTTGTTTGCATGGTACTGTAGAAGTAACTGTATATGTAGCCTTAAATAAGCCTAGTTTAGTTCCTGTTCCAGTTCTGGTTTGGCTGACAAGAAATTGCCCTTTGGCTCAACTTAAGGATCTGAGCTATGAATGATTATCTGGTAGGGTCTGTTAAGGTCTAATAATTGCTTAAGTTCATTCTATTTGGCAGATGAAAAATTAGTAATAAGGAGAAGATAGGGTCCAGTGTGCACCTCCCAACAGGAAATTGATGTATTGGTGTAACAGAGCAGTGGTTTTCAAGCCGTGTGCCGGAGCACGCTAGTGTGTTGTTCAGGATTGTCCAAGTCTGCCATGAAATTTTGTACAAAGGCAATGAAAATCAATGTAAAACAAACATTTTTCATCTTAAACAATATTTTATCCAACCAAAACTACAACTCATAAAACTTGTGAAAATTAATCATCAAATTAAAAGTCAGGTGTTGGTCTTTCAGTTCGAAAATGTGAACATTCTAAACACTGGAGGCCAAAGGGTAAAATTGAGATGATGTGTATTTTTTTCCAGTGGATTTGGAACATGAATCCATTTGATCCTCCTTTAGCTTGTTGTGTGCAGTGTGTTGCAAACCCCTCTAGTGAGACCATAACCATAGTAAATGTAAGTAAATGTGATGTATATGAGCAATCAGTTCAGCTGAAGAAAGTGGGTGTGCTGTGGAGTTGTCTCATTGAAGTGTGCCATGTTACTGAAAAGGTTGGAACCACTGAAATAGATTACTCATCGCTGTGATATGTATGCACCTCACAAATTCTCAGTTATAAAGATTGCAGCTGCTTATTATTTCTCTTCTACCCCTTCTTTATAATATTACTACGACAAGCTAACATGAAGGAATTCATTTTACTTTCTGTTCTAACAGTGATGGAGTTCATGGTCCAATCTCATCCCTTGGAAAAGTAAACGTCATAGCTGTGGACCAGGGGTCGGCATTTGAAAGATGATAAAGAGCCATTTTTAAAAAGTTTTTCAATAACTAAGTGTCTTGAGAGCTCCAATGGGTGAAGCTGCCTGGTGGAGGGAACTGGGCTAGGGTGCTTGATGTAGGGTCCCCTGGTGGGAGAGAGCCCAGAAGCAGGAGCGGGCCCCATGCAGGGTCCCCTGGTGGCAGTGGGGGAGTCTGGAGCCTGGTGGAGGCGATCCGCAGGGAACATGACAGCAAACTGCCCACAGGGTCTCCCAGCAGCAGTGGGGCCTGGGGCTGCCAAAGAGTCACATACAGCTCCGAGGCACAGCTTGCAAACCCCTGTTGTAGACCAATTGCTGAGAAAGCTCTCTTTCCCATGCCCATGCATCGCAGAACTGTGGCTGAGTTTGATTGCTCCTAAGAAATGCAGCCAGCAAGGGAGGCCAATGTTGTAGGGAGATGGTTTATGACAGGCCTGCTTGAGGCTTTGAACATTAGAACTGAAACTTGGACTTGATTCAGCCGTCAGTGGAAAGCTTTCAGCATTGTGCACAGAGCCTTTGGCTACCTGTTCGCTAAGTGGGCAGCCTGCTTCATTCAGAACAAACTGGAGGTTTTTTAGAGTTAGTGTGTTAATTTCAAGGGAGGATCTGTTGACTTCTAGGCCTGATTATTGTTTGAATCACTGTGGCAGAGTCCAAATCTGACAGGATGGACCATAGTTTCCTGCCGGGCCTAGTTGGAAGAAGGCATCTTTGGGAGCCACAGCTATGTGGTTATCTAAAGGAACCTCTGAGATTCTTAAGGCATCTTGGCAATCAAAGATCAGACATTAGGAAAGAGAGTAATGTTTTCGTACCAGCGTCATTTCTCACTTTCCTCCCTGGGTTCAGCTTCAGCCAATCGATTCATTCAAATGCTGATATTGCTGAACACTGAGATAACTGAAAGATGGTGCTATTGCATTTGTTTTAAGGTCTAGAGTTGTTGTCATCTCATAATACCCTCTAGTGGCTTCACATAGGTGTTGGAGAGGACTCGGCCTTGTGGATCTCCCCGTGTGAGGGTCTGGGACAGAAAATGCTGATCAGAAGCTTTTGGTCTGAGAAGAAACATAGGAAGGAAGTTGGTTGCGTTGAACAGTGTTTTTGTTTAAGTATTAGTCAGCCTGTTTTATGTTTATAGTAAGAGGCAGGTTTCCTGCTTCAGAAGAGGAGTTAAAAATCTCAGTTTGCATGGTCCCAATGCATTTCAGGGTTGTTTAGCAGAGCTTCCTTATTATAGAATTTGTCTCTAACGCTTCTCAGTCTTCTTTGTCTCCCTCCCACTTAGCAAGTGCAGCCACCACAAGCCTTACACTTCTCATACACATACTTCTTCATGCCAAATTAGGGGCAGGCACACTTCCAATTTGGTAAGTAAACACAAACGTTATTTCCATAACCTACCTGCCCCAGGAAAAGTCAAGGAAAACACTCCGATCCATCAGCTGCTTCCTTTTTTCTGATTTCCCCTGTGAGGAACAGCTGCCTCCATAGCTGAAGTACAAAATCCAGGTCTCTAGCAACTTGGCTTCAGGTTTCCCATTCCCCTTAATGTTGACAAGAACTCAGATAGTGGAAGAGGCATGAAGAGGGAACAGCTGAAACAATGAGAGTCCTGTGGCACCTTAAAGACTAACAAATTTCTTTGGGCATATGCTTTTGTGGGCTCCAGCCCACTTCATCAGATGTATCTGATGAAGTGGGCTGGAGCCCATGAGAGCTTATGCCCAAAGAAATTTGTTAGTCTTTAAGGTGCCAGAGAACTCTTGTTTTTGCTGTACACAGGCTAATACTGCTACACCTCTGGAAATTTACAGGTGAAGCTACCTCATAAGTAGAGAAAGCAGATTTGTTAGGGAGGCAGATTTTCCCTCTGGCAAACCATCTGTAATTCGGCACAAGAGAACTCCAGTACGTTGGACTGAGATACTAGGCACAGGTTTGGTGTATCAGGATTTCTATGTACAGGGGAGCATCATCACAGTATTTGTACACTTTCCAAGCCTCTGTGGATTTAATGTCACAACACTCAAGGAGGCAGGGAAGTATTGTTACTAATGAATCAGAGGAGTACAATCTGACTTTTCCATGGTTACACAAGAAGTTTCTGGTAGTGCGGGAAATGGAATTTGGACCCCCTGGATGCTGGTCAGCTGCCTTTACCACAAGACCATAGTTTCAAAATGGAGTGGGTGTGATAAGAGGAGACATGCTTTGGTAGGCAGGACTGGTGAGCCAGAGTGGGCAGGAGAATCCTATTAATTCTGACTCCTTAATATTGTCTCTTGCTGATAACAATATTGGCAAATCTGGGTCCCTGCTTTGACAACCCCTTTCATTTTCTCCTACCTGCCTCCCCGCACTTTTTACTATCATTCACTTTTATTAACTTTTTTGTTTTTCTTAGCACAGGTTTCAGAAGCTTGGAATGTGGTTCTTAACATGAAGTTTTTGATCAGTTGTGCTTTTAACTTGGGTCACTAGAAGGAGGAATTCTACCCCAAAGCCTAGCTCTGTCTTGCTCCCCTTTTCTTCACTGGTACCTGTTCCCACGCAGCTACAAGTAGACAGAATAGGTAGTTGTGTGAAGAATCCTAACTTTTAAAATGTCCCCTCATCCCAGCCAGCACGGGAAGTCAAGTTGGTACAGCCACTGAATGTGATGGACCCAGACCCTCTCTACCCAACAAGTGGGGGCATAAGGTGTAACACAGAAATGGATCAAGGATGTACTATGGCCAAACAATGTATGTTCAAAATTACTTTTAAAGATTTTTTTTTCAAGAATTTCTTTACTGCTTATAAAATTAATAGCCCCAGCACGCATTTATTTAAAATCCAGGTTCCTCTGAATGTGAAAACAAAATAAAAGAGTAATAATTATTTAATTAGAATTTTAGACCAACTTTTTGAACAGTGCTGGTAATTGTGTGCCTTCAGTTTTGGGCTCTCAGCTTGACACGTCTTAAAGGGTCCTGGTTGTCAGCAAGGCTGGCTTAAGGGGCTCTGGCGCCCTGAACTAGCTTTTGTTTTTGTGCCACCCCTGGCGAGGGGCAGAACCCAGCCTACGCTCTGGGTTGGTTTGCCCCACCCCCAGGGCAGGGAAGAGCTGGCCCAGGGGCAGAGCAGGCCAGCCCATGGGGCGGACTTTGCTCTCCCGCCCCTTCTCTGGGCTGGGTGTCCCACCCTTGGGGGCGGGGAGGGAGAGCAGAATACGCCCTATGGGCTGGCCTGCTCCACCCCTGGGGATGGAGTAGCTGGCTCGGGGAGGGGCAGGAGCATGGGGTCCGGCTTGTGGGCTGGCCTGTGGCATCCCTAAGCAGGGGCACCCCGAGCCAGGGCCTCATTGGCTTATGGGTAGAGCCGCTCCTGATTCTCAGAAAGTGCTAAGCACCAACAAATGAGGCACCAGAAATCCTAATCACCTTTGAAAATCTTGGACTAACATAACAAAAGAAAATTGAATAGTTAGCAAGGATCTGAGAGAATAAATAAATGTATGTATGTTAAAATGTTATGTTTGGTACTTTAGCTAGAATCCCAGACCATGTTCTCATCTAGGAGGCATCCTGGAATACTATACAAGTGTCATTCAACTCTTTGTTGCAATGACTACTCCTTAATATTCAGATATTGAAGAGGTGTTACACTCCTTGCTGGGGTTTTTATTCTGTCCTTCATCCCCAACAGTGAAATTTAGCATTTCATATAGATCACCTTTAAAGCAGCTCCTTGTGAAAGCAACTGTCCTTCCACAATGTAATTCTCCAGAAACCTTAACCAACCTCCAGCAGATGTAACCATGGTGTAGAGATTATGCTAACCAGCCAATAAAAGCTTCCATTTAAATGGTCTACTTACAGCCTTGATACAATCACATTCAGTGGCAAAATGCATGTATTAACTGGAAATACAGAATTATTAGACTCCATTGACTTTATTCCCCAGCACTGAGACAGCATTCTTTCCCTGCAATATATTTTCCTAACAATTTTGGGACGATGGAGACACACCCTAGAGTCTGTTAAAATTATCTCCATTACACTAGACTGCAGCCTTTAAAGGGGTGTCTAATGGAAGGTGTGAGCACCACATACTGAGAGTAGCTATGTATCAGATAGTTTTATGAAACATAATTTATATTCTCAACATCTCAATTCAGAATTGGGGTCTTATTCATTTGCTGTGATTTCATCTTACCCAGTGCTTTTTTTGTGATGGTACGCAGGGGTACAAAGTATTGGCACCTTTTTGCTGGTCCTGCAACCCAGCTGGGGGTGAGGCTGGGGTTAGCAAGGGAAAGGAGAGCACCAGCACTTTTTAAAAACAAACAAACAAAAAAGCACTGAGTTTTACCAACAGCCTTTTGCATGAGCCATTTTTGAGCACCATTCACAGGTAACATATTCCACTCTGAATGTGTGGGGGTGGGGAGAGGAGGAGGTTATTTTTCAATTTGTGTTAGTATGCTAGGAGTGCTAGGTAGAGAGCGCTACTGGGAAGGCAGGAAGCTCTTGCAGCATGGAGAGCCAGGAGCAAATGGCTCCCACCAGCCTTTGACCCATCAGCTCCTGGAGGTGACTGTTTTCAAATCTCTGTTCTAAATGAAAGGCAGAAATATGGTGGGAGGGGGAATAGAGGCATGTGACTCCTCCTTGTATTGCCTCTAGACCTGGTTTATGAGGCAATATCCCACATACCCCACCATCTCTACTTCTGGGTCTGAAATAACACAGCAATCAAACAGCTGAGTTACAAAAAATGGTGGCCACAGCTGTACAAGGAACTAAGCTTCTATTTCCTTGTAAATTGACAGAAGAGAGATTTACATGTACGTGTGCACTTCAAATGTGTGTTGCTGTGAAAAGGGGCAGTTGGCAAAGACCAACAAATGGTGCTTTATTTGACTTTTTAGAAAATCCCTTGGTGATACCTGGAATTATATTATACAATGCTGAAACAAGACTGAACACATTTTTAAATGGCTGGATCATGGTAGCTTGTTACTGTGAATGTCTCAAGGGATTATGAGATGGAAATTGATGTTCTTAGCTTTCATTTTATTTGAGGGTTGCTGGAAGTTTAAGTTAGCAGCAGTGACCTGTGATATGAGCCAGACAGAAAAATTATATAACATGGATATAATTGTGGTTTTTAGAGGGAGTTGGAGAGATTAGATGTCTCTTTAAAAGGGACATTTCCTGAATAGTCTAGAGAATGATACACTTTCTCTTTTCAGTAGAGGTTTCTACATGAGCCATGCATGTGTGATGTAACAAATAACAACACTGGATATACAATAAATCTGAGGCCATTGTTGTGAATGGTTTTTCCTGATGTTTTGGGCATTAGTATACAATGAAGTGCTTGTCAGAAAACATTACATCAGACATTCGTGATCTGTGGTGTACTAGTCTTTACAAGTGCACAACTGTGAGCCTGGTCATTTTTTTCCTCCAATGCACGAAAGAGCATGCTACAGAAGCAGAAAATTCTCACAGGTATGGATAAGCAGTAAAAGATCCGCTGGATTGAGAAGGCTTCCCCAGACTTCATCCTTTACATGACTTTATTTTTTTGGTATGTGTGAGTCAAGCCTGAGACTGGATTAATTGATAGCAGTGAGAGACGGGAAGCAAGAGGAAATGAGTGCAGATCTGCACAGAAAGCTTACATCAGCCTAGCTACATCTCTCAGGAATGTGAAAAACCAAAACTCCTGAGATGCAGTTAAGTTGATTTAACCCTTGGTTGTTGGAAGAATTCTTCTATTGACCCACCTACTAACTTCTTAAAACCCCTCCCATCACTGTATTAAGTGTCCACACTGGAGTACTATAGTAGTGGACTTGCAACGATGCAACTGTGTCACTGAAATGTTTTTAGAGTAGACATAGCCTAAAATAACAGGCATTAAACTTAGATCTCTGGATTAAATCCTCAGATGGCACAAATCATCATAGGTCCCCGACATCAGTGAAACTAAGCTGATTATCCCTGCTGAGGATTTGGGCCACAATTTTTAGGTGTGTTGATTTTTTGTTTTTTAAATATTACACAAAAACATGAAAATGTGAATTTAACTATCAAGGTCCTATTAATTTGAAATGTTTCAGATTTATCACTGAAGTACCCTAATTATATAGATGGCATGGAAATCCAAAATACCCATATCTTAGAAGGAGTCAATAATTTCCAATGTAAAGGGACTGGTGACAGTTTGTCTTTTGCTGGCTTAAAAATCAATCAATCAATCAATCAATCAAATCATAGGGCTGGAAGGGACCTCTTTCATCTTTCTCCACCTTCCCTTCTTTTTGATACTGGGCCTGGTTTTCTCTACTTCTGTGTGAAGTTCTGTCTGCACTCTCTAAGCTCCCTGGAGTGCCACAACTTTTGGTCCTTGATAAAGGGTGAAGATAAGAACTAGATAAGTTCATGGAGGATAGGTCCATCAATGACTATTAGCCAGGATAGGCAGGGATTGCTATTTGTCAGAGGCTGGGAACAGCTGATGAGATGACTAGCTGTTCTGTTCATTCCCTCTGAAGCATCTAGCATTGCCTACTGTTCCAAGACAGGATGCTGGCCTAGATGGCCTGTTGGTCTGATTAAGTATGGTCATTCATGTGTCATCATTTCTTCTTTCACCCCTTCCGTTCTTAACCACCATAAAGTCTTTCCTTACTGCTTTATCCTGCTGATCCCTTCCCACTCCCATTTTTCCACTACTTGATATGCCACCATTTCTCATGGAACAGCTTCCAAATCAATGTGTGACAAACACCAACATACTCCATCCTCCTGCAACTCTCATTTCTGGCAATCACTCCATACCAAAGTTTCAAACGGGGCCACATTTCGGATCCAGTGCCACTGGCTATTGGAATTTTCCAAATCCTCAGACATTACTGGAGTGTGTTAGAAAAATGCCTGTCTCTTAGGTATATCCTAGATCTCTTTTGGTTGAATTTTTCTAACCAAAGGCAATTGAAGAGGAAACAAAAGCATTGACAGGATTTTTTTTTTTTGTAAATAAATTAAATTAAGCCAGTTTTTTCCTCCAAATAAATTGTCAATATTTGTATCCTTCTGTTATAGGTGGAATATATTAAATGGTGCCAGGAAGATCACCATCACTTTTATTTCTCTAAAGGTTTAAAAATAAAAGCTTGGTTTAGACATAAAATGAAACAGTCAATGAGGATTTATGTCCACAATAATCTGTAGATAGGCTTTTATTAAAAATCATAATTAATTCATTACTACTTAATTCATACAAAAGTATAAATGTCGCCATTGCTGTCAGCCATGGAGTAAGAGATGCAGGCATGCTATCTGGAATCTCTGCAGCACACTGCTATGACCCACCCCTCAACACTCATCTCCTGCCCTCTCCCTTCTCCTGGCTAGGCCTTCTTCACCTGCACTTGTGAGAGGGTCCTTGGAAGATAGCCTTACAGTTGTCTTTTGTAGTTTTTGCTCTGAGGGGGTCTAGTGGCCAGAACAAGGGCTTTTAGAGCCAACCACCCCTTTTGCAGCTGGGATCCATTTATCTGGGTAAAGGGCCAGAGCAGAAGGAGGGTGATCTCTGAAATTAAGTAATCATTCAAACTTAGCATTGTTGGAAATGTATAAATACTTTTCTAGATGGCACAGTGTGGCTCGCAGAATGTCTTTTGTGCTCCATTATTATACCTGGGGGAGAGGTGAGCCGAACAAGTCCTTCAAGCCTGACATTAATTTATAAACCAGGGTTTTACTAGTGTTGTGAAACAGTGAAACATAATGATTTCTTCATCATACTGTATAGCCCCACCCCAATATTTTAAAATAAACACTAATACCGATTTCATTGTTACTGATTTGTCTGGGGGGGAAAAAGTCTGTTTCTTAATCTTCAAGGACATTGACTTGAATTCTTAAATGGTATAACTTTTCAGAGATGACTAATGATTTTTTGGAGGTCTAACTTTGAGATATCTTTTAAGATGCATTATGGTGGGATAACAGAAACGAAGGTAGGGAGATTGAAGGTGTGTGTGGGTGTGGGGGAGGATCCTCTGTTCTAATGAACCAGCCTATATATATTGGTTCAAACCTGCTTTTCTGTTGTTCCACACTGTTCAGATCAGAACAGCTTGTTTGATTTGCTGAAATGAACTTTACTGATTGTGTGCCCTGACCTTTAGTGCATTTATTTTTGCCCTCCACCCTTTACTTTTTCCATTTCAGCATCTAACAAAATGGGATTCACCCATAAAAACTCATGTGATAAATAACATTGTTAGACTTTAAAAGGGCCACAGGATTCCTTGTTTGTTTAGCTGGTACTGTTACTGCCATATTTAACGATGTGTAACTGTCTTGATGCGTTGCAAAGGGGCAGCCGTGTTAGCCTAGTTCAGCAAAGGAAGCAAGGAGTCCTGTGGCACTTTAAGACTAACAGATTTATTTATTGCATGAGCTTTCATGGGACAAAATCTCACTTTGTCAGACACTTTGAAGAACTTGATGAGACAATTCCGTCTGGCTTCTATCCCTGAAGAGTGCAAAGGATGTAGCTGTATGGGTAGACAGAGGAAGCTGGGATAAAGTAGGGAACTGTTTCAGGAGTCAAGAAATTAACAGGTGTTAAAAGTAGTGAAGGATAATGGGACCAGTAATGCTGTGTTTCCAGACACATTCTTTACAAGTGGCATCTTAGAAATGTAGATTTATAAAGACACTGGAAAGAATACTCTGTGGAAAAGGTCTGCACTTTTAATTAGCTAAAGAATTTAGACTAACTTGTGAAAAGCAAGGAAATGGCTTAATGAGGCTAAGAGGAGAATTCATTCTCTATTAATATAACTGACCTTGCACAGAGTTCGGAAGCCTTTCAACGTTCTGCTCAGGAAGATGAGAAAAAAATAAAAAGTAAAAGCTTAAAAAATAAAATAAAAAGAGGAAATATGTTGTTACCGCTCTTTCTGGAGAATGGTTCTTTGTATTTGGATTCACTGGGTCACTGAGGGTAAAGGCTTTGATACACATACGATGTAGGCTTTATCTTGATGTGTATTGTAGAGAGACTTGTTTCATGAGATGATAACTAATAAAAAAATAATATAGGCAGTATTGAAAAATGTACAAGCTTGCTGAGTCCTTCATTAAACAAGAATATTGGAATGGATCATTACAGGAGAGTGAGACGTTATAACCTAAAATAGGTCACAAACAGAGGAGGAAGCTAGGTCCTTGAAAGGAAAAATATTCATCTTGTTTAGCATAGAGAAAAAGCATTTGTATCAGTGGTAATGCTATTATAATCTAGTTTGAGAGCACATCATAATGTTCTCTAGCCACAGGAAAGCTTAGTGAAAGCAGGTCAGCATATACAACTGAGGAAACTTGTGAATATAAGGAAGAGAACCTCAGTAATGCAGAAAACAGTCCTCTGTGCCCCTTGTGTATTACTGAAATCATAGGAGAAGCTGGTGATGGAGTATATGGGAAGTACCCTTGAGGCAGCATATAGAAAACTGAGGGAAAAAACTATCTAGTGTAACCCTCTCCATTTTCTCCCTGGGTACCTTGCCCTATCCACCCTAAGATTAATGAGGCCTACAAATGCTTCCAAGGAGAATTTCCATCAACTTCTGATGAAGACACTAATAGATACGGCAAGGTGTGGTATACACAGAAATAAACCATGCACATCCTACTAGGTGGCATCTGTTAAGTAACTGGAATTCCGAAGTTCTCTGTTCAGCCTTCTGATCAGTTATTGTTAGTGGATACACCAGAGGAAATGCCTTCTGTAGGAGGGTTTGTGGTTAGACCTGAAGTACAAGCAGCTACAGTAGTGTCTGCAAGGAGGATCACAGTCAGTGTCAGAAATTTACCTGCTCACCAACTGACCCTTCAGCATGGGACTATGATTGCCCAGTTGTTCCCAGTGAATGTAATGCCTCAGATACTGGCTGCAGCTGTCGAGAGCAAAACTAATGATTTAACGCCCAATTGTTTTGATTTTGGGGATTCCCGTATTCCTGAGGACTGGAAACTGCGACTTTGTAGGAAAATGTTAGAGCATGCTGATGTCTTCTCCCGACATGAGTGGGACGTGGGCTGCACAAAAAGTACTCAACATGAAATTCATCTAACTGACTCTCGACCTTTTAGAGAACGATCCCATCGCTTGGCTCCCGGTGATGTAGAGGATGTTTGAAAATGCCTACAGGACTTGATGGCTGCTGGAATAATTTCTGAATCACAAAGTCCATATGCCTCCACAGTCATTGTGGTGAGGAAGAAGAATGAGTCTGTCAAAACGTGTGTTGATTATAGAACCTCTAAATAGGCACACTGTGCCAGACCAATATGCCATGCCAAGGATCGAAGATGTCCTTAACTGTTTAAATGGAAGCAAATGGTTCACTGTATTAGATCTTTGCAGTGGATATTACCAAATACCTATGAATGAGATGGATAAAGAGAAAACTGCTTTTGGGCTGAGTAAGCCACCAACCTCTGAAGCTTCCTACTTGAGTGAGCCTCTAGCAGTCTCAGGAACCGCAAGAGCACTCCCAGCAGTTTCCAGATTCAGGTATGTCCCCCCCCAGCCTCCTTTGTTCCCCTCTGCTTCCTGGAGGGCAGCCAAAGTGTCTCTGTCTCTCTCTCTATTCTCCAAGGGATCATGGCAGTTGTAGTCCCTCAGTGGAAAACTTACGGCACATAGAAACTGCTTAAATGTTAACCTCCTACTTGATTTTAGAAGCCCTTAAAGTAGGGGGTGCCTACACTAGTATTACAGGGTTAGAATAAGAGCACGGTTTTGTTGTTGAAAGGAAGAGAACGTTAAAATAGAGGTATATGTTAACAAAATGCCTCCTTTTGACTCTCTCGAACATGTACAAAGTAGTTTTGTTTTTCTGAAAATCTTGAATCCTTTTGAATGCATCTGCTGTCTATTCTTCATAATATTATTATTTCTTTTCAGACAAAGAAGTAGGTTTTTAGAGGTGGGTAAGTTTTATCCTGGTTCATCAATGGGGAAATTGAGATACACATTTGTTCTGTGCATCAGGTTTTATCAGATTCGAATTATTGTCTACTTTTTATTTTAATGGTCGTATCTTCTGGTATTATTTATATATTGCAATAACTGAAATAATTCAATGACTTTCTTCAGTTATCTTCTTTCACTCTTGCCTTGCCCCACTGAGATTGCTGTTAATTAGATACTACATTATATCTAATAGTAACTTTCTTGCTGTTAATGTTGCTGAATGTGGTGTTTGGCTAAGTCTCTAAATTAAGAACGTGCTGAGAATTTAATCGTAAGAGAGATGTCTAGGGGAACAGATAGCAATGTATTATGAAACACTGTTGCCTGACTTATTTTTAATAAGTATGTGTATCAGTCATAAGAAAGAAACTGTCTCTCCCCTTGACAATGGAGTCCATTGCTTTGGACTGCCAGTTACAATCAAAATGAAGTTTGTCAACTCATTAGAAAATGTACCTACATTTGTCTCCTTCAAGTGTTGTAAAAGAAAGAACCAAATTGTGTTAGACCTGGCAGACTTTAAAATGTCTTGGAAATGAATTTTCTAGTGTCACATAGGATGTGGAGATGCTCGCTACTTAAAGATTGGTAGTAAGATTTGGCACAGTATAGTGCACGGCTAAAAGTAAAATTTAGTTTTTGTAGTAGTGCTGGATTGGTAGAAACACTAAGCATATTTCACAAGCTACTGTGGGCTATAACCATAATTGTGGAAATTGGAATAGTTCCACTGAAGTTGATGAAGCTATATCAGTTTCCATCAGTTGAGGATTTTGCCACACATCTTCATGTGTTAAATGTAAGTGTTTTTGTGAAACTCTGATGGGTAGGATTTGTTTGTGTTTGGACTATGGCATATTACTTTCTTAATTTGTATAGAGTATCCTTACTTTTCTTACTCTGAGTAGATGCAGCTGCTTATTCCACAAAGCAGTGCCCATGATGAACATGGGAGCCAAAGAACTTTGCCTAGCAGTACTCGTAAGGGGTTGAAATAATACCCTGTGGCCCATCCCCAGCTGTATAAAAGCAGAGTTGACCCTGCTGTCTCATTTCCATCTTGTGCCTAGAGTCTGAGCTCTGTACAGTGCATTCACCTCACACTTTCCTCTGTTTTCTGAGAACTTTCCTAGCATAAAGCAGTATCACCTTAGAATTAGTTTAGTGTTGGTAGAGTATTTGACTGCCCTGTGCAATGCCCTCATTAAGGTGAAACATTCTTCCCAAAAAATGACCCCCAAACAAGGTGCTTGTTGTGTCTTTGCAAAGAACATGTTAACAAAGGGACACCATCTGCAAGTTGCTCACAAAGAGGGCTCCAGTGGTGGTCATCAAGTATTTGAAGCAGCATCTTCTTCAGCAGGCCATGAGGCCCTCATTTGGCCACTAGTCTCTTTCAGATCTGGCAAATGATGCTGCTCTATGCTCGGGCTCTGCCATTTCCCCCAAGAGGAAAAGGAGTCATTTCACCTCCACTGGTGCAGTGAGGAAGAGGTCTCATAAAATGTGACCAGACTATTTGGGTGTTCAGGGAGACTCTTCCTTTTCTCGGAGTGCTGACCAGCACCATATTCCCTCCAGTACATGGGATGGAGCAGGTCCATCCAACTGTTGCCCAGTACTCTGTCAGTGTCAGCAGGGGCCAAAGCTATCAACTCCTTGTTCTGTTCATTGGGCATCTTTAGAGTCTGGTACCAATAACATCACAACCAGTACTTACTGTCTTCATGCCAGTGGCTTATCATGTGTCATCAGACCTGGTTTGGCTCTCAATCCTGGATTCTTTGATTCTATGGATTTTGTCCTCAGTTGGATCCTTGGCATCTTCTAGCCATGTTGCAAATCCACTTGGTCCATTGGTGCTGCAGCTTGTGCTGCCTGGGCTGCAGACAACGGGTAGACATGGCACTGAAATCACTCTTGACATTGGTGCATCTTTTGCCACCATAATTATCTAGGTGGAAGATCCCTTCTTCAAGTTTGGAACCTGCCTTGTTGCCAATGCATTTACTGTACTAGGTGGAAATGTGGCTCATAGGATGACTCCAATGCTGATTCCTTGCTCCTCTTTGGCACCACTACCACCTCCTTATTCAGCTTCAGACTAGCTGGGTTTTGGTTTTTGCACCCGTCAGGGCTGGCTTTCTTCTTGTCACCACAGAACTGCCATGATTTTGCGAGATCCAGGTTGAAATGGTCTTTCCTCCTCAGGTTGGAGGTTGGATAGACACCAGAGATTGTCTTTGGACCCCTGATACAGAGATTGGCGTCTGTTCTGTAATCAAAATAGGGGCTTTTGGCCTGGTGCCTACTGGTCACCAATGACTTACCTGTATGCCCAGTGATCTCTGTGGAACTCCCTTTGGTTCCTAAGGTCCTGCACATCAACCCGATCCAGAGTAAGATCACCATTCCTCATTGATCTTGCTTGTGTACCGTCTTAGCTGCAATCAACTGCTGACTCCCTTCTCCCTGCATTTATGGGGCTTTTCCAATTGGGTCCTGTGGTACAAGAGCAGGATCCATTGTTGATGCAGAAAACCATTTCCTTGTCCTTCCCAGATGACTTTACTATGCCAGAATTTTCCTCCCCCCTCTGTGTCCAAAGACTTTAAGGTATATCAGCTTTCCCAAAAATGAGGCTCTCCTGGCGCCTGTATAGGCCCTCTGGAATGCTCTTGCTTCATCAGCCCCCTACTGCAAAGCATTTGGAGAAATGGTACTTCATTCTCATGGAAAGGTGTGAAGGTTCCTACTTCCACCTGCCACCTAATGCCTTGGTGATGACTGTAGCATATGGTCAGGTTTGGAAAGCAAGATAAAAGTCCACCTCCTTAGAAATACTTATGACTTTGAATTAATGCAAATTATTGAACTCGTGTAATATTCAAAAGCTGCATCATGTGTGCCCTCCATAGATAAAGTTGGGCATTTAAGAAACTCGTTTCAGAGAAGCAGTGCCAGTTTTCCCATTAATAAGCCTATCTTTGTAGCTTTTAAGGCATACTTTGACTTCCTTTGTGGGTTTTTTTTAAAGCAGTGTATACTTAACAACATTCTAAATAAAATTTTTTGCATATTTGTCTCTAATGAAAGCCCTATATAAAGTTAGATACAAAATAGATACAGCTCTCAGTAAGGTGCTAAAGTAGCCTACAGCACTGCAAAGGATGAGTACCACAGACCTAACTCTTAGGAAGTCTGTCTTTTTATTTATTTGTTTATGCTTAATTTAATCTCCTTACTACTAGTTACAGCAGTTGCACTCAGATGGCTGCTTATTTTAATGACCCTTTCCATTTTGTAGTTTAGATGAGAGAATGCTTTTTACACTTTTCCAGTTCAACACAATAACCTAAAGCTAAGTGGATTTGAATATTTTGGATTTGAGAGGCAGCAGTGAAAGCCCATTCCTGAGGGTCCTGGAAGTGCCTAAGGGAAACAGTAATATATAGAAACTGTTCCTGTATAATTATTCCTGTAGCGTGGAGCTACAGAAGCCTTTTGGTCCCCTTTTATTAGTTGTTTCCAGCAAACATAGTCACTGGTCCCTTTTGTTAGTGGAATGCGCAGTGATTTCGGTTAATTTCAGGGGGAAGGGGGGAAATTCTGTTACAAAACTATATTTGACATTTGCTTATGAAGTTAAAATCTGGAAAAAGGATCCTCCTTTGGGTTATGGTTTTTGATTATATCTCTCTTAATTACACACATCTAGTAAGATTACATCACATATTCCACAGGCATGACCAAAATGCATGGCTCAAGATCTACAAGATAAACACTATTAATATAAACACATAACTGCAGCGTAATGTCAGACAGAAAAAAACTGGTTGAATCTTTCAGACTAACCACAGCTAGGTTCAAAACAGAGGGGGGAAATGCAAATTTTCCATCATGTGCTATAGGCTATTTCCCATTTACAGATGAGTCTATTGGCCTTTGAAGTGTTTTCTGGTACTCACTGAATTTGCAGACACAGTGATCCTTCTGTGTGACCATACTAATAATGGATGGGATGGTGGTGGGGGGTGGGAGTGGAAATTACTGTGGGATTCAAAGAATTGGAATAGCTGCAGTTTGCTTTAGTACATTCTGTAAACTCTGCAGTCATGTTTCTCCAGCTGTTTTGCCACTCAGCTATCAAACTGTGGTATAGTATCTTGTCTTGATGGTATCAGGAATAAAGTGAAGAATGGAAGATGTATACCTTTGGTTTCAATTGTTGAGAGGCCAGTGAAAAGGACAAACAATAACCTAAAGCAAGGTAATCTGTTCAGGTTGTGTAAACAATGTGTCAGAGAAAATATTATAATCAATTGCTGAGTTTTATTGGTAGGGAACTGAACCATAGTTCCTGTTATTGTACTTTAATTCTATATGTGACATACATAAATTAAATAGGCATATTTTATAAATTCAGGTCTTAAGCAGAGGCTTAAAGTTAGGTCCCTAGCTCTATATTTAGGTACTTCAGTGCAAGTGGCCTGATTTATGGAGATCTGAGCAATTGGGAGCTGGGAGTAGAGAAATATTAGAAAATTTAAATATATAAATGTGAGATGAGAACAAGAGAGCTTCGTTATTGCAGAGTATCAAACAATAAGCTATGTGTAAAGCCAAAACCAGTTTGCACAATTTATTCATGGGAACTATATTTTGTTGTAAATTGAAAAGTAGGCTGAACCATAATCCGATTCAATGACTTCTCAGATGTCACCCCGAAATCAACACTGTATCTGAGTGTTAAAAGAACTAAAAAATCAAAGTTAAATGAGTTCATTTTACGCTGGTCCAACATAAAGCTGGCCAAACCAATATTAGAAAAGTGTTTAAAAATAAAAACAACCATACAAGCTTGTGAGCCAAGTTCCAACCTGTTTTTTTATTTTTTTTATGGTCATTATAAAGTCTGGAAAATATGGGTGCAGAATGGAAACACTAACGCCACCTTAATATAATAGCAAGGTGGTGTTGCTATAAAATGAGGTGGAATCTTAAACAATATAGTAAACCTGCCAAATCCCATTGACTGCAGGGGATCTTCCATGTTTGGCACTCTCTCAATTTCACATTAGACATTTTAAATGACTGCATCTCTTTCCAATTTACAAGTGACTGCTGGGCATTTAGTTTTTCATAATGTTGACTTTAGCATTCTTCAGTGCTCTTAACATATTCTTGATTTAGAGCCATTTTATGACTGCAGTGAATTGCCACAAATTGGGGGAAAGCTCATAAAATGACACAGAAAAATATTCCCAGTCTTACAGTATAATCAGAGTCTTGGGATCTTTGCTTTAGTATTGTTTTTGTTTTCACTTCCCGAGGTGAGCTTTAAAACTGAACAATATACAGGGCTTGAATCTGTTAAACTAAAGGTCCTTTGCACTGTTAGGGCAGCATAAATGGGCCATAAAAAGAAAGAAATCGTCTCCTGAGTATTCACCTCATGCAGGGAGTCAGAATAAGGGTTCTTTGCTAACCTGGTTTCAAGCCCTTATGCAGTATCATGGTTTGACTGAATGCATCCCTGTATTCCCCCACAGTACCACTGTAATAATCTATTCAAAATGTACTTTGTGAGGTATCATTTGGAAAGTAATCATTTGCTGGTCAACACTATCATGATTATTAGAAGTGAGTGGTGACATTGTATGTAAAATTCTGAACATAAGCTAAAATTATGACTGAAATGTGTCTACTGGACACATCTGAGGGGATGGTAAATCAATTTCATGAAGACCAAACATAAGCTGATCTCATCAAACCTGACCGACAACCACCAGTCCAGTGGCCATTCTTTGGCAGTGAAAAGCAGGGACAGATTGATTTTTGCATTTTAACAAACATCATCCTGGAACCTCTCTTACCACAAGATACCACGTATCCATCCTCACAGGTGGAATGAACTTTATTTAGGGGTAACCCTCAGAAAAATGAATTTCAAAGGGTAATTGAACTAAAACAGGGAAGGACAAGAATACCACAGGTATTTTATCTCTCTCTCACTTTTTCACCTGAGAAGGAAAAGAAACTAGAGACTGGATTTAGGAAGGTGTTCTGATCTAAGAATTTGGTCAGTTTCGTTGCTTTGGACATACGTGGTAAGAATTTTATCTTGAACTAAATCTAGTTTAAATTTTAGTTACTAGAAAGCATTTTATCTTTTTTTTTTCCTCTTGCAACCATTTCTGTACTTTAATACCTTATTACTTCTTCCATTTTGTAGTTAGTTAAACTTGTTTTGTTCTTTAATCAGAGCAAACCCAGTCTTATCTTTTAAACTGAACGGTGTAACTCCATTTAAAGTAGGAAACTTTTGTAAATTGACCCCTCCAATACCAGAACTGATGAGGAGATGGCTAGACAGTGCAAAACACACTTTTGGGGGTGGGAGGGAGAGCCAGGACCTGGGAGTATGTTGGGGTCACCTTGCAAGTGGTAACCAAGGCTGGTGGAATCCAGAGTATGAATGCAGTGTGCTGGTAGACTGCAATTATACACAAACACTCAGGGTGTCATTTGCATGCTATTTATGAGATTGGGACTTACAGAAACATCGCATTGTATGGTACCAAAGATTTCAGGGCAGATGGCGACACAGCCCTTTGCTGATCTGGATTGCACAATGAAATGTGGTAGATGAAGATGTATGTGTGGGGCCGAAGAATGGGATGGGTGAGATTGCCATGCACTGAACTATGACTATTTGATGTTTCCTGTGGCCTGTAGGAACAACACTATCTAGCTTTGAGGCCGCTATAACTTACCCCAGTACCCAGACAGATCCCTAAATGGCCCCCAAATAAAGGAAGAACAAAGATGACTTAAAGGTGGGCCCCAAATGCAGGAACAGAGTAATTGAGAATCAAGGAATAATCCAGAATTATTTCTAAATCTAATAATATGACATTCCCTGGTTTTTCATGTCCCAGCAATTACTATATACATTTCTAAAACATCAATTATTGCTGTGTCTGAGTTTCATTGCCTATTCTTTCTTGTTGCCTGCAGTTTAAATCTTGCTGCTTGTTGTTTATTGAGGTTGCGTTTTGAGTACGTGAAGACACATTTGAGTATGTGAAGGCATATTTTTGGGTCTCCATACAAATCGAATCTACATAACTGCATAGATGAGCTAAAGGGGTGATGCTTTTCCTTTAGCCACAGCTGTTTTATCAGTAGATATGGCCAATCTCCTGGGAACAGAACCTCCTGCTTGCAAAGGGGTTGAGTTTGAGAAGGGTGCTGTGTACTGGGAATTCCTAGTCTGTGGAGAAGAATCTCAGGCTGGAGAACTTAGTTATGTAGATTCTTCTGTCCATTGCATCACATGTACAGGGGAACTAGGAAAAGAGCCCATGGAGACTCATGGAAGAGGTAATGGGCTCTGAGGTGTAGGCAGTGGGATTCTCTTCCCTGCTCATTTGCTCAGCACCTGTCCAGGTTGTTGGGTCAGATGCCAGCCCAGAATTTCAGTCCAAGGTAAGAGGGATTTTTGTAAGTGAGAACTGTGGCTAAACAAATCTCAGAAGGATCAGTGGAAGTCTGATTTTATTTATACTTGTTAGATTTTTGAAATTGGGTTGGAAAGCTAATTAGAACAGACCTTCCTTGGGGAACTTCTGTGGCTTCTGCTCTTGGTCCTGGCCAGAAACTAGAGGTGAAAACATGGAACCTGGACAGCTATTTATATGAACAATTCACAACCTCACAGAAGTTCCCTTTAGGCTTGGTTCTAAACATGGTGAAGGTTTTATTTGTAGAATGAGAGAGGGAAGCTCTTCTTATCTGATCAAAAATTAGTCTTTTCCCTTCCTAACATAAAGTTATTTTCACCACAAGTGAAAGCTCTGAAGTACATCAGGCAAAAAAACAGACTTCACCCATTTAATACAGTATGAAATTTCACTTGCAGCTCCATTACTACATCAATCAAAAGTTCACTGGGGGAATTCAGAAATCTATCTCAGTATTCTTGAAAGATTATATATTATTTTAAATAGTTGAGGGGAAGGAACTGAATTTTTTAGTATCATGTGAAGGAGCCTATTATATAATCAGCTTTAGTAGACTATATATCATGGCTCCACTTAGCGTGCTAAAGAATTAGATTTTAAAAAGTATCCTTCCTCTATCTGCTATTTTTTGATGCTCAACGCATCTGACTTCCATTTTAGTCTTTTTCAAAAGCAGACTTAAATTTCGTAGAGCTTCAAACATTTATTTTGGAAGTGTAACATATCAGGTAACTGACTTAGTGAAGGCCTGATTCTGAGTACATGTACACTAGTATAAATTCATTGAAATCAGTGCATTTAGCCTGATGTGAAACCAGCATTGGGGCCTCTAATGAATAGGTGTGTTATTACCAGATAATGAGGAGGCAGCATGCTCAGGACTTCATACTGAGTCTTTCTTGAAGAGAAGCTGAAAGCAGAAGAACAAACAAGAAGTCCTATGGCACTTAAAAACTAACAAATATATTTATGGCATGACCGTTCATGGGAGAAAATCCCACTTTGTCAGATGCTTTGAAGATGGGGGAACTTACCTGAAAGTTCATGCAATAAATAAATTTGCTAATTTTTAAATGCCACAGGATTCCTTGTTTGTTTTACTGAACTAGACTAATGTGGCTAGCCTTTTGGAACTTGAAAGCAGAAGGAACCAAACAGACAGGTTTTCCTAGCACAAAAACAACCCTCCCATTTATCACTATGGCATCCTCAATGATCTAAGGTAACCTAAAACACCACATATTCCTCCCTTTCTAATGAAAACACCCCCCACCACCACCACCTCCATGGAAAGAAAAAGCTCTAAACTGGGAGATGAGGGTAGACTGGTCCACTTCCAATTATTCTGCCTCATGATGAGGTGGTTGCCACTAGCTAAAGATTTAGCCAAATAGGAGGCCTTCTCTCTCCTAGGTGGATTACTGTGTATTTCTGGTGTGTGCACACCAGATGGTGGTATTGGTGGTAATGTGACCAGAGGTACCGGAGAAGTAGCAAGAACTGGAGAGGATGTTGTGTCCGGTTGGACTGGGGAGCAGGGCCATAGCTAGGCTGAAGCGAAAGGGGCAATGCCCCTGGCATGGAAGTCTAGAGGGCTCAGGTCCCAGGGACAGATCCGCTCCCAGCAGCAGCTGGGGGGAGCCGGATCCATCCTCTGCACCCTTTAAAATTCAACACCTGGGGCATCCAGCACTGCTGGAAGTCACTGCCATGGCAGATTGCAGGGATCCAGATCCATCCCTAGCCACTGCTGGAGATTGCGGGAAGCTTTTACTGCCACCAGCAGGCCAGGGGGGTCTGTATCTGTCCCCAGCTGCCGCTGCCTGGCTGGGGATGGATCTGGATCCCCCCCCCGGGCCATTGGCAGTGGTGGAAGCTTCCCACTGCCTCTGGCAGTGGCTGGGGATGGGTCCAAATTCCCCTGGTCTGTTGGCAGTGGTGGAAGCTTCCCACTGCCAGCCGCAGGCTGGGGGGATCCAGATCCACCTTAGATCGGGGCTGGCGGGGGGGGAGGTGCATCTGGTGCTGCTTGCCCCAGGCGCAAAAACTCCTAGTTACGGCCCTGCTGGGGAGGAGGCTGAAGGCGTTGAAAAGGTGACTGGAGCAGCAGAGACATGGACAGCTGATTCATGACCTGTTGATGTATCACCTGTCAGGGGTGAAGTCAGCCTGAGATGTGTCCTCAGGAAAGGTATGACCAGGTAGCAACTGATCAACATGTTGCTGCCAAACCAGACCATCCGCTGTCTGAACAGAGTAGGAAACAGGTCCTGTATGGGCGATGACTGTCGCCAGAACCCATTTAGCTCCCAAAGCATGCTTTTGAGTGAGGATAGGCTGTCCGATATCAAAGATGCGATCCTTCATTCTCACTGTTGGTGTTGAACCGCTTGCTATGTTGCTTGTGGTTTCAACAAATCAAAGCAAGAGCTCAACTGCCAGGAAAGCTGGAGATGCTTTAATCGTAGCCTGCAAAATGTATCTGTAGGATAACAAGAAGTTGTCCCGACACTTCTGAAGAGCTTGCTTCATAGTCTGTACAAGCCTTTCAGTAAGTCCATTGGTGGAAGGATGATACAGTGCTGACCAGATGTAATACATTATATTGGCCTTCATAAAAACTTTCAAAATCCTGAGGAATGAACTGCTGTCCATTGTTGCTCACCAGCTGTTCTGGAAGACCATAATGACTAAAGAAGCCATGTAGATTCTGGATAGTGTTTTCTGTAGTAGCTGATTGCACTACAGAGACTTCCAGCCATTTAGAATGGGCATCAAAAACAATTAAAAATGTACATCCTTCAAATGGGCCAACAAAATCAACATGCATACATTTCCATGGCCTTTTGGGCAGTCCCTGAGTGAAGGGCTGCCAGCTGAAGTGTGTTCTGGATGCTCTGACATGAGGTAGAAGTGCTAGCTATCTCTTTGATGGCTGTGTCCAAGCCCGGCCACCAGAAATAGCCTCGTGTGATTTCTTTCAAGAGCAGTATGCCACGGTGACTTGAATGGAGCTGTTCCAACAAATGTGGTCTTAATGGAGGTGGGATAATGACACACATGTCCCACAACAAACACTCAGGCTGAGCTGATAACTCCATCCTATATATGTAGGGGAGGAGGTCAGGTGAAACCTGGGAGTCAAGTTAAGGATGTTCTGTGCGTCATGAGATCTACAACTTGAGACAGTACTGGGTCAACGCATGTCGCTGTCTTCACTTGAGTAGATGTGATAGGTGTTTTCTCTACCTGTTCAAAGTAAAAGATTCTTTCCTGGCCCAGATCTTGATGATATACTGGTAAGGGTAGCTTTGAAAGACTATCTGCATTACAGTGCAACAAGGATTGCCTATACTTGATCTCGTACATGTATCTGGAAAGTATCAATGCCCATTGTTGAATATGACTAGTAGCCAAAATTAGAATGCCTGTGTGTGGTCCCAAAATCAATGTCAAGGGCTGATGGTCGATGAGAAGCATGAACTTTTTTCCATCAAGAACTGGTGAAATATTTGAATGCCAAAAACAATGCGCAGCGCTTTACATGTGATTTGAGCATAGTTAGTTTCTGCCTTGGTCAAGGTATGTGAGCAAAAACAATAGGCCTCCTTTCAGCTGAAGGCATAATGTGGGACTATACTGTCCCAACTCCCTAAGGGGTGGCATCGCAGGCCAGCTGTAGGGGGTATAGATAGATCAAAATGTGTCAGAACCCTAGAGTTTATCAGTGCAAGTGTAACTTTGTTAAATGCAACATCACAGGCTTCAGTCCAGTTCAAGCCCTTGTTTGTCCCAAGGAGCTCATGTAAGGATTTCAGCAGTGTTGCTAACTGTGGAATAAACTTGCCATAATAGTCCAATAGTTGATTCACTATGCAGGCCACACATCAGTCTGTCACACAGCATCTCCCCAGCTTGTTTTTTGAAGTCGCAGTGTGCCACTAGTGTCTTCAGAGCTGCTGAAAATTGTACAACTGATTCACTTTCACCTTGGTTGACAGAATCTATCTTTCTCTCTAATTACCAGGCGTTTGGAGGGAAAATGTGCTCCCAGAACTTCCACTAGGTCACAGTAAGGTTTTTGTTCCGGCTTCTCTGGATAAAGTAAATCACATAGCAAACTCTAAGACTGAGCTCCAATAATTGTTAGGAAAAACTGGTATCTTCTTCTCATCAGTTATATCATTTGCTATTACAAAATTTTGAAATTGGGCTGTATATTTTTCCCACATTAGACAATTCATCATATGCGCCAAGTGGTGGCCCAGTAAGTGAAGCCATGCTGTCCTCTTGTGGGTATTATTTATCCATTCCCTTGTACTTACAGTGGGCTGCTCAACTTTCAGAACAGCCAGCCAGCTAGCCCTAGGTCAAACAAATGAGCTTTCAGAGCAACAACCCAACCCCCAGGCAAGCAGTAGATAAAAATTACGTTCCTTACATTGAGGTCTGGTTTTCCTTAGTTGCCTGGCTTGTTGAGAAAAGCCAACTCTATCTTCTATCCCATCCTCACCACCAGTGTAATGTATAGGTGGGTTATCACCAGATAACGAGAAGGAAGCATACTTGGACTTCATACTGAGCCTTTATTTAAGAGAAACTAAAAGCAGATGGAACCAGACAGACAGGTTCCCCTGCACAAAAACAACCTGCCAGTCTACCACTGTGGCAGCCCTCACGATCTAAGGTAATCAAAAACACCACAGGCCCAAATTAAAATAACATTTGTATGTTTTATAGTAAAAGATTATCAGATGTATATCCTACAGGACCTGATATTTAGTGGGTGTTGGAAGAAAAATTTTTATTAGCTGAAAAAGTAACTTTTGCACACAACTAAATGTAATGCATGTAAGATTAATTGAACTACTCATACAAGTTAAGTTGTGTGCAAGTTTTTGCAGGAATGGTGCCTTAAATTATTAATCAGTGTACTACTTCACCAAATTATCTACAATGCTTGTAATATTTTTGAGTCCTCATTCAGAAGTTGTCAGCATAAAAGCAAGGCCATTTCTTTCAGGAATTAGGTATTCTGTAGAGGTTGGAAGGAATATGAAACTATAAATTTCAAGCTTTAACAGAATTTATTTAGTTGGAAGATGAGCAGGAAATGGAATGTTTTTAGACAAATGCTTAATGAAAACCTTTTAACCTATCAGATAACTAGACTACAGTTGCTATTCAAATTTATGTTCTCAGCCTGCAAACATTTTCTCACACAATTAATTTTACTTATATACTTAAAGTTAAGCATATTGTGTGTGTTCAAAAGCAAGGCCTTAGTTTTCGTTAAAATGAAATAAAAGATGGGGAAGAAAGACTGGATAACCTAGGCATTAGAAATCATTTGTATTTCTTCACATTTAAGGTAAAAGTAGTTTTTGTGGGTCCTCAATGGAAGTATTAAAATCATCATAATTGATCTGCGCAAACTGCACCCAGTCTACAAAGTATATATTAAAGAATGAGCTGGACTGCAAACTTCTAAATCCTTTAGACTACTCAAACTCAACAGAGAGGAGTAGCACAGCATGCCCTAAAGGTCAACAGCTTCTGGCTATTTTGAGCCGCATGTGAATGAGTTTCAGGACCTATTTCGGGGCATGCCCTGCCACAATAACCCGTTCCCTTTTAGGCCAGGTTGTTAGCTTGAGCACTGTTTGCTGATTGCGGTTGAGGCAGTCCTGTGAGAAGTGAGGCATCGCTGTAAGATGGGTTCTAAACCATGCACAATGTGGTCACAGCTGCTTGCTGATCATTGAGGAGTTAACAAAAATTGGGTGGTGCTGGATATGATAGTGCCTTTGACTACTATTATCTAGTAGATTGCATGTGCTCTGAGAAATGAGGTCTTTCCCACTCCCACACACTCCTTGAAAATAACCCCACTGGCAGGAGATGAATGAGGGAGGGTATGGTGAACTGGCCAGACTGGTCTGAAATTGTGTTGTGCTGCACCCTTTTATCTCCCCCTTACTTCTGATGTGTCTGCTGAAGGGCACCTCTAAAATAGCACACACCTAAGAAGCAAATGATGGGAGTACTCATCCAGACACTCTTGATAGCACTGCCACACTGTTTTTAAAGACAAAGAATTAAAAAAAAAATATTGGTTGAAAAGGCAGGCCTCAATCTAGGGAAGATGAACTTCCGGAGCTTCTAACTTGTTAGCTCCCTAACCCTTTGTGGATCCACTGATATATGGAGTATTCCTCTTTGGGAAGTGCTGTCTCCTTCTACAAGTTTTGGAATAGTAGAAGAACTGTTGGTGTGACTGCTCCTTGCTGAATGCCACTCAATTGATTGGGCATATATAGCAATCGTACTCACAGTTTGGTGGGGAATCACTGAAAAGGAAGAGAGAGAGATTATCTGGGGTCAGATTCTTAAGCAGCTGCTTTGAATTTCAGTCAAACCAGAATGAACAAGGAGTCCTGTGCCACTTTTTCCTTCATGAGCATAATCCTACTTCATCAGATGCATGAAATGGAAACCGCAGTGTGTGTGTATATATAATATGCAGAGATGGATAAGTCACAAGACCAAAGAGAATTTTAAAGGAACCGTGACCTATAGCTATAGAGCACTTCCATGGCTGACAAAGCTGTGGCAGAGTTGGACCAGAGGAGAGGAAAGAAGCATGTAACTTGAATAGTTGGGAGTGGGGAGAAGGAAGACAGACAAATGAATTTAAAGAAAGGAGTGCAGGTAGGAAGATTAAAAATGAACACATGTGCTGGCCTGCTCTGAAGAGTCTTCAGTCATGGAGGGGGGAGAGTTTTAGAATGAACGCTTGATTAAGGTGAAGTTGCCTGACTTCCAAGCAACTTTTTATAAGTCAGGTTGTGGGCAATTTATTTCATACATGTGTAGTCACACCCTGGCATTAAGCATCTAGGGTGCTGTTGGCGCTATAGAAATAGTATCGTTACTCCAGTTCTGGTGTGCTCTAACTCCCAGCTTTGTATGTGAGTATATGTAAAATTACTAGGAGACTTGAACTGCATGGGAACTAGATAACCTACTTGCAGGAACACTGCTCCTTCCAGGCACTGCCACAATTCTTGGGTAAAAGAGAGATTTATTTTATTTTCTTTGGAGCACATGAAGCAGTCAAATATACATCAGACAACATGACTGCTCTGGTGTGGTCAGCATTCATAGCCCTTTTTGCAATTTGAGCAGCTTAGAAGATGAAGAGTGGGTATTCTGAACTAAGTCAGGCCCTCAAAGTTTAAAATATGAGAAAGAGGTAATGAGTGCATGCAAATATTGCATAAGTTTGTGCATGTTTTGATGTATAAACACCTAAGACTTAAGGAGCCAGATACTACAGACTTTGCACTTGCAGGTTGTCCAGAAGTCATCTTAGCATTCAGGCTATACAGTTCCTGAATTTTTGTGTGTGTATTGAAAAGCACAGTCCCAAGTTTTTCTCTCTTACAGGCTGCTGCTATTACTTGATGTTTTCAGATGTGTATATCATACTATTAAACAGTGGCTTAGAATATGGAGATCAGATTATCTACCAGTGAGGAACAAGAGTGCAAATAAAAGGCAAAAGTATGAAAATTGAGTCTGCACAATTTTATGTATAGGCCTTTGCAATCTTGTTTCAATTCTATAAACACAAGGGGCACCACTTTTTCAGTATCTATAAATATTTAATTATTGTCAAAACTTTAATGTTCCATTTCTAGGAAATGCATTAGGCATCTATCACAGCAAGTTGTAGTACAGTAAATTTGTCAGGAAAAAACACTGCTGTCAAGTTTATTGCTTTGAATCATAAAGGTGTGCTATAAGTATTTCCTGGTATAATTTGTAGATGGTCTACATTTTTTCCCTTGCTCTAGTGTCTTAAAATTCATGGCTCTGAAGTCACGACCATGAACTGACAGACTGTAAGATATGTTAGCAAAATGCAGAGTGACCATAACAAAATCCAATCACATAATTCAGATTTCAGTTCACTGGAGAATAAAATATTAATTTGGGACAAATAGGGCTTTTTTTTTGTTCTGTTTTGGTTTTTATTCCTATGCATCAACTGAATTGTGTCCCATCTTTTTCTTTTGCTCAAGGCATTTTTTTCTTTACTGTGTAAAAGTCATAGTCAAAGCAGAGAGTTGCATCTTTATAACTTTAGACGTGCTTTTTACAGTGACTTAATGGAATCTAATGAGCAATTAATGGCTTTAAAATCAACAGGACTCCTAGATTGCTCAATAACCTGAAATTAATTATTTATAGCAGCTTTCAGTCCTCCATCTTGTCTTTCATTTCAAAGGCACTGTGTCTACCACCGCAGTTTTCCAGTCAACAATTGGCATAGAGCCAGATTTATAGACCTATTTCATCACAGTAGAAAAATATAGCAAGTTCATGCATAATTGTGTTGCAAGACATAAAACATAGTGCAACTGAGTTACTTTACCCTCAGTGGTCAGACAATTAACATGCAAACCAAGCCTTGTGTCTTCCGATGCTATTTGTCTGCAAAGGGGCAGCCATGTTGTTCTAGTTCAGTAAAACAAACAAGAAGTCCTTTGGCACGTAAAGACTAACAAATTTATTTATTGCATGAGCTTTCGTGGGAGAAAATTCCACTAATGAAGTGGGACTTTCTCCCATGTATGCTCAAGCAATAAATAAATTTATTAGTCTTTAGGTCCCACAGGACTCCTTGTTTGTTTTTATTTGTCTTGACAGTCTCAGGATAGCTTAAATATACATAGCTTCAATTAGCAATTTATGCAAATAAAGAAATCTAATCTTAGAAAAAATCCAGTTTTCTGTAATTAAACCTGTAAGCGTCCCTCATTACAGAGAGTTTCTTGTTTAAAAGGAGTTTAAGAACTTATCAGGAGAGATGTCTGAGGCATATCAATTTAGTTATTAAAGAACAGGTTAGATAAGATGTTAATGGGAATGATGTAAGGAGGTTATTCTGCAAATTGCTGGGGGTGAGTGAGTAAACTGTTGCCTTTTGACTATTGCTTTTGTTCTTATGTTACTTACTGTACTATACAGCTAGTCCTCACTTAGTGACCTACTCGTTTAGTGACCCCTCAGAGTTATGACCAGCTCTCTGATGAGTTGGTATTATGGCGATGTACGAGAACTCGCATCAACTCTCTCAGATTACCTATATTTACAGTACACTATGCAAACTAAGTTCAGTACATTAGAGCTTAAAACATTTAAAATATATATTAAAAATGTTATAAATGATGCAAAGGTGACATTAAAACTATCTACCGATGGTTGAAAAACCCACTACCAGTAAAGTACATTATGCTTGAAATACCGGCAAGGGCTGCTCCTCGTTTAGTGACCAATTCGTTTATCAACCGGGTTTCAGGAACGGAACCCGGTCACTAAGTGAGGACTACCTGTACTGAAAAGTGTGCTTTGCTGTAAGCCTTCAGAATCTTGCAGTACATTAAATAACCAAAAAAAGGGAAGAGGGATCATTTCACCCACCTTTGAAATGGAAACAGTGTCTGTAGTAAAATGCAGAACTGAGTAACACTACAGAAACGATTATGAGATGAAGCACTAAATGACACTTCCAAAGGTAAGTTAGGGTATCAGGCAATGATACTCTTTCCTTTGAGTCATAATGAATCAGTACCCAAGGATGGTTTTCAAATGTTGTTGTCTTTTGTATTAAGTCCAAATATTATCCTATAACACCATCCTTGGGTATCGGAAGCAACGTGTTCTGAGGGCCTGATTCTACATCACTCACTTATATTGAATAGTACTCAATTATCTAATTACTAAAGACTTTTGAGGTTGCAAAATTGGACCCAAAATTATGAACACTAATTGCATTATCTCCTTACTCCATTGGGGGGTTTTCCTACTAACCTCTAACTTTGCCTATGATTCTGTTGGGATCATAGCATCAGTTGTTGTTGTGAGGTGTGTAATTCAATAGCTTTCCAAATATTCACTTCTGAACTTGTATGTTTTTATGGTTCTTTGTAAGCACTCTTGTTCCTCTGTTAGCTATTCTTTCCCCTGGGCATTACATAACGATGAATTATTATGACTTTACAGTGGTGTTTAGAAAAAAAAACTTTACATTTTAATGAGACAAGAAAAGAAGGTTGAAGGATTTTTTTTGCTTTTTTGTTTTTGTTTTTAAATCGTTCCTTTCTAATACTTCACTCCACTCTTAGAAATCTTATGTGGTTATTAGTAATGTGAATTTTGATTCCTTCCTTTATCCCTGGCAATGTAGTTAATGCTGTATAATACACAAATAAAGCTACCCTCATCTTGACAATATTACAGTCTTTCAGGGTTGGCCCAAGGGTTTTTGGCACTGTAGGCAAACTATGACTTTGGTGCCCCCTCCCCAAGTTTCATAAGAAATAATATATTAATAATAGGAAAAAAAATTCAATTCTGTCTAATTTGGTGCCCCTCAAAGCTTGGTACCCTAGGCGACCGCCTAGTTCACCTATATGGTTTGGCTGGCTCTGCAGTCTTCTAAAATCTTAAGTGGATTGTGCATGGGTGCAGAGTGCTGCATGTACAAAGCAGGTTGAAGGACTGGGGGCCCAAAGGTGAGCACATTAAAGACAAGATAGGCTGGGAAACCCAAAGGGAAGGAGAACACATGTTAGTTTTTACAACTTAAAAACTCGCCTCTAGGTCTTTCTGGAAAAAAATGGATATTGAATAAAGAAAGAGGCAGTATCCTGTTGAGCAGGGATGGGGAGGCAGCATGAAGAAATGTTAGTCTGGAATTGAAATGCAAGTGGAAGTCACTCTACAAAATTACACTCTGGATTTGGAACCTCATATTGGAAAAACAATTAAGTGGCAGTGTTGAGTCCAAAGTTTCATGCTTTTGATCATTATTTGAGAAGCAACTTTATTGAAAGCCCTGCATCTTAATTGTCAGATGAGAAGCCTCTACCTGCTAATGATGATTCTGACTTTGTGTTGGCTCTCAGCTGTCACTATAATATGGCTACAAATTACAGTATTTCTAAGTTTGTTTACAAGAGGCAAAACTGGGTCACTGAATCTTAGCATTTCAGCCCTTTGAGGGTAACTTGCCCTCTTTGCTGCCTAAATGTTTGGCACTCAAAGATGATGGTGGAGATCCAGTAAACCAGATTTCAGTTTTCTGACACAATCTTTTACCTGAGCATCACAGGCAACTGGGGTGTGAAGAGGGAAGGTGATATGACAACCCCAAATTTTTAATTTATTTATATACTCATCTCAACAAAGGCCTTTGTCCTGTATCTAGTGATGAGAAAGGTGAGAGAAATGAGAGATTTGAGAGTGCCAAGAACTGGATTATTTCTCTTGGTCTAGTGAAAAATGGTTGGTGCTGCAGGCCACCTTCTGGGTATGACTGAGATACCCTTACTGAATCCCTGCTTGGAGTAAGACATTACCTTTTGCAGAGAGTACAAGAATCTCTCCCTCAGTTGACATGTCAAATGCTTACTGGATTAGTGGTGTTAGAATGGGCTGAACATTGCTAGAGAAGATGAAGCTTTTCCCTTACCACAGGGTTTGGCCTCTGCTGTATTCATGAGACCTGCATTTGTGTCCTGAGGGCAGTAAGGAATTTTATACTTGGAGAAGATCATTGAAGCAAAGCCAGAAAAGCTTCAAAGGCTATACATCTCTGTTATTGTTTATCTGTTGACGGCCCAAGGTAAATATAGAAATCCTCTCTAATCAAGTCTTCCAGTTTAGTCTTTCTGCAATTCAGTGTAGATGCATCAGTTCTCAGTAGGAAAGACACAACAAATGTCAGGTGGCGATAAAGGAGTTTAGCTAGGCTTTGTTCTCGTTCTTTCCAGTGGCTATACTTTGTCTCAAGGGGATTACAAAGCTTTGTTGGCTGAAAGAAATTCCGTAATCAACTGGCAAGCAAGCATCTAGTGTGGATGGCCAGCTTGCTAGGCCTCGTAAGGTTGTGAAAGAGCTTGAAGCTATTTGCACATTACTCTCTTGTAGGCCTGCTTCATCCCAATGATAGATGCATCACTTCTTCACTTGTCAAAGAAGTGGACTATGGGGACCTCCAGAATGCCCCATTAAGCATAAACAAACGAGACCTGCTTTCAATCCTAAAAATCTCTCAGTAGGTTACTGATAAATGCAGCAATAATCTTGAAGTGTTTTACCTGACAAAAATGAACATGTCATATGACTTAGCAACCATTAGTCTGAGGTGAATATTGTTGTTACAAGCTGGGATTCAGAACTCCATTCTTCAGTTCTGTAGTACTGGAGTCTTCCCTGTGTCAGCCCATGTTATTCCCCAGATTTAACATTGAACAAGCATTTAAATATGTTTACTGACATTATTATATGCCATTATGGAGAACTCACTATTTCCTACTTTTCTCAAAGACATAGTGAAATTAATTTTAAATGACTAAAAATTACCTGTGTTAATGTCCATATGAATCAGCAACAATTTATAATTGTCTACTAAAATTTTAATACAGGCAATATATGAAAAGATCCAATGGTTGGAAGTTGAAGCTAGACAAATGTAAACCGGAAATAAGGCAGAAATTTTTTGAGAGAGAGTAATTAACTATTGAATCAAAGTACTGAGGGTTGCAGTGGACTCTCTATCACTTATCACTTTAAAGCAAGATTAGTTCTTTTCTAAAATATATGATCTAGAAATTATTTTGGGGATGTTCTGTGTCCTGTGTTAGACAGGAGTTCAGACTAGATGATAACAAGGGCCCCTTCTGGCTTTGGAATCTGTGTAACCTGAAATATAGTGGTTTAACATCATCATTTGATTTTTGAAAATCTGTGGCAGATTTAAGTTTTCCATTTCCTAATCTCACCCATATAGCTTCTTTAAAATAGTGTCATTGTTATTTCATGGAACAGGAAACCATGAAGTTTTACTCATACGAATTGTCACAAAAAGATTTAAGTGAGTCAGTCTCTTTCCTACATAACCATTTTCCTATTCCAGTTGGTATCAGAGAAAAAAGACTTTAAATCAGTCTTTGTTTGAGCCCAGAGCATGAGTTATGTTTGTCATAAACAGCCTGTGAAAGTGCTCCAATTGAATGGTCTTTTCTACTTCATGCCTCTTCTAGAGGGCTCATAAATTTATTTCTAATGTTTGCTAACTGCTTTACAAAAAAACAAAAAGAAAAATGTAATGCTATATAGATCACACTATGGAAATCATTGAGCTGTAGGACAGCTTATGGGAGACTAGAAGAAATGTAAGATTTTGGATTTTCTGATGTGTATGGTGGAAGCCAGAAGTGTTGATTAGCTTTTTAAAGAAATGGGGGAGCGAATGGCACTAAATGTGAAAGAAAGCATATACATAGTCAAATATAGTCAATCTTAAATGAACCAAACTCTATCATAGAATCTCTATGGATAGAAATTCCATCCTTGCATAAGAGTATAACAGGAGGAATGTACATCAACCACCTGACCAAGATGGTTATTATAATTGTAAAATGTTCCAGGAGATTTGAGAAGCTGTAAGAATAGAAAATTCAGTAATGGGAATTATTCCATTAATTCCTGATTTTGGAGCAGCTAATCCTGAAACTCACAAAGGAAGAAGCAATTCTTGATTAGGCCTAAGTAGAGCACAGAATCTGGTTCAAGAGGTAAGATGCTCAGTAATAGTGAGTATAATGTAATTCCATTTAACATTCTTGTGCTTAGGGAAAATACCAAAGGAGCCCACTATGGTAGCATTAAATTTCAGAAAGCGGAACTACGCAAAGATGCCAAGTTCCAAAGGGGCAGCTGTGTTAGTCTAGTTCAGCAAAACAAACAAAGAGTCTTGTGGCACTTAAAGATTAACAAATTTATTTTTTGCATGAGCTTTCGTGGGAGAAAATCCAACTCTGGTGAACTGGGAGTTTCTCCCACAAAAGCTCACGCAATGAATAAATTTGTTAGTCTTTCAGTGCCACAGGACTCCTTGGTTGTTGTACACGAAGATGAGAGAGCTAGTTAAATGGAAATTGAAAGGTACAGTCACAAGTGTGAAATGTCTACAAGTTTCATGGGAACTTTTTAAAAATAAAATAATAGGTGCTTAAGTTAAATGTATGCCTCCAAATTAAAAAACGTAGCTAGAGGACCAAAAAAGTGCCATCAAGACTTCACGAGCAGAGAAAAAGAGGTGGTTAGAAGTAGAAAAGGCATTCTTTTGGAAAATGGAAGTCAAATTCTAGTAAGGAAAATAGAATGGAGCATAGACTCTGATAAGTCAAGTGTAATAGTAGAATTATGCAGGACAAAAAATAATTTGAGGGGCAACCAGCAAAAGACACATATTAGCAGCAGAAAAGTTAGGTAAATCAGAATCAGTGGGGACAACTGGATAATTAAGGTACTGAGGAGGCAACAAGGCTGTTGTGAAGTTAACTGAGTTCTTTGCATCAGTGTTCACTGCAGAGGATGTGAAGGAGATTCTCACACAAGAGCTATTCTTTTTAGATGACAAATCTAAGGTATTGTACCAGATTGAGGTGTCAGGAGAGGTGGTTTTGGAACAAATTGATTGATTAAACAGTAATAAGCAGACAGAACAAGATGGTATATACACCCAAAGAATTCAAATATGAAATTGCAGGATTACTAATTGTGGTATGAAAATAGTAGCCTTATTATGAATCTAATGATTTTAAAAGAGATACACGTGTATGCAGGTTTAGTTTACAAGGTGTAGGTTGAAACATTTATAATTTTGGTTAGGACATGAAAAATAGCTTTTTACCTGATTGTTATTTTATTGCTTTGACTGTCTCCCAGTTATTTAGCCAACTGCTGATCCCACTGAAGTCAGTATAGAAATTCACATGGACTTCAGAGGGAGCAGCAGTGGCTCCACTGTGAGAAAGTAATGCTTGTTGTTATTAATATCTTTTTGTCCTCAAGTTGTGAAAATAGCATTTGTATGAAGACTAACACAACAAGTGGTAGTGCAATGGCATATTGTCATCCGCTAACTTCTTTTCTTATGAATGTAAAGCTTAGATTTCAAGGGTCTTTCAGACACTTGGTGGGTGTTTTTTTGATCAAACTTTCATGTACCAGCTAAAGGAGTTTCTGAGATCAAATAAACAAATCTCTCTCCTAATTTTCATGTCTAGTCAGCCTATTTTCATCCACAATGTGTGAAATTTTTTAAATGAGCTTTGCACATCTGTGGTTTCATCTACATATTGTGATTTCTGTAGCCTTATTCATTATAGGTCGTGGGGGGGGCAAATTGTACGTTTCGTACTGAAAGTGATCTGTGGAATATTGTTTAATAAACTAAATGTATTAAGATGCTCCATTGAAAATGTTTGCAACAAAACTTCTAATCACACAAAACAAACTTGGGTTTGGATTTCATTAGAATTTAAAAACTCAGAAAGTTAGTCAAAATGTTCACCAGCCTCGATGAATATTCCAAGTGAACCTGACTTGGTTTATGTTTTGGATCAACTAAAATTTTAAGCAACTCTTAAAAATGTGTCTATTAAAGCTTTCTATTATTTTATGGATGTTCTAAAGAAGAGATGCATTTAGTTATGCAATTCTGACTGTAGACAGCTCTCTATTTGCTTGTTACTATACATTGGAACCAGACACAAACTGAAATCTGAATGAAAAGTATAATTAGAAAGAGAGAGAAGCTTTACTTGTGGAGACCTACTAGGCCCAGGCTCTGCCTCTTCCAAAAATTCCTTGATAGGAAGAATTATCTAGTGGCTACAAGCCAGGATTGAAATACATGGAGGTCAGCGTCAAAACTCCTAGTGACTTTAGTGGAACCAAGATTTTACAGATGGACTCCTCTGTTCCCACCTCTGTTGCTGGTCTGTAGTGTGACCTCGTACATGTCACTTCATCTTTTTCTGTATGTCTTTCCACCCTTTCTCTTACTTGTAGCTAGCTCTTCATTCCTCTAAGATGTAAAGTCTTTGTACTTGTGAAAAACATTAGTGTAGGGGAAAACCATCTTCTCAAAGACCAGGAAATAAACTGCTGTCATGATACACATTCCTTTCTAAAAACTGTAGAATAAAGTTTGCATGACAGTTTACTACAATATATGAATGTGGTTCTGTAAATGATTGTTGGTTACCTTAAAAAAGAACATATAGTGGGTGTGGTCTGGATGGCTCTTGATTGGTAATAGATGTAAAAAAGCCAATTCTTCTTAAGTATGTCAGTGCAGTTAAACCAGGGATGATCTTGGTGCAAAAATTTTACATCTAGTTAGTACCATTTCAGTGCCCAATGTGGAGGATTTTAGGATAACTTGACCAACAACCAGAAGCAATGTATAAGGTATCAGAATACTGGTACTGTTGTATTTTAACTTGTCTCTGTCTTAGTCTCTGCAGCTAGTTTTTTTCTTCTAGGTAAGAGAATCTCTGAGAGTCTTCAAAGCATGGCACTGTACTATGTGTGGCACCTACAGTTGGGAGAAAACTTTTAAAATTTAAATGTTGATGACCTAGGTGACAGGCTGCTTCCCAAGTCCAGTCCAATGTGCCACTGTGACCTTCCAGTTCTCACTCTTGAACCCTGTCTTACCCTGCTTTGCAGGTGACCACTCACTCCTGAGTTGGTCCATGCCAACCTCCTGTGTGTAATTGGTCCCAGGGAGTGAGTGTGTGACCAACAGGCACCTATGGAGTGGTCCCCAAGTGAGCACCCCCAGCCCCAGATACCACAGCAGGAACTTCTGTCTTACATGGATTGGGATCCTTCTTCAACCGCTATACACTCATGTCCATCCATTTAACATTAAAATGGATTGTGCCCAGTCTCCCTCGCTCATACCCTCTAAAGTCCACAAAGCTTCAGACAAAATAAATACTAGTTTATTGGTCAGGATATTATTTTGAGTATATAGCAAATCAATGCAGTTGCATTTAATTAAGCAGTCAGAAGTTCCCACAATCAACTATAAGTGATATATACAACATACTGTCTAATCACAGTACTACAACTATGCTCATTTCACCACTTAGGTCTGGCTGTGATGGTTTGCAGCCATTCTCTGCCTATTTCAGACAGAGCACCAGTGATGGATTTCCCATTAGGCACTGTAGGCACAGTGCCTAGAGCCTATGAAATTTTTAGGGCCTATGAAGGAGGGACAAAATTAAAAAAGCAGAAAAAATAAGGACAATCACGTGGTTTAGCATTAGAATAGTTTAAAGTACATCATGTCAATTGATGTAATTCAGTTGGCGTTTACCCCTCTTTTTGCACATTTTTGAGTGAAAGTGCCTAGGGCCTACGAACACCAAAATCTGGCCCTGCAGGGCACAGTCCTTCTTGTAGATGTTTCAAAATGCTAAACACTTCTCTCTCCTTCCAGGTATATGTATTCCTTTTTTCATTCCACTTGGCCCCTTCCTCTCTGTGCTGCTGTGTGATTCTCTTTACTTCTACCTGAGCTAGGGAGGGCATTTGCATTGCATTGCCTTTGTCATACAATTCTCCACCCTCTGTGCTAGAGATAGTCCTTAGGGTCTGTGCTATGTAATGTGCTTCACATCTGTATACATATGTGATGCTGCAGGAAACATGATGCCATAGTAACCCTGTAGACAGTTATGAGCTTTTATAAAGGGACCTGGCATGGCATAATTGGCATCAAACCTTACAATTACATTGCAAAAGTGAACAGGAAAGTTACATAGATCATAACCTAGGGGTGCACAGATGTGCATCCCATGACAACCTTTTATTTCAAATTTGATCCAGTTCAATTGTGGGGGTGGGGGGAAAACCACAACTCGGGTGGCCTGTGTGAAATGAGAGTGTGGTCTAAGTCTTAGGCTCTGATGGACAGCTAGTTCAGCAAGTTTGTGTTATCTTATGGCAGTGATTGGCAACCCAGTGAGGGAGGACAAGGCCTTGAATGGGTTTATGGAATGTGTCCCCTAGATGTGGGCCACTGTGTTTGTTGTGAGAGGAAAAATAGACATCAACTTCCAGGCTGCCAGTTTGACATCTTTCACAAGCACTAAGCCAAACAGGTAAAACCAGACTAACACATTTTATACTAACATAGCTGTTGTTATGCTTGCTTTCCACTCCACTACACCACACCAGCTGCTGTTCTTCAGGGGTCCCTCCTAGCTACTGGGCAGGCAAATATCAACATCCCTGGATATTGATATTCTTTGTGCCCAGTGGGGACCAGTTGCTGCTTGGGGGAAGTGGGAGAACCCTGCCATACTTGTGCTTTTTCAGTTGTCAACTTATAGATGGGGTGGAGTTACAAACAGATCACACACACACACACACACACACACAGATTTCATTTTCAATAGCTATCTTTTTATACTAAACATGGGGCCAACCCCAGGGTTTTTGGCATCCTAGGCAAACTATGACTTTGGTGCATCCACATGTTACAAGAAATAACATATTAATACATTTTTTACAAATGGAGAAAAAATTGACTTCCACTTAATTTGGTACTCTAAAGGCTGGTGCCCTAGACAACAGCCTAGTTCACCTATATGGTTGGTCCGTCCCCAACTAAACACAGGACCATTCTGTTCCAAAATCATTTAAAAAGAAACCAGTTCTGAAGATTCCTTTTTTTTCTCCAAGGGGAAGGAAATAGTTGAGTAAAATAGGCTTTTGTTTAAATCAGATAGCTAACAGACAATACCATGTGATGTATGTCTCTCACAGGAATGTCTCTCCAAGGGTCCTTTGTTAGATTAATTGCTGACTAATCTATTATTTTAAACTCATTCTCAGATTAGCCTTCTTCTCAAAAGTACATTATCTGGCTTTAGAAAGGGTACTTCAAAAGACTGTTTAAGAGTATAGATTCCCAAGTTTACAATACAACACATACTGCTTAGAACAGACACATCTGTGCTCCTTACTTTTGTCCTCTCCATCTAATGTCCCATTTAGGCAGACAGGCCTTGAGATAATAGAGTGTGAAAGAATTGTATTGTGCTACTAGAATTTGGAGGGAGCGAGACTAGATTATAAAGATAAGAAAGCACTTGAAATCTAGGTAGGAACCTGTTTCTTTATGCTATGTCTGTCTAACATTGTATTATTAAATCAGATGAGGATTTCTTTTCACATTTCTTAAGGCATTAAAACAATTTGGACTCTCAATGCATCTCTTTTTCAAACTATTTAAATCTTATTTGGACACGATTATAGAATTTACTGTACTTGTTTTAGTCTTCTGGGAGCTTCTCAGCTGTACCTAAATACATTCAAAATTGCATTTTTGCAACTTTAAATATCTGAACAGGAAAGATAATACTGGTAGAACCAGAAAAATCTTTCAGACCTATAGTAATATTTCAAGTGTACCTATTGTATAATTTTGTGGGGTGGAAAGGTACAGGTTGGTAAACGATTTTAAAAATGGTCTGATCATATCTTGCATTTTTAAATGAATGAACTTCGGCCATGCTTGTGCCCCTTTTGCATTTGCTTTCTATAAGCTTTATGTGCACTTGAGTTGCACTGGCATGAATATTAACAGGAATTAAAATTCAAAACCCCATGTGTAATTATTTACAAGCACGGAATTTGAAATGCGAAATGACCTATTTGGAGGGGAGGGCGGGCAAATCACCAAAAGTCAGAAGCTTTCTCCCAGATGGGCCAATATTCCAGCTTTGGTACTTGACTCTGATGACTTTATTCTCTTCCTAATTCACACTGTGTGAGTGAATCCCTGTCCAAAATCAAAACAACACCCTGTTAGCAGTGGGTGAGAAAGAACTCAAATTGTGTTCACACAGTTCACAACATGTGTTAGACAGTTGGGTTCTGGGTTCATTTCCTGAAGGAAGCAAATATCTTCCTATTACAGTAGTACAATATGGTACACATATGAAAGAGGAAACTTTTCTTTCTTTCTTTTTTTTTTTTAAACAGCTATAAATTCTGAAATGGAGCCTGGAGAGTAGGGAGGTCCCAACTGGTTTTGAGAACACGTTTGACTCTCTAAACAAGCTCACATACTTAGTGTGCCTATAATATGAAAAGTGCTTCTTACTAGAGAAAGTAAGGTCCCAGAATTTTCAGCTTATTTAACCTTCCTGTTCCTGCTATTAAATGGTCTGAAGTAGAGTCCTGCATGGATACAAATACATGGATCCATATCTGACCTGCATCCGCAAGAAATGGCCTGCGCATATCCGTGTTGTATCCATGGATGCAGATACAATGTGGATATCCCCCGATATCTGCATATTTGCAGGGCTCTAGCTCTGTGCAGATAAAAATATGTGGATCCGTATCCGATCTGCATCCACAAGAAATGGTCCATGGATATCTGTGTTGTATCCACAGGTGCAGATATAATGCATATATCCGCGGATTTGCAGGGCTCTAGTCTGAAGCACGGAGCCTTTTATATTGGCATTTGAACATGAATGGAGCTCCCATTCTGTAAGTTTCCCCCATCTTCAAAGTGTCTGACATCTGACAAAGTGGGATTTTTCTCCCACAAAAGCTCATGCAATAAATAAATTTGTTAGCCTTTAAAAGTGCCATAGGATTCCTTGTTTGTTTTAGATTCTGTGCTCTTAAAACCAAATTTAGACTCTCAAAATGAATACAAACATATATTATAGTGGCCAAAGAGACATTTGTACAGACCTGTATGCTGACTGGCTCAGGAATTGGGCACATAACTTCCACAGAGTTGCTGTGGAAATGATTCATGCCAGGAGCATGAGTAAATCCCAGCCCAGCAGGCTATGTAGATTGATCAGCAGACATTGAGCTAACAGATCTGGTTCTGGAATCATTTTGTTCTGTAGCCCCAACCTCGGAGGACCAGTGGAGGCTGGACCCTGATTTTGGAGATCTAGGGCTCTGCTTGTACATCTGTGTAGATTTCCCCTTGCATGTATGCATAAGAAAGAGCAGCCTCGGTTTGGCTTAGGATGATTTGGAGGTGTAGTATGGAGATACTAGGAGACACATTTGGTAGTACTTGGAATGATTTTTATAACCACAGATTGCTGCAAAAGTTCGTGTAATTCCTTCAGCAGCAGGATCTTCAAAGGCAAAAAGTGCTGAGTTAAAGATGAGGTAAGAAAAGATCTGACCCACCTACACAGGAGTGAGTATTTACATTTTAGTGCCTCTAAAATGGTGTTTATGGAATAATATTTAATAAGCAACAACATTTTGAATTTTCTCAGTCTGTTAGAGCCAAGCATTTTGGCTCATCACAAGGTGTTATGAAATAAAATATAACTGGATATGATGCATCAATTCAATGAAATGTCACACCTAGTCGTGGGTTGAGGGTCTGAATCATAATGCTTAACATCTTTCATATAAGAAGTACTTTGCAAACATCTTAATCGATAATATACAGTGTTGTCATTTTTTAAAATATGCAGTTTTAACTATTCTGCTAGGAAAACACTGGTGATAATTCATATTGAAATATTGGCTGCCAGTGAAAAGAGATTATTTTTTGTTGGGGATAGGTTAGCAATGGGAGGGAATTAAATAGAGAGAGGCCCAATTCATTTCTCTCTTCTAGCCCTGTCGGCTAATTAGTGGACAGTCTGTATGTGCAAGTGCCCCAATTATCACATCCATAGTACTAAGCATTGTTTAATTTACCAACTGGAAAGCCATTTAACAACATACAACATTTCTTGGCTGTATGTTTTTTTTCTTTCAAACAAGGAGGCCACAGTTGTACAAGAGCGCTTGTAGTACAGAAAGAAATGGTTCTGATGCCCCGTTTTGGTTAGGTGGTGAGCACCTTTGCCCCCTTTGTTTGATTTATATCTGAAAGTCAGAAGGTACTCAAGAACTGATCATGCATCATTGATATTAGTGGGTGCAGTATCTGGTCCTCAGACCTTTGCAGGATTAGGTCTTCAATGAGAAGTTGTTTTGGAGTAATCATATTTTGAGTTTGTTATAAAAATTTAATTAAACCATCATGGGTTTGAGCTGCTTTCTCTTTTAATCTTTTTATTATGATCTCCCATGCTTGTGAACTGTATGATCTGCTGACCAGCCAATATGTGAATTTTCATTTACTTCAAAGTTTGTCATTACTTTATATACAGCTTTCATATATGAGGGATTGATGTAGATAAATAAATATCATACATACTCCCATAATAATTTCCATTTAAGGGTCTTAAGTAGTTGACATACATTATATGAATTAAGCATCATAACACCCCACTGAGATGGATAAATATCCCTTTTGGGAAGCTGAAGTACAGATTCACAACAAATTAGTAGAGAACCCAGATCCCTAACTCCCCCATTCTAGACTTTAACCATTAGAGTCCCTCAGTGTTAAAGAGTTTGTGATAAGTTATGGTTTTTATATACTATATTATAAATGACATTTGTTATAAAATTAGCCAGGGAGCCTCTGGCAATGTATGGATTTGAGCTCTTAGCAAAGTCTGGAAAATCTTGAGGCTAAAATTAAGGAAGAATTACGTGTGGTTTTATGTAATATGGCCATGGGGGAAAATATATAAAGACAGTGGAAGATAATAATTGAACATTTTATAATGTGGTCAAATTTTATTAAATCATGAAAAACAAACTCCTTAGAAGGAAAACCTCATAGTAAGTTTCTTCCTTTTGGTTTATTCATCTTCCATTCTGAATTATTTATATATGACGTGTGTCATAAAAAGGAAATGTATATTAAACATGGACTTCCTGACATTGGTGGAACACAGACCGTGGGTCCCTAGTAGAGAAAAGCGTGAGTAGGCTAGGTAGTGTAAACCACCCACAGACCCGACACCCTGGGTGAGGCTTGAAGGTGCATAAGGCATAGCTGTCAGTAGGAAAAGCCAGCCAGGGGGAGAGCTGAGCTTAGGAACAAAAAATATATACTGATTCAGCACATCCCGAGGCATCTTCTCCTGATGAGGCTTGTATGATGCCTTAGTGAGAACTTAGAGCTGTTTTCTTATTTGCCTTTCCTTGAGAATGACTGTTTCCTCAGAGTACCTGCTCCCATGGGCAGAAGTGTGTGTACACCCCCTGCCCTGCAGGGTTAACTGAAACTTGATGTGTTAAACAAATGTTGACCCATAATTTTGGGTGGAAATTTTTAATTCTTGTTAAGAAAATGTGGATGAATAACTAGCTGGACAAAAAATGCTGGAAGGCTTTGGCAAAGTCAGAATTAAACACAGTTAACTAATCCACTGAACTAATTGGATCTTCAGCACCCAAACCTCATGTCTGCAAACTAATGGATCTGTTTTTGAGAGCAAAGGTGTCCGAAGATGCTAAGCACCAACACCACCCTTTCTTTTCAGCTCTCTTCCCACTCTACCCCCTGCTCCTTCCACATTGGAAGTGATGGGAAATGTGGATTGGGGACAGAGGTTATAGTATCCCCACACTGAATATCTGGGGGCTCTCTACTATAACATCACAAATAAGCAGTCATTTAAAGAGGGCAATTTGGGTGTTATGAGAAGGGTGATGAGGTGCATTTAAAATGAACAACAGCCAATAGCATTCCACTCACTGTGGCGCTGGATTAGCAGTCTTGCTAAGTATAGTGAAACGTGTGCTATTGATGATCTGATAACTGTTCACCCGAAAGCATTCTATAAAAGTATCTCTGTAGTAACCACAATGTGATATATGGGCCATCAGTTACAGTGGCTAAAAGTCCAGCAGTCCTTTGGATGCCCATTACAGTGTATTGCTCCATTATTTGCTAGCTTGGTAATTCCTTGGTGGGGTGGAGTGGTACTAGAGAGGGGCTTTTTTTCCCCAAAAAATTCCCACATTATTTTGAAACAGCAGTTACTCTAGGAGATATTACTGTATGAATTTCTGTGAATAGGGTTATTACTTATCTCAGCCCCAAGAAGCTGCAGAGATCAAACCAAGGCCACAAGTCCTATTTTCTCTGTTAGGACTAGGAAACCAAGCAGAGAGGAGTTAAACAGAGGAGGGTTCAGATAAATCTGTGGCTTGTACTGTATCTAAAATATCAACATAAAAAGTGTAAGCAGAGGGGCAGAAAGCTTTGGCTGAAGCTGAAATGAGATTGTGTCCAGATATGGAAGGACATTGTATTTGGTCTTGTTTATACCCTGGAATGGGGGGGAGTGTCGATGGTTCGTACTCAGAGAGGAATCATTCTTGGTGCTATTGAGGAATGCTGTGCTTGGCCACACATTTTGAAACCCACGGGTCCGGGGATATCACAAGCCTTTGCTAACTACGGTCTTAGTCTTGCATTTGGACTCTGTGGGACAATGGGTCTGCCGATGTATTTCTCAGGGCGGTACTAATGCCTAAATATACTGTAACACGTAACTTTCTTTCAGTCATGGATATGTGGTAGCTACTTTCAGGGATCTTTGGTCTTTGCACATTATAACTAGTAAGTAAAAACCCATGCTGTTGCACAGGTATGGCAGTTGGACCAAGTAATCCACCACCTGTATGTATTTGTTAGTACTTGCCCTCCTCATTATATTGCTTCTCCTTCATCCTGACGTGTGTATATATACCTCTCAACTATAGTTTCCACTTTATGCATCTGATGAAGTAGGTTTGAGCCCACAAAACCTTATGCCCAAAGAAATTTGTTAGTCTTTATGGTGCCACAGGACTCTCGTTTTTTTACTGTATACAGACTAATGTGGCTACCCCTCTGGAACTTGTCACCACCTGTATAACGTCACTCAAACAGCCAATTAGGCTGTTGCATTGCAAATTCACTATACAGTAAGAGTGGTGATTGACTGAGTTACCTTTGATTATCACCATGATCTAGGACTCTTGGCATAGATATTTGCCTTCTTGTAATTGTACACTGCATGGGCATAATTAGTAAAGTCAAAATGGCTGAGAACTAAAAAAAAGCTGGACAATAACAGACCTCGAAACCCAGTGATGATTGAACCTGCTGATATTCTATATAAAAAGCACTCTCCGCTATGTTTGTAGCTGCTTTCCTGATTTCATATTGAGTCTCAGAACTTTTTAAATTTTAGAGTGAAATGCCATGAGACCACACTGGATTCATATTTTAAAATGTTGCTACTTGAGATGGATGGAACTACTGGTTTTAAGATCACTACTTTAAACCTCAACCTCTTTGTTTGAACTGAATCTAATCCTAACCTTTAAGGAATTTGGTTAAAGAGGCCTGCCTCACCGAGCTGTTCATGAATTCTTCCATTAAACTTTATAGGTTCCCCCTCTTCCATTGTTCTTGCCCCAATTCTGTTTCATCCTTCCTTCCCATGTGATCCTTTCCATATAACATTTGTGTAGCTTCCATATATATATGTGTTTGTGTCCTCTTAAATATGAGTGGCCCATTATGCTATGTTTGGGAGAACCTTCACTGAAGCTGGGATGCATGTACAGTGCTCTTCGTTTAGGATAAATGTAAGAAATAAGCACATTTCTTTATGGAACCAGGTAGTGGAAACCACAAGAGCCACCTAACACAAAGGCACTTGGCAAGGCTTGAGTAGAAACTGAGTCATGTGTCCTAAGGGATTTCCCTGGAGATGTGTATAACAAACACAGGAACTGGGGCATTGGTTAGTGGAATCATGCATGTGAGAGAACCACTATAAACAGAGAGAGGGAACAAAGAAATCACAGACACATCCAGAGAAGTCCTGGTAGCATGATAATGTGAAAAAAAGCTGAAAGGGAGTTTTTGGGTAAAGTGCTGACTAAAAGGCTTGGAACTGTGAACAAAGAAACCACTTCCCATTGTTTAGACTACTTGAGCATTCAGAGAGATTGGATTTTTGTTCATTCTTTGTAAATTGAATTGCATCAGGAAACTAATCCAATACTCTCATCAACTTCTCCTCCTAACTGAAACAACCCACTAGACCCCAAATCTGCTAACAACTCAGATCAAGGCCCACCACAAGTCTACGCAAAGTGGCCCTACACCAGCATGATAAGCAGGAAAAAGCTTTTCCCTTCATCTCCTTCAGAGCTTCCTCTGTATTTCTGTAGTTGACATGGGAGGTAGTAGTTTACTGAGCTCAGGAATATTGCTTTAGAATTGTAAATCCAGGTATAGCGTCAGCACATTTCTCTGAAAACATATGCACTGATTCCTTGCATATTAATCTACCTCTGGAGTTGAACAGTTAAAATATTCAAGTTACAGCACCTGACTTTCAGCAAAATCAAGCAGAGAACTCCCGTAGTAAATCTTCAAATAACAGGGAAGAGTCCTGGGTTGAAGTCCAGAGGGAGGATTTGACCCTGGGTCTCACCCACCCCAAGTGAGTGGAACAGGCACAAAGAAGAGCTACTAGAATGATCTTTGGAATGGAAAATCTGCCTTGCAAGCAGAGAGTCAAAGAGGTTGGCTTATTATCCTGACCAAAAGAAGGTTGAAAGGAGATGTGCGCTTGCTGCCAAAAAGACTAATGGCGTACTGGGCTGCATCAGAAGAAGTGTTGCCAGGAGATCAAGGGATATGATCATTCCCCTCTATTCTGCACTGGTGAGGCCACATCTGGAATACTGTGTCCAGTTTTGGGCTCCCCACTACAAAAAGGACATAGACAAATTAGAGTCCAGCAGAGGGCAACAAAAATGATCAAAGGACTGGAGCACAAGCCCTATGAAGAAAGACTGAAGGAACTAGGCTTATTTAGCCTGCAGAAGAGAAGACTGAGAGGGGATTTGATAGCAACCTTCAACTACTTGAAGGGTTGCTCCAAAGAGGATGGAGCTCGACTGTTCTCAGTAGTAACAGAGGATAGAACGAGGAGCAATGATTTCAAGTTACAGCTGGGGAGATCCAGGCTGGATATTAGGAAAAACTTTCTTACTAGGCGAGTGGTAAAGCATTGGAATAAGCTGTTCTAGGGTGATGGTGGAATCTCTGTCTTTGGAAGTATTGAAGGCCCAGCTGGACAAAACCCTGGCTGTGATAATCTAGTGGGAGTCGTCCTGCTTTTTTGGCAGTGGGTTGGACTAGATGACCTTGTGGGGTCCCTTCCAACCCTATGATTCTATGAGGTACGATTGCTTGCTTTAAATACATAAGGGGGATAAAGATCAGGAAGGGAAACGAATTAAGTTCAGTGCCAACATGGACATGAGAACAAATGGATATAAAACTGGCCATTGGGAAATTTATGCTTATAATTAGACTCAGGTTTCTAACCATCAGAGGAGTGAAATTCAGGAATAGCTTTCCAAGGGGCACAGTAGGGGCTAAAAACATAGGGGGCTTCAGATCTCAGATTGATAAATATATGGAGGAGATAGCATGATGGGACAGCGTAGTTTGGCAATTGACAGATCTTTGACTACTAGTAGTGGGCATGCCAATGGCTTGCAATGGGACATTTAATGGAGTTGGTTCTGAGTTATTACAGAGAAATCTTTCTTGGGCATCTGGCTAGTGATTCTTGCCCACATGCTCAGGTTTTAACTGATTGCCATATTTGGTGTTGGGAAGGAATTTTTTCCCAGGGGAGACTGGCAAAGGCTTGGGGGGACAGGGAGTTCTCCTTTCTCTCTGGCGTGTGGCATGTCTCACTTGCTAGTGGAGTCTCTGAATCTTAGTCTTTGAACCCTGATTTGAGGGCTTCAGTAACTCAGTCATAGGTTAGAGGTTTATTAGCAGAGTGGGCAAATGAGGTTCTGTGGCCTGTATTGAGCAGGAGGCCAAACTAATTGATCATATAGGTTCCTTCTCACCTTGGAGTCTGAGCGCTCCAGCCATTAGGCTATTGAATGTAAAGCACCATAACCACTTTCATGAAAGCTGCTTACATACCCTTTTGAACTTATCCCAAATATGCATTTTTTTGGCAAAGGAACTATTGTCCAACTCTACTTGAAAGCAGGTTTCAAATATGGACAGTCCTCTTCCATGCTGCCTACAGAAACTTGACAATAGATTAGTGGTGAGCTGAGGCCACTGTCTTGCTAACCAATATTGTTTCCTTGGACTCCCTCATCTGCCTCTCTAGCCATCCATTGTTCTTATACTTTGATTGTAATCTTTTTTGGGGAGTAGCCATCTCTTTATTCTGTGTCAGTAAAATGCATAGCACAATGAAGTCCTGATCCATGATTAAATCTCTTAAGTGCTACAGGAATGCCAATAAATAATAGGACAGAGTAAACTCTTGACATGATTAAAATAGGTTGTGTGCAAATGACAGAGAACTATTCTCTTCCTGAAGAGGAATGTGTTCTAATGAAACAGAGTGCTTGATAGGTGTATATTCTTCTTCCTGGTAGTTGCATATTGCATGATAAAGCTATTCAAGTATAGCTTTTTCCTAGAAAAAATCTTAAAAGTCCATGCAAAATTCAGCGCATCATGTAGTTCTTGTGCAAGACAATCATCACAAATCAGGTGATTAGTTAATCATTGCAAAATTAAGTGTACATACAGGAAGCAAGCAAAGCCTGAGAAGTAGGTTTTGGGGAAGTCAAATTGCCTCTCTGTCTCATCCACAACTGTTGCCAATTTTCAGACCATTCTCTCTTGTAACAGGACTCACTCACCCTTGGCACACACCCTTGCTTGTCTTTCCAGTTTGTTTTGCACAGCTATGCAACCTTAAAATAAAGTTGTCATAGGACCAAATCTTTAAATGAGAGCCACGTGGAAATTGGGACTATAGTTTTTTATTTTCACTGTGCTTATTTTGTTTTTGTTAGCTATGTAAACAGCCATTAAAAAAATGCTGTGCTTAATTGTTAGCATTTGAATGTTTTGAGGTAGGCTGTGGGTTAAGTTTACACATTTGCTGCTTTTCCTGTTTGGCTGGTGATAGCTGCCTGTCAGTTTACACTGTGACTATAGCTTTGAATTGGAAAAAAAGCTTCATTCTTTTAAAAGACTGAGAGGAGATCATAAAATTTGTAGATTATTGTAGGTTTTGGCAAAACTGCATTGAAGAGCTGACTCAGTGCAGTTTTATTACGCTCGTAATTTTCCTTCTCTCTTTAGCAGTAAGTCTGCACTGGGGGTTTGGGGAAAGATGATTCTGCTGGATGTGTAAATATCATATTGAAAAATTTCCTTCATGTTAATTGTCCCAGGAACAATCTGAGAGGTCTAGCCTCTGACCATTCATTGCTATTAGGGAAAGCAACAGCCTGTGCATGTGCAGCCTGAGTAGGAAGAATTCATATGAAATGGGAGAAATGTCATTAGACTGCAAACTCTTAGCAAGTGCTGTCATTTAAATTTGTCACACTGACTGCAAACTAAGCACAGATGGCACACAAAATGGCCACATATATTGACATCATGATCATCACTGAGACTCAAAAGTCTGGACCATTGACTCGAGAAATACATGTCTCTACCTACTCCCTTAGTTCAAAGAAAACAGTACACTGTATACCACCAGCTATTAGAAGGAGTCATAATCAAACATATTAATTCAGATTATTACACACTGAGACATTTAAACAAGTTTGTCCCATGTGTCTGAGGTTGATAGAAATGCAGATCTCATCTAAGGTGACATTTTTGCAAAGAAGCATGGCTACCTGCAAACACAAGTTTCACCCATGAGAGTCTCTGTGGGAGCTGGGCGCAAGTGTCATGGCCATCAGTGGGGAGTGAACTCTGGACCTTCAGGATTACAAGAAAAAATCTGTGATTTGGCCCTTGCATGCCAGCAGGCAGCAAGCCACTTCAACATGCAGGTTTCTACACTATTTGCATGACTTTCTCAAGACTTCACTATGTCATGGAGTTGCATAGCTCTCCCTTTATTGAAACTTTCCATGGACAGAGAGAAGTTCAGTTTACCTCTCTGGGGAAAACAGATGCCTGTCTGTTCTAAAAAGATAAGGAGAGGAAGGAAAGCTTTTTTAAGAGTTACTTTTCATTTCTTTCATGACAATGGCTGGTTTTAGAATTTTTTAAAGCTTTTATGATCCACAGAGTATGCGCTGTACATTTGAGTCTACCTATGCTCCTTCTGAAATGGCTCAGATCTTGTCTTTTCTCACAAATGACTTGACACTTATTTGATTACTCTCATCCAGTCCAGAGCTCAGATTATGTTGTTTGAAACTGTACTAGCTCAGCCCAGTTTTCTATTCTCATGTGCAGCAAGAGGAGGGCTGGAATCACAACTCTATCTATTACTTTGCCAAGTTATTTCCTTTCAAAATGCTTTTTGGGTTTCATTAGCACTCAGTTTCTTCTCAAGTGACTGAAAAAGTATAGTTTACTCATCTGAAATTTTAATTTTGCAGTTACCATGTTGGATTGGAAAATGTTATTGTAACAGTATTAAAAATGTGAAAGATAAAGAGCACAAATACAGTGTAAGCTTATTCCATGATGTTTGGTTAAACTGAAGAGATACAAATTTATTATCTTGCAGTTAGAGCAACTTGTATATTTAAATCACTTCCCAGCAAGTTCATCAAGTTGGGGCAACCTGCTTCTCTTTACTTGACAACATGTTTCAATTTACTGTATATTAAAAATCTCTTGGGCATGCTTTTCTCTCCCTGGTTTGAATGCTTAGAGGATGTAGACAGAATGACTGAGAAGAACGTGTAAGCAGAATTTGCAGAAGCTGGTACCTAAAACACTATCTGCATCTATTATTAAACACCTTAATATGTGACCTAATTTTCAAAGGTCCTAAATATCCACAGCTCCAACTAAGTCTCTGTCTCTGAAAATTAGGCTGCTTAGTTAACCTACCAACCTAACTTTAAGCACTAAAGTTCAAAAATCTTGGCCTAGATATCATATCACCAATTTCTTCCCAGAGAAGCTGATAAAATTTGATGTGGCCTTCTCCATCTCCCTCAGCTTCCCTTTCTTTTCCCCTCCTGCAACTCTGTCTTCCTTGTTCTTTTTTGTAGATGCAGAAGTAGATCTGCTTTTGTCCTCTCATTCTTGCCCCAGTGACCCCATCCCATCCTACCACCAGATTTCCCTTGTGCCAACTTTCTCCATCCCCATTACTCTTCTTCCTAACCTCTCAATCTCTTTAGGTTCTCTTCCCCTCCCAATGCAAGCATATTTTTGTCTCTCTCATCTAGGGAAAGAAAAAGACCCACCATTGACCACACTTGCCTATCTATCTACCACATAATATCTCTTCTTCCTTTCACATCTTATCTAGTTGAACACAAAATAATTTCTGAAGTTGGTCTTCTCCAGTACCATCTAGGACCCTTTCCAATCCAGCTTCTGTTCCTTGACCTTTGCTTTTGCCAGAGTCTCTAACTAGCCAAAGCTCAGAACCAGTATTCCATTTTCCTTTTTGATCTTTTGTTTGCCTATGATATCATTGATTTTTCTCCTCCTCTTGAAATCTTTTCCTTCTTTGGTTTCCAAGATTCTGTTGTCTCCTGCTTCTCCTAACTTCTCCTTCTCTAATGATGCTTCAGTGTGTCTTTCATAGAATCATAGGGTTGGAAGGGACCTCATAGGTCATCTAGTCCAACCCCCTGCCAGAGGCAGGACCACTCCCACTAAACCATCCCAGTCATGGTTTTGTCCAGCCAGGCCTTAAACACCTCCAAAGATGGAGATTTCACCACCTCCCTCGGCAGCTCATTCCAAGGCTTCACCACTCTCCTAGTAAAAAAGTTTTTTCTAATATCCAGCCTCGACCTCCCTAACTGCAACTTGAGACCATTGCTCCTCATTCTGTCCTCTGTTATTACCGAGAACAGTCAAGCTCCCTCTTCCTTAGAGCATCCCTTCAAGTAGTTGAAGGTTGCTATCAAATCCCCCCTCAATCTTCTCTTCTGCAGACTAAATAAGCCTAATGCTTTCAGTCTTTCCTCATAGGGCTTGTGCTCCAGCCCTTTAATCATTTTGGTTGCCCTCCTCTGAACTCTCTCTAGCATGTCCCTGTCCTCCTTGTAGTGGGGAGCCCAAAACTGAACACAGTATTCTAGATGTGGCCTCACCAGTGCAGAATAGAGGGGAATGATCACATCCCTTGATCTGCTGGTAATACTTCTTTTGATGCAGCCCAGTATGCCATTGGCCTTTTTGGCAGCAAGAGCACACTGCTGACTCATATCTAGCTTCCCATCCACCATGACCCCCAGGTCCTTTTCTACACTGCTGCTACTTAGCTGAATGTTTCCTAGCCTGTAGTGGTGCATGGGGTTTTTCCGTCCCACGTGCAGGATTTTACACTTGTCCTTATTGAAGCTCATAAGATTTCTATTGGCCAACTGTTCCAATTTATCTAGGTCTCCCTGAATCCTGTCCTTGCCCTCCAACGTGTCTACTGGTCCCCCCAGCTTGGTGTCATCCACAAACTTACTGAGAACGCAGTCTATTCCATCATCCAGATCATTGATGAAAATGTTGAACAGAACCGGCCCCAGGACTGACCCCTGGGGCACACCACTCGTGACCGGTTGCCAGCTAGACATGGAACCATTGATTCCTACACGCTGAAACCGTTGATCTAGCCAGTTTTCTATCCACCTTATAGTCCACCTATCCAACCCATTCTTCCTTAATTTGCCAGTGAGAATGCTATGGGAAACTGTTATCAAAAGCCTTGCTAAAATCAAGGTATATCACATCAACAGTTCTTCCTGCATCCAGAAAACCAGTCATCTGATCATAGAAGGAGATGAGATTGGTCAGGCATGATTTACCCTTGGTAAATCCATGCTGACTGTTCCTGATCACTTTATTTTCCTCTAAGTGTTTGAGGATGGATTCTTTGAGAATCTGCTCCATAATTTTTCCGGGGATTGAGGTGAGGCTGACTGGTCTGTAATTCCCCGGATCCTCCTTTTTCCCTTTCTTGAAAATAGGCACTACATTTGCTTTTTTCCAATCCCCTGGCACCTCCCCCGTTCTTCATGAGTTTTGAAAGATAACGGCCAGCGGTGCTGCTATCTCATTGGCCAATTCCCTTAGTGCTCTTGGATGCAGTTCGTCCAGCCCCATGGACTTGTGCACATCCAGCTTCTTTAAGCAGTCCCTAACCTGACCTTCCATCACCAAGGGTCTTTCAGAGGATCCTCTTTATCTTTCCTTTAGAGTTCAGTGATTTGTGATGGAATAGTTTGCCCCAATGTCACCTGGCCCTTCCTAGGTTTGAGAGGTGGTTTATTTACAGATATAATAATTCACTCTCTGAGTTACAGATAGGGAAGATGTGGGCAGAACAAGTGGCACTTGGAAGAAAATCTTGACAATGTATTTTTAAGAGGGCAGGGCAAGGCTCCCTTTTCTCTTAACCAACTGAGATGGGACAAGAAGACCAGCTGCTCTCTCCCTTATACATAGACACCAGCACTAAAAAATTGTAATCATAACCTGAGGGCTAACTGAGGACAAAAGGGCCATCTGAGGGAAAAAACAGCTAAGGATTTACTGCTGGCTTAATTATAATCCAGCCCCAAGGAAGACAGCTGGGAGTGCCTGCCATAAAGAGACAGTGTGTCTGTTTCATGTACACCCAGCTCTACAAGGAGACCTGGGGCTCCCACCTTAAGGAGAGACAAGAACTGGTGACTCATGAACTAGTTTTAAGGAGGAGAGCTGGGGCTGACCCCTGTTTTGATGGCATGACCATTTAAAGCGCGTTCTTGGTTCTAGGAAGGTGGTAGAGGGGCCTCCTGAACCAGGAGAAAGAGGTGACCAGGATTTTGACGGGGACTCAACTCGGAGCACGGTGACCTGGAGCAAATAAGAAAGTAAGTTACGCTATGGAGAACAACTTAATAAATTAGACCCTACAAAGGGGGTGTAGGTTTCTGAACCAACCTAAGCCTGGTAGTTGTTTGAAAGGACTCTAGGAGTATTAACTGCAGTGCACAAGTGGGGTCAAAAAGAGGAATACTGGATAGGACCCTCTTCACAGGTTTCCACAAGGCTCTGTCCCTCACTCCTTCCCCTCTCCCCCTACACATTAGCTGAAGGTAATCTCATCTGCCAACCCATATTCAATTATTTCTATGCTGAGGACTCATAGATTTACCTTTCTGGTCAAGACCTGTCTCCTTCTATCCAAATTGAAATCTCAGCCTGTTTGTCTGATATCACCTCATCAATGTCTAGCTCAAGAACAATGTCAGCACAGCTAAACCAGTGCTCATGATCTCTTTTCCCTCCCCAGTCCCTCCTTGCTGCCTACTTTCATCAATCACTGTGGACAACACCATCGTTCTGCCTGTAATCCAGGTGTCATCTTTGACTCCGGTTTCTTTCTGGCTCCTGACATCCAGGCTACATCATAGAAATGTTGGGCTGGAAGGAATCTCTAGTCGGCTCCATGTACCATAATGAAGTACCCCTACACCATCCCTGGCAGGTGTTTATTTTAGCTGTTCTTCAAATATCCAATTCCACAACTTCTCTTGGAAACTTATCCCAGCATTTAACTATCTTTAGAGTAAGAAAGTTTTTCTAATAACTAACGTAAATCCCTGTTACTTTTTGTCCTATTTTTAGAGGACATGGAGAACAACTGATGGCTAGCTTTTGTTTATAACAGCCATTAACATATCTGAAGACATATCAGGTGCCCCCCACCCCCAGCTGCATCTGTCTTTTTCTCAAGACTAAACGTGTCTAGGCTTTTGGCCTTTCCTTAGATCTCAGGTTTTCTCCACCTTTAATCACTTCTCATGCTGTCCTCACGACTCCCTCCAGTTTGCCCACATCTATCTTAAAGTGTCAAGTAGAGAGGGAAATATTACCTTTCATGTCTTACCTATGGCACTCCTGTTAATACACTCCAGAGTATTAGCCTAAATCTTGCAGATATCCAAGTCTTGCTAATTCCTTTTGTATTGAACACAGCACTTCCTATATATCCACCCAGCTAAAACTCATCCAGGTTCTCATAATCTCACACTTCAATTATTATAACATCCTTCTCTTTGGCTTTGACAAATGTCACCTTGCTCTGCTCATGTTCACTCAGAGTGCTGCTGAAAATACTATTTTTCCTAGTCTGTCATTTGAGCCATACCCTACTCTGTCTCCCTTTGCTGGCTCCCCTTTGTGTCATATTAAACATAATCTACTTGTCTTCGCTTTCACAGTCTGTCCCCACCCCACCTATCATCTCTCATTCAGTACTGAGAAGACCTTTTCTGCCTCTGATTGACCAGTAAAGTCAATTTCCATCACTCATTTTGTTAAATTTTCAAACAAGCACTTTTGTGCTTTCTTCCAAGCTGCTTCTTGTGCTTGGGAAAAGCTTCCTGTAAAGCAATCTTGTTATCTTCCTTCAAAACACACCTTTTCCATGATGCCTGCAAAAAATGTGACAAGTGCTAGCCTGTTATTGCTTTATGACTGTTACTTACCCTGCTACAGATATTGTCTCATTGTACTCCTCTGCCACAGATCTGTTTGGAGTTCCCTTACTGGGGACTTAGCAAGTTGCTGTGAGGCAGAGGCAGACGCTGAATCCCCTATGTTTTTTAAGCTTCTCCGGGTCTCAAGAAGCTGTAACACTTTCTTCCCATGGCCATCCCAGCATAGTTCCTGAGGACTGTCTGTCCTCAGTGTGTTATCCCTTCATGGAAATAAAGCTCCACAGCCTACCTGAACCAGGCCCCTGGGACCAACACTGAACTCCAAGAGATACTTGTAGCTTAACACATCCTCTCCCAGAAGAGCACCCAAAGATGCACTTGCTGATTTTTACCTCTTCAAGGGGCCACGTAATAGGGGAAAGATATAACAGACATTTCATGCAGAATTCTAATGCATCATTGCTCTTTATGTCGTCATTTGAAGAATGCACACATTTGTACAAAAATAATAAACCACTACACACGTTTCCCTGTGTGTTTCCTCACGAGAGCATTCTTCAGTTTGACATCAGGTTCCTTTGTGTTCCAGAATTCTGCCCTTACTGCTACGTGGCTTCTCCTTTTCCAAAGCGTGGAGCCTCACTAGGTCAGTTCATTACTCTTATGTTGGCCAATCCATCTCCTTCTGCTCTGTCAAAAACTTCCCATTTGTGTCTGTGATCCACCCACTCTTTGAGTTTTTGAAACAACAGAATCATCACCTTGGTATGTATTTCTGTGTTTTGGGGGACTTTCCCACTCTTCATAGCTGCTCCCTGAAAAGCAGCTTGGCCAAAGTGATTTCCCCAACTGTCCTTCAGATAACTACAGTATGGTCAAGACAGTCATTAAATAAGTAATTCCCCTTGTCCTCAGTCGGGGGAAAATGTGGCACAGCTTTTCCAGCAAAACTGAAACCCATGTACCTGGAGAGATTCATAATACAGCATTTTCCATAATATCTTCAGAGTATCAAAGAGAATTCATTGATGCCCCAAATCATTACATCCACTAGCTATCTGTATTCATTTGTTGTTTTATAGCCTCTTTTGGGCAGAGGGTTTCTCTTTGTTCTGTTTGTATGGCACCTAGCACAATGGGGTTTTGCTCCATGACTAGGGCGCTTATGAACTATGCCAATTAGAATAACAAAACTATTGAGAGTTACAGTTCAGGATCCTTCAAATTCCACTTTTTTTAAGAGGGATAATTTATACCTTACAGGGTGACACCTAACAAATACTAATGAATTTTTGTTAATATTTGAAAAGAAGAAAAGTCCAAGCCCTTCCTTCACATAGCATCAGAAGATTTGATAACCACAAGGGCACAGGAAGCAGTGGAGTTAAAATATGCTGGTCTCAGTGTTGCTGGGGCTAAGCACTCTGTCTTGTGGGAGCAGCACTAGCCATAGCTGCTCTGTTCACCCCCCAATAACCTTTGCTTTAAAAAAAGAAAAAGCCTGTATCCTGGGAAGTATTTTGCTATTGATGCATGAAAATTGAACTCAATACATGAAAGATCTATCATCACTTGCAGTTAAGGATTAGCATAATGATTCATGCGACTGCTCTAGTCCTGGCTGTGCAGTCGTTTTGCCATGGGTATGTCATGCAGACTTTACACATACACCGTTTTAAAAATTCAGTCTGAGTCTCCCTGTGCAGTGCTCAGAGATTTTACTGTACACAGGATTTTAAATGGTGGCAGTAACCAGTATGCAATGGTAGGGCCTGCAGAGTGCATCCAGGAAGGCGCTGTGTACCCTTGTTTCCCACTGAAGAGCATAGCACCTTACAGATTTGGGGCCAGAGACCTTACTTTTGTAATCATTCACACTTTTCACTAAGACCTGGTCCACATTGAGACATTACACTGGTATGAGCTACATCTATGAAAGTCCACATCCCTGAAAGGTAGCTATGCTGATCTCACCCCCAGTGTAGACCACAGAAGAATTCCTAGCTGCCACCCCTCAAGGAAGTGGATTACTCAAGCCAATGGAAGAACCCCTCCTAGTGGGTGGAAGTTTTCAGTGTAAGTTCCTCCACTGTGACATCTGACCAAGTGGGACTTTGCCCATGAAAGCTCATGTGAAAAATAAATGTGTTAGTCTTTAAAAGTGCCACAGGACTCCTTGTTTATCCTCCTCTTGTTGGTGTAGGTGTTGTCCACACTGATCAGCTTCAGCAGTGCAACTGCTTTGCTTCAAAGAGAAGCTACTGAAATTGAATTCATTTGTAAATTTGGTTGCATTGCTTCAGGACTTAGTAGGGACATTGGATTCTTCTCTCATTACAACAGGTGATTTGACCTCATCTTCCTCTGTATGCTGTTCCCCAGTGTTTGAATCTTTACAACTGTTTTGATTTGCTGTTACAGTGTGACTTGTTCCCATGACTTACACCTCCCTGCATTTATTTCCTACCATTCTGTAAGTTCCCTCATCTTGAAAGTGTCTGACCAAGTGGGATTTTCTCCCACAAAAGCTCATGCAAAAAAATAAATTTGTCATTCTGTAAGTGTCAGGGAACTCCTTATTTGTTTGCTTTGCTGTAGTGTTCTGAGTGTAAACAATACCCTAACCATGTAATGAGGCCTGCGCCTGCTCGCACTGCCTTCTTTGGCATTATGCCTATCAAATTCACTAATGCTCAGTTAGGCTTTTAGTGGGCAGGGGAATCCATGATGCTTTCAGTGCATTGCCATTTAGAGCCACTGCCTTCCTTCAGGGGTCGGCAACCCAAAAGATAAGAAGAGTCATTTTTTTAAAATGATTTCAGTAACCAAGTGTTTTGAGAGCCACAATGGGGGTAACCTCCTGGTAGAGGGTGAGGGTCCCCTGCTGAGGAGGAGGAGGAAGCCTAGAACTAGGAGTGGATCCACTGCAGGGTCCCCCAGTGATGGTGGAGAGCCTGGAGCTTGGCATGGGCCACCTGTAGTGTCCCCTTGTGGTGGGGCAGGGGAGCCAGAGCCAGGAGTGGACCACCCGCAGGGTCACCAAGGGGGAAGCTGGAGCCAGAGCCAGGAGCCCAGAGGCCCAAGGAGGCAGCCGAAGAACTAGAGCATGTGGCTCTAGTGCTGCAGGTTGCAGATCCCTAAGCTCCTCTTGGCGAGTGATGCTTTTCATGAGACTTGTTGACTTTTCATCAGCATGACTTGTCAGATGACTGGTGTAGATTGCTATCTAAAAGGCCCAAACTAGTCATTTGTGTAATTCTTAATCTGAAGCCCTCGTATAGTTCAGGAAAAAGAGCACAGGTACTGCTTTTGTGTAAATCATTTCGTTATACTAAAGTCTCGTTTACTGAAATGATATCTGCTGTAAAAAGCCTTTACAAAGAATAGGTTTGTTATGGCTCCTCAGTTCTTCAGTCATATATTAACAGTGAAGCCCTTCAAAACATATCACCTTTAAAAAAATATGCTGCTAATCTGAATAACTGTCTTTGATTAGTCTTGTAAATGACCACTGTCTTGTGATGTGATGCACTAATGCTGTGACATACTAACCTTTTAATAAAATGGATGGTGGTCTTGATAAGATAGCACCCCCAAATAGGAATTAATGCACCAAGTCTTTGCATTTAAACCATTGCAGATAATTCCCACCCAACCTCCCACCACTACCCATTTTTAACAAGGTAGTTTTAGATTTTTTTTTCAAACTTAGTCAATCTTAAGGTGGCATTTCACACTGAGCAAATCTTCATGTAGTTTTGTGATTAATGTGAATATCAATATCCATATCTGCTTTTGCTGGGTGGTGGTAGAATGGGGGGATTCTTTCTGAGTTACTCAAGAATAATATTAAAAAACTTTTTTTTTGAGTTTTTACTTAACTTTCTGCAAAGTTAAAAATGTTTCCACAGACGTACAATGTCTGATTGTTCAAAAAAGGCAGCTTCCCAGGTAACTTTAATTTCAAATCCTTGCCTGCATAATTAAAACACAAACTTGAAACCTTTTCTTCAACACTTCCATTGTCTATTTCTCATTATACTTCTTGATGAGATTTTTAGGCTTCACAGAACACCGTCTAGGCAGCTAATCCGATGCAGTGCTAAGATCACAGCACTTCTTGTGTAATTCTTATTAGGTTAATCAAGAAACCTACTGAAGCAGGAGGTTTTTTAAGGCCTGCCAAATTTGAAACCATAGATCAAAGTTCATAGCCCTCTGACCCTTTTGCCCTAACTTGCCTCAACAAAATTTGCTTGAATGGGCCTTATTGTGAATATGGCAGCCTTAGAGGGCCTGCAGATTTGTAATTGTTCAGGCTTAGAAGAGGCATTGTAATGTGACAGATGAAATGCATTTCTTCTTCTCTTTCTGAAGTCTAAAGGTTTTCACCTCCATTGCCTATACAAGTGCAGTGGTGATCACAATAGCAGTTAGGTGATCATTGTTCCTGTCAGGCTGAGACTGAAGTTTTATGACAGAATGTAATTAAATGGCTCAGAAGGCAACATTAAGAAACAGCAGTGAGGAGCTGAGGGAAAGCTTAATTTCCATATGGCCAGCCAAGCAAGAACAGCACCAGCATTGTGCCCTGGAATAGACGGTTTAAGCACTATTAAAGAGATGTCTATTCTTTACATCGAATAGGGTCCATCAAATGCCATGGCACTTTTTGATTGCCCTTCTTCATGGTCAAACCCTTTCCTTAACCCAGATGTTTTTTACATGGCATTATTTTTTACACTTACTAAATATTTTATGGTCAAGTCATAATACATAATGATCCTTATTTTTAATGGTAGCACTGAGTTTGGGCTGGAAGTCAGTCAGTCAAATTTGAAGTTTGACCCAGAAAAAGCTTAGGACATTTTAATGGGTTACCTTCATAACATTTTTACTTACTACTTCCCATTTTTCAAGGCAAATTACAAAGGTAAATAAAGTCAGCAAGGTTTAGTTTTCTCAGAGGGATTTGGGGAGGGAAGGCAATAGCTGTAATTCTGAAGAAGAGCTGACGTTCATTGTAGCTTTACATCAGGGCTCTCGAACTCAGTGCAGCCCTTAAAGTTATTTCCTGCTGCCCACAACGACACTGTCATTATCGATATTTGCAATGTCATTGTATGAAAAAGCTTCAGTGGTGCGACCCTCAGGCTAGCGTACTAGTCCTCATGTGGCCCTCATGGTGATTTGAGTTTGAGACCCCTGCTTTACATCCTCATCAGTATAGGCAAAAACAATGCCCTTACTACTTTTTAGAAAGGAATTTTCTTTACAGAGATATTGAGGGAAATATAAACCACCTGTTAGGATTCAAATATGTCTCTACAATATTTTTTCCTAAAGTTTCTGAGTGTATTCAGTTCTCCTCCCCACCCAGACCAAACAGCTAAGAACTGGTATGTGTCACTGGTCCCTTGATTTAAATGACCATTGCCTCAGGGTCTGGTACCTCTGCCACTGAAGCCAATGGGAGTTTTGTAGCATTAGACCCAAGTCCTTGCCTATGGGAGATGAAGGATATCTTGGTCTACATCCTTGCTTGAACCACAGGGTGAAGGAAGATCTTTGTTCAGATGCCTGGTGTCTATGTGATGCAAAGCTAGACAGAAGATAAGAAAACAGAGCAACAGAACTTTTTTGTGGAGATTTAAATTGGAAGGAAGATATTTAAAAGCATTTTAATACTTATTTCAAGAGAGGCTAATTCAAAAAGTCAATGTTGGTCTGACATTTCTAGCAATGTTCTTATGGTGTTTCCATAAAAAGGCATCTGAACCTGCTCCCAAACTTTACAGGTGAGTTATTAAAATGGTATGAGAGATTTTGTTAGGATTAGAGTTCTATTGGTTAAGGAAAGCAAGATGTTCGGTTTTTTAAAAAAAAGTTAAAGTTTCTGGCTGTTGCGTTTTGTGCTCCTTAAATTAAGAAAACTTAGGAAAGTAGGAAGGAAACAAAACATAAAGTTAACTTCTGTTTGTTCAGCCTCAGTTATCCAGTTGAAATGATCCTGTCTGACCTTAAAATTTATGATAAGTAGGGAGCTGCATTTAGAGTAGGTATACGTGCTCTGAAGCCTAGGGAGTGCACCTACTTTCTAACCAGAGCTGCAGTGTATAAGGCTGTTATCAGCACAGTAGCCCATCTCATGATTCCAAATCTGTTGACTGGGACTCTGAGACTCACTGCTTCTGGCTGTATATTAGCATATTAAAAGTCAAGAAAAGATTTTAAAAATTGGGTTTGTCTAGCCTGGAAAATAGAAGACCTGATGGAGCGCACAATAGTTTTCAAGTTTATAAATGTTTGTTACAAGGAGGTGAAAAATTGTATGTGTTAAGCTCTGATGACAGGACAAAAACCAATGGGTTTAAATTGCAGCAAGGAAAGTTTAGGTTGCACATTAGGGAAAACTTCCTAGTCCAGCTTCCTACTCTTCCTGTTGGGCTAGTTAAAGACTGGAGCAAACTGAGTAGGTAGGTTGTGGAATCCCCATCAATGGAGGTTTTTTAAGAGCAGGTTAGACAAACACCTTTTAGGAGCAGTCTAGTTGTTGTTTAGTCCTTCGGTGGAGAGGACTGGACTAGATGACTGTTGAAGTCCCTACCAGTCCTGCACTTTTATGATGATATAATAAATTTGCTAGTTAAATATCCCGGGGGCGGGTGTTAAATGTTATTGCTACAGTGAAACTGTTTTAAACCACTGGAAGTCTTAATCCTACCCATTCTCAACAGGACAAAAAAAAAATAGAAAATTCTATTGTTGTGGTCTTAAACTCTTTCTCCCTACACACAATCTTGACTACAACTGGCCTTTAAAATGTATCTTCCTGTCTGTTACAACCAAGGCATTTTCCCCTATATAAATAAATAGAAAGCGTTGTTTTTATTTGATCTTCCAGTGTTGACTATTAATGATTCTTTATTATTAAATAGTACAGACTTTATTATTACACTCAGTTATGTTAACTAGATTGTAATCTAACAGATAAGATGCACACATACTATGTCCATTTAGGAAAAAAGATATGTAAACCGGCACATGTCATAACTCTCAGTAAAATAAACAAGGCGTATCTTTTTATTTATGGGTTTGAAAAATTGTAAGAGACAGTTAAATCTTACTGTCAATCAAAGTCTCATTTAAAAGCTTCAACCTTCATTTTTCTGGATCTCAGTTCTAGGAAGACCTTTTATCCTTTTCCTTTTTATAGGCACACAATGCCTAGACATACTTTAAACAAAGAAACAAATTATTTCCTTATTCTTTGCCTTATGCTTCCTCCCCAAAATAATATCAAGGAAGCATCATTCTGGGAACATTTTGTTAAGTTACTGTCATTTTCACAGCAGTGATTCCGTTGCTTTCATTTCAGCTATATTTTCTCACTTGCATAGCCAGTTGAGCCAAATGGGTTTTACCTCTGGAAAAATGAATGGCCTAATATCCTTCTTTGGTTATCTTCCCTTTCAGCTTGTGGGATACATGCCTTGCCTTCGGCTTTCCTAGCGCCCTGTAGATAAATATATGCAGAATTTCTTTAGCTGTCACAGTGATGGATGGGTGGGACAGTGGAACCTGCTTAGACAGAGTAAGTGGAACCCTTTCTGATTCATCTCTCTTCCTGCTGTCAACATACTGATCAGGGCTACAGAGCAGGTCCTGACTTGTCTAGGTCACAGAGCTGCAAGAAAAGCAATTAGTTTTTCAGGGATATACATATCTTACTCATAGGATATTTGACATCTGTGCTACAGTTCTTGTATTCATTACGTGGGAATACTGTGTGTTTTCTGAAGAGGAGTAACTGTACTTAGCTGATTGGACAACATCAGACTGAATTTTTTCTTGTCGTCATGATCATTAATGGTAGCAAAGAATGAAGGGTGGAATTTTACAAAAAGGAAATTGAGGCAAATTGTGTTTGCTGGCACCTGTGCAATGGTGGTGGGAGTATATTTCAGCAAAGTGGTTGAGAAGTACTGCCTTCTCTTAGGACATATTCTGGATAGTACTAATTTGCTAATAGTTTTGGCCAGTTTTTGGATTGCATCCATTCCTTCTCTTGATTAACCTAGTGAAATTACTTCTTTAATTCAACAAGTACAGGCTTGTATTTATGAAGTAATTAGCACAGCCTCAGTTTTTGTGCATGCCTATTGAGAATGTACAGGCCTTGCTCATATATAATGTGTGAGTGTAAATTCTTAAAAATCTGCACACAAGGTCTGGCTTGAATTTCCGTTCATGAGCACCTTTCAAGCTAGTCTGCACTGACTGGATCTTCACTGCAGAACTAGCTTGGTCTGTTAATTGAGCATTGCCCCTCTCCCATGCTCTCGCACAAAACTCACACCCAACTTCAGTAATACTTTGTACTCATGCTAGCTACTCTGCCTGGGGGTCTGGGCTTGAGTTTGGGTTTTGCTCTCACTTGGGCTCGTAACCTACCCAACTAGTCTGTGTGGTCACTGCCAAGCCACTTATGTGTAAATAGTCCTCCAATGCCTTTCCACAATATCCCTCCCTTCTCCTGCAGAAGGACAAACAGATTCTCCCACATTTTACAGGAAAAAATTATAGAATGGCTCAGTTTACTGAAGCAGAAAAGAATATTGGTGTTTATGAATACAGGTGTGATGCTTCCAGAAATCCCAGGGACAGACACGAGTGACTGCAGGATCAATGAGGACATTAACTTGGAATTGCCTTTGCAGTGTGGCTGCTTACACCAGGCCTAGGCTTAACTATATCGAAGACATTCTGGACCAAGAACTCTACTGTTATATAAAAACATTTTCCCTATTGATATCTTTAACTGTATCTGAACCTGCTTGCCTCCCAGGTTTTCAGGTCCCATTTCTTCTCCTTGGCCTAAGAGATCATCTGTTTCTGCCTGCCTTGTGGATTCTAGTTTCTTAGCCTTCCACTTCCACTATGGTCAAAATTCTATTTGACTCACTGTCATTTTGTCTCTAATTTCCCCAGTTTTTTCCCCACATGTATAGCAGATAGGATAGCAGTGACTTGTTGTAACCTGAATAGGTTCTTGGGTTTATGGATAAGCTAATTAGCTGTGAAGTGTGCTCTGTACCATGTGAATAATACTTTACAAAAATAAATTTAGTTACACTTAGCATTTTGCTGTTATTGGCAAAGAATGTTAAAAAGAAATACCAGGAAGATGTTACAATGAGTATTTCAGAGTAAATGGCCTTGAAGATGACCATATTTATCAGTGCTGAAGTGAAAATAATACTGAAAAAAAAGTCAGTCGTGGTTTACCTTGCTACCTTTGTGACACGTTCAGTTCTAACACCGACAAAATAGGCAGGGACTTTGTAGTGAGTACAAGCATAGAAATGTCGGACCTCCAGTAAAGTAACATTTAAATTATCTGTAATTGCACTCTGACAGAGTGAGCAGGTGAGAGTTCTCTGGCTGCAAAACTCTCTTAAAAATCCATTTGCTACACATTTCTGCTAGATCCAGGAGAACTTGCTTTAATAAACTTTACAAGTGGATATGTGCAATGAAGAAAAATCTTTGCCAATGTTCTGTACTTGTATTTTAAATGACTAATTAGATTTTCAGGTTTATGTTTAAGCAGAGATTTATTTTCAGTTCAGTGAAATTTTAGCAGTGTGTGTGTGCATGCCTGTGTATACATATATATGACAACAGCTTGCTATGGACTTGATAACAGACGCAGAGATGCTATGCGGATAGCTTCCAAGTGTCTTGTGAGAGGGATTATGTAAGAATGAATTGAGCTCTCCATTCCCTTCTCTATTTAATAGCATAGCGTTTGCAGTGTTTCTCTTCACAATGAAACAAACCTATGGCTGTGTTCAGGAATGCTAAACTGCTCAGATGTGCAATAACCAAGACTTTTTCTCTAAAAACACTGAGAAACAACCATTGCTACTAGAGACAAAGGGCAGTAGTAGTAGTAAGTCTTCCCCATTTTTCCTCCAAACCACTCCTAAAGTCTCATTTCAGGAGGCCTATGTGTACAACCACATAGAGCTCCACTGTCCTCTACCTGTATTGTTGTACTCTGTTGCTGTACTATATCTGTTGTGGTGTATTTAGGTTGTGAGATTATTGTGATGAAAACTTGGTTTTTTTAGTGATGTGCATAGAAACAGTGCCGGCACCAGATATTTTGATGCCCAGGGCAAGCAGCCTGAAATGCGCCCTCCCCCCAACCAGGCTCTGGGCCTAATCTGGTCTCAGCTGCTGCTGGCAGGCAGATCAGAGCCAGTTTGGACCCCAAGATGAATCGGGGGGAGGATGCATTTCAGGCTGCATTTCAGACGCAAAGCCGTTAGCTGTGCAGGGGGAGCGCAATGCGCCCACCAGTTCAGTGTCACTGAAGCTGGGAGCTATGGGGGAGGGAGGTTGGACTCCCCACTGCCTGGCCCCGGCGCAGAGCTGGGACGGGGAGTGCAGCCCCGGCAGCCTGGTCCCAGTGAACAGCTGGGAGTGGGAGTGCAGCTTGCCCCGCTTGCAGCCCAGCTCTAGTATGGAGCCAGGACCTGGGCAGGGGGACTGCAGCCCCCACTGCTAATCCCAATGTGGAGCCAGGTGGGGGGAGTGTGACTGCTGCCACCTGGTCCCATCACACAGCTGGGAGCTGGGTGGGGAATGTGACACGCCCCTTCCCCGCCGACCCCCTCCAACCCACCTGCCAGACACCATCATTTCCTCCCTGTCCCACCAGGAGCCATTTCCCTCAACCGTGAACTGATCCCTTCCCTAACCCACCCACTGGCTCCCCGACACCCTGCCAGGCCCCACCAACTGACAGAGTTGCATGTGCTCAAACATTTCACCTTCTGACACCAGAACTTAAACCCATGCTTAAGTCACAAGTGACGATGAGTTCAGCCCCATCTAAGAACTTGTTTATTCACACCACATAAATTGGCATAGTCTAGTGCATTTGGCAGTTTCTGCTCAAGACATATCCAGGGCTGTATGAGCCAGGCTACGTCAGGTCAGATTCATTGGCAGAGCTGTGTGTAGTGTAAGTTTGCTCAGCTTCCTGTGCTCCACCTGGCTTCTGTCACTGCTATTAGACTCTCATACTTGCAGTGATTAAATTCATCCACAAAATTTAAAAGCAGAAAGATTTCTCACAGTTGGTTTTAATTTTTGCAATTTAAAAAAAGTGAAAGCACTGCAAGCCTGAGAAAATTTCTGCTTCCAACAGCTTGTTTAAGGCCTACATGAAATTTTCTGTAGGTTGACTCTGGTGACCATGCAGAGCAGAACGTTGGTGGTCTGAGAGCATGGAGCTCACTGGAGAATCTGGGTGGGGTCTTAGTTTATTAAATACGAGTAAGTTAAAAGCAAACTTGATTTAACTCTGAATCTTCTGGTTTAGTTAGAGTACCGATTCATTTACTCCCATATAATACCATTGAGTCATTGACATTCAGGTAGGGGTGTGATGTCAGGAACAAATTAGCTTCATTAATAAAAGACTGGCCAGGACTATCTTGAAGTCTGCATCAGGCTCCCTGCAAGTACTGAAAGAAGGATCTCTGTAGCCTCCCTGGACGTGAACTCTAAATTTGTCTCAATCTCAGCTTCTAACTGGGAAGCCCATTAGAATTGGGTCCACAATGTAACATATGGAGACTCAATATAAAATCTTTGTATAGGTCTTATTCTACGCTGTATGAAATAAGTCTCACAGGTGATGTCTTAAACTTGTTGGAGAGAATATAGTGGAGTAACAAAGTTGACACACACACACTTAGTAGACTTGAGATGGCATCGGGGAAATAATTTATAAAATAGCTGGAGAAGTTATTCCTGTGGATATATGTCTGTTTGTCAGACTGTTGTATCTTGCTTTCTGCTCAAGACACAATTATTTTATTTTGCTGTCATTGAAAATCATGTTTCCTGCTTAGTGGAGAAAATACTGTCTGATCTCCATAGAGTGGTTTCCACAGTGTAAAATATGTTAGAAATGGAGATGCCTACAGCTCTTAAGGATGGCTGCATTGTATACTATACCATAGAGATTAATTTATTACACTGGGTGTTGAAATATCTACCACAGGTAAGGTGAAAATTTTAGTTCCCATGACGCTGGACCTTTAGCCTACTGTAATTTACTTCAGGGATAAACCCAGCATTGCAACATGCAGAATAGATTGCTTGATATTCTGAATGCAGCTTCTGGAGCAATTGTTCTGGAATGTATGAAATGTGCTTATCGTAACTGTTTTACTTTATATGCTTCATTTCCTTTATTACTCATGTCAGTATTTTAAGAATTGCTTTATATGTTTAATTATTTTAGTAAAAATATTAGTAACACACATTCAATATTCTTCATAATAGAAGGATTTTTCAATATCCAGTTAAAATGACTGGAGAACTAGGGTGGGAATACAAATCGTCAACAAGATAAGGCATGTCACAAAACCTCCTTTTTCCCCCAGTGCTCTGAATATAAAAACTCTATACCACTCATTCCAATGATTTCTTGGCATAGAAGAATACCCATCATGGCACATCCCTCACCAGTGGGGGATCCCCGTCATATCCTGAATGTGGACCACACGTTATCTATTTCTGAAGTGTCTGCTCTTGACGAAGGCGGCTTGATCCAAATGGGTTAATCAAGGAAGCATGGCTTCAGGTCTGCCCTAATTTGACTAGGATTTCTGTGTCTCCAATGTCATGGGTCTTTATTTTACTTGAGATTTAGGACAGTGGCAGCTTGTTTCCGAGAGACTCGGTCCAGGACATTCTTAATGTTAATTATTTCATGATTACTCAGCTCTAAAATGGACATCTAGTGATGTACTGAGTCTCAGATGCTATCTATAGCTTATTTGGTTTTTGTTCAACTATTGGAAATCCTTATGTACCTTTGATCTCATCCACCTGGGTATTTCCATGGGTGCGGTAGTAATATATGACAATAAGTATGTCTGTATATTGCATATTTTGATGATTGTTCACAGTGTCTTATATTTTTAACATTTTATGTTGGACCTAAAAGAGGGAGATTCAATACACTCATTTACAGAAGAGACATTACCATCAGGCAAGCTGATTTCAATCCATTGAGACTGAATGGCTCCAATGCCCCAAACACTATAGCAAATTTCATGGGTGTATTCTCTGGATAGGTCCAATGGATGCTCTGGCAAATCCCAGGAAAAACCCACATCAGGCTATGATTCCTGAAAAAACATGATAAAAGTTTCTAAAAAAAAATTGTAATGGGTTTAATTTTTAGCAGTTATGCTTTGCTTGTGCTACTGTCGTGTAGTCTGGTAGCTTTTAAAAAATTGCTCTGAAAGTTAGAAACGGAATTGCTTGTTTTATTCACACTATTGACTACTTATTGGGAGTCCCCAGTTATCAAAAAGCTCAGATAAAATGGTTTATCTGACAATCCTTGAATGAACCAGGGTGGATACAAATGTAAGTACATTTCTCTGACTGCAGAAGAGCATGCCTGAAATCAACTTTTGCTAGGTGGACAGATTTACGGCTACCATATCTTTACTACATCTATTTGCTGCATTAGCAAAAATAAATCTCTGAACTTAAGGTGATGGTGCAGCCTTCAAAGAAAAACATTTGGTAGTGCAATGCTGCTGATCATTGTGTGGGACTCAGGGAAAACAAAACCAGGTGGTGGGGGGGGGAGAGAGAAAGTAAAATATCACTTAATTCTACTTTGAGAGAAATTTACATGGTCACAGAAAAGGAAAGGATTCATTCATGATTTTATAAAGCTGCTTGTTTATAACACCACATTACATATCTTCAGCAGTCTCCTATGACCTGTATGCAGACAACAAATGCCCAAAGGCCCTAATATTTTATCTGGTTTTAAGGTAGTGGCATATCCTATGTACTAATGAAACAAGGACCCTAACTAATTCCAGTATTGTACTTCATATTTATCAGACAAAAGCAAAACAAGGAACACATTTGGTGCTGTAATTGTCCATGTTTCACTAGAGCTTAGGACTGCAACAAGATGATGGGAATTGATCTGTCAAGTTAGCTAGAAATAGGGCTCTGAATCAAAGTCTAGAGATGACCACACTCAGAATTTGGGGTGCTATAATCTGAATCTGAATTTGGCACCTCCTGTTAGGTTTCATTTTGTTAAAGATGTTATACTTTTCTTTTAAGGGGGCAAGCAGCCTGGGGTTAAGTAATTCAACATCAGGCTCAAAAAGAGTATTTGTGTAGACTTGCAGTCCAGGCATGGACCTTCCATGTTCTATTAGTTGGAACAAAGGGATAAGAAGCAACTATTATGATGGGTTTTGTGTAAGCCCTTGAGCAAATCACCTGAGCTTGTATTTAAATCAGCATAGCTGCAAAATGAGGAAAAGGAGGCCTGAATGTTGCAATCTCTTTTGAGTTTTACTAGGTTAATTGACACACATTTTTTGAAGATGTATATGGTCCTTTTAAAACATGACGCTTTAATCATTGCTATAAGAAAATCATTCATATCCTTGGGTATCTAGGGAGGACAGTTGAAAGAGGATTGTCATAACCAGCTCCAGCATATTGCTTTAAGTTCTTGATTTTATCTTTTGTCTTGAAACTTCTGAACACCAAAAAAATTCCACTTGATAGAGAACTTGCAAGATGTTTTATTTGAAAGACAGAGGTAGTTAAATTGATTTTTTTTTATTTTAATGAATAATACCACAAAATGTTTTCTAAAGACACCTGCACAAAAATACCCAAAACAAAGGTGACTATATGGCTGCTTAATGATCTAAGTGAATGGAAAAGTATAAGGGAGATGTCTCATCTCCCCTTGATGAGCTTTGCTGTATAGAATCCTGAAATTTGCCTTCCAGTGGAATGTCAGGGATTGTACTTTTATCCTGCAAGAACCCATTCTACTTAAATACAGTAGGAAAATCTTCATCCTGCCTCTGTTGAGAAGCACATGAATATCAATTTTATGTCCAGCAATAAGGTTTGGATACTGTCTGCTGAGTGCTACTTATATGTACAGTATTTGCTGCAGTTTGAATGTTATGTAGATAATACAAAAACATAATACCTGATAAAATCAACATATATGTGGCTGGTGCCCAGCCCCTCCTCAGCTGACAACTCCAAATGCGGGAATGGGGGGAGGGTTGTGAATGAATCCAAGCAGCCCATCTCAAAGAAGGACAGTTACTGGTAAGTAACCCACCGTTCTTCGAGCGCTGCTCGGATACATTCAGTAATAGGTGACTGCTAGCCATGCTGATGAATGGCAGGTGGAGTTGGCTTTTCTGCTTTCAGCACAGCAGTTCTCCAATGTCGGTAGATGTCCAATGAGTAAAGCCCTTGGAAGGTCTAAGGTACTGACCTAAGGACTATGGTCCAAGTAAAAATGACCTGGGATGGCAGGATCTAACCCACTGGAGGATTGAAAGCCAAATTTGCTTGAGTGCTAGCTAATGTGTGAGGGCAGATTGGGCTGAGGTTACCCTACTCTAAGGTGTAAGGCAAGACACATCGTGGCTATAAGCAAGGAATGGGTTGCCAGTGGCATGCCTGAGAAGGTATCAGTAGAGGTATGCTGATGCCAGAGAGATGGGTATTCTGGCAGTAGCACATGTTGCTGCAAAACCTATGGAGGGATTTAAAAAGAGCCTTGGAACTGTCAGGCTGGCAGCAGTGGGTACAGGATGCTACAAGAATCGGGAAAAGGAGGAGAATGCTGTCCTTTCCCCAGTCCAGCCAAGTGAAGTACAGGTAGACCAGGGCCCCAAAATGACTATGTGAAACTGGCACATACCACGCCCTGCAGCAGAGGTGATGTTGCAAGGAGTTAGGCAGGGAAGTTCTAGGAGAAAATTACCTCCTACTTTAGTGGAGGGAACACAGGAGACCGGAGGTACCAGATGACAGCCTCCTACAACCGAAGGTATGAGTGGTGCACCCAAACCAGCGTAATGGAAGACAGGTGTATGACCCACGCTATGATAATACCAAGGTAGCCATAGGAGAGGCTTAATATAGGCCTGCAGAGCATTATCCAAGGCTGACATAACCCTACCAATGGCATCATGATGCTCCCTTCCTTGTGAGGTGAGCTGTCAACACATAAAGCATCGCACTAACACTAGGAAATGGTATTATTACTATTTCCTTTGTTACTATTATTATCAATATTACTGTCATTGTTGTTATTTAATTCAATGACTAGATTTAATTCAATAGCCCCAGGGACAGGGATGAAGGGAATCTAGGCCAGGAACTTAAGCAACTAAGGATGAAGCCCGAAGCCTAGACTCATGTGCCCAGAGGGCCCCGGGTGTCATTCCCCATGGCCTACGATACCATTCTTACTCAGCATGTGTGACCCTGTGGCACGCAAGAGTTACCACATCACGGCCCTGACTCTGAGATGGGTGGATCGCCGGGAGTGCGCATACTGGGTTTGAGGCTCTCTGTGAAGAGGGAACCACAAGAAAGGGCTCAGGGATCTAAGAGGGAAGGGAGGGCAAGAATTTCCTCTAACAGGAATGAAGCAAGGGCATGTCAGTGGGGCAGACCTGGCCCTTCTCATTAAACACTTTCCAGACTATCTGTTGTGTCCTCCTTGTTATTGTTCTGTTGTTGCTATCATTAATATTTTACCAAGGAGGATGGTCTCTACTGAGGGTTAGCTAGCTCCTGAATTCAGTTTGCTGCTCAGAATTTCAGGCGTGGTACCGATGTCAGGCTCAGTCAAGTGTGGAGAGACCTAGCAGCCGCTTAGGGCCAGAGCTTAGTATGCCAAGTGGCAGTACTAAGGTTAAGGGTGATCCTAAGAGGATAGTGAGGGAAAAGGAGTTGTACCTGATGGAACTCCTAAGAGAGAATGCCCTGAAGCTAGCCTAAAGGGTAAACACAGCGTTATGGCTGTCCTAGCGAGATAAGTTCTTGGAAGGACACCATTGGGTAGGATCTTCCAGGAAAACAATGTTTGGACCCACACTCATACCGCATCTACAGGGTCTGTCTCTGATCCTTATCAGTGAGACCAACCGCTACTGATGAACATAAAGGGGAATGCAGGAAGTCCAAAATTGCCCCAACCTTCAGCCGGGGTGGGGGGTCCAGTTGATATTGGTTTGCTCTGGCAGTGGGGTGGGACCCAGGTGCATTTGGAACATCCATAGATCTCATGGAGTGACTTTACGTTGCATCTGTCAATAAGCAACTGTCCCTAGGGAGCTAGGAGTGGGGTTAGGGTCATGGAGCTGAAGCAAAGATCAGGCTGTGGTATTCAAGAACAAAGGAGAAGTGCTTCCCTTTCACATTCAGGTAGCCCCTTTCCTGTACGGAGGAGGGGAAGCCGGGTGAACAGAATAGAGAGTCCATCCCGGTAAGGCCTCTCTCAAGCATGCCCACCAAAGCTATCAACCAGCTGATGGCAGTGGGAGCAGGAAGGTTTTTCCCCTAATAGGAGTTAGGATCAATTGGCCAAACATCTATGTGTGTATGGTAAACAAGCTCTGATATTTGCATCTGTTGCTTGGTGGGCAGAATCCAGTTGGCCAGCCCTATGGGTTCGGAGGGGATGAAGCACCACCTGATTGGGAGAGCGTACCCTCGATCCCTGGTTGGGGATCATTTGAGTGCAAACTATATCATACTTGGTGACTTCAAAGAAAAGGGCAGCACAAACAGGTGAGTAAGGGGGATTGATGATCTCCACCAAACCATACTGATTAGGGACACTTTAGGCCCTTGATTGAAGGTCATTTGATCATCAGTTAATGTGTGCTTGGTAATAAAAGGGAATTTTATTTTTTTTTGCCCCAAACAGTGGGTAAGAAAGAGTGAGGGGCATTCACCCCTCCCCAGGAATAGGGAGGGAATGCTCTCTGGGAATGGGTGGGTCCTGAGAGACTATCTTGCCTTCCTTGAGAAGGCATCGTATTCTTCCCTCGCCTCTTGTGGGAGTAGGTGACTAAACTTGTTTATTGACTCCGAAACATCTAGCATGTATCTGCCCACTAAGGCCTAGTTATTAGCAACACATAACTGGAAAGCAGAGAAGGAATATACCTTCCGGCCCAGCAGCTCTAATTCCCTGGCATCCCTTGACGTTTGGAGGGAGTCACGGGAAGCTTGTCCCGGCTCTAAGTCCGCTTCAACCACCGCTTGAGGTGGGACTGGGTGGTGGGAGAGCAAGGGGAACTCTGACCCCGGGACTCATTATTTACGGCCCACCGTATCTGATACTGGGGAGATGGAGCCTGTTTCTTGCCAGCAGGACAAGGATAAGTCCCAAACGCTGGGGTAGAGTGGAAGCGTGACAGGTTCTGCTGATGTGAACACTGGCCTGAATAAAGTGTCAGTGGGCCCTTCAAAATATTGGACCTCCATCCCTGTGTGGACAGAGACATGGCGCAGAAGGTCAAAATGCTCTGAGAGGTCCCCCATGTAAGAACACGGCACCAGGTTTAAGGCTTTAGCTGGTGCCGAGCGAGACAGCGCTGTAGTGGAGGCAGCTGTCTCCTGGGGGGACCATTCCTGGAGTCGGTACTGGAACGGTGACAGCACCGAAGGTCAGTGATGGGGTCATTTAGTACCCCTTGAGGCCCCTTCCGGTGGGCTGGGAGAAGGGGAAACCCCTTGGGACCCTGAGGACGGTACTGGGGATGGGAAGGTAATATGGTGCTGAGGAGAAGGCTCGATGGTACCGGGACTCAGAGGAGTGGTAGGTTCTGGTGTTGTGGAACACAGCACTGACAATGGGGACAGTGTTCGGTGCCACTTACGATGTACCCAGGCCTTCAATATAAAGGCTGGCTTACCCCTTCCAATGGGTGCTGGAGAAGGTGGGGTAGACAATAGGAAGAGCACCTTCGCTGCGTCGAATGCTTCCAGAGTTGTCAGGAGGGGTACTGATCCCCTCCAGTCCCGTGGGGAACCCCGTGTCAGAGACCTGGGGCAGTGCTGACGCTGTGGTACCGTCACCAGTACCGATCTGGTCCTGTGTCCTCTAGTGATACGGTGCTGGGGAGGCTCTGGTGCCGAGTTGGCATGTGGTGCCAAAGGAGACCTCAAGGCCTTGGGAAGATTGCCGAGCCTGCTCTGAGGCCAAGGCATGGCACCTTTGCTCCCTGTCCTCGATTGTCTTGAGTTTAAAGGACAAGCAGATGGAGCAAGCAGTGACCACATGGCTCTCGCCCAGGCACTGGAGGCACTTCTCATGGGGATCGTCCCACGGGAAGGCCTTGCCGCATTCGGCGCAGGGTTTAAACCCTGGCATGCTGGATGGCAGAGGACTGCAATGTCGTGCTCCAGCTCAAGGGATGGAACCTTCTTTGGTGGAACTAGGTCCACAAATAGATGCTCCCAATCAAGCAAAAATCTCATAAACAGTGAAGACGAATGATAGGCTGCTTGCAGACACAAGCAGTGGGCTGTTCCACGAACCAACGCTGAGGTGGACAAAATAGAACTGGGGAGGGGCCAGGCAGTGGCCACATGTATAGCCACGGGGTGGCGTGGGGGGTTGTGGCTGCCTGCCGTCTTTTGACAGGCTAGGGCAAAAAGTTCCAACCAGTTGCGCACTGCGGCGCAGATACACCTATTACTGAATGTATCCAAGCAGCTCTTGAAGAAGAACTATGGGTTTTGGTTGGTTGTTAGAAAAAGAGAAGCCAGTGTGAAAATCCAATGCACCTCATGGTTTCAATTTTCTGTATTCCCTCAGTACTTGCTAGTGTTCAGATCAGAGTTTGGTTTGAACTCATCTGTTTTTATCAAGTGTACATTGCCACAAATAGGCTGGAAACCATCCAGAAATGTGCTGGATATCCTTAGATAGCGTTCATTGTGTGCCAAGCATGATCCATGCAGAGCCTGTATCCCACAGTAAGCCCATGAGATTTGTAAGATGAATATGGTTACACATCAGACTCCCTTCCTTTTCAATGACACTGTCAGCATTGGACAATGTTCATTGAATTTATGTTGCAGATAGATTTAGTGATTTGTACAATACCTCTTGCCCTGCCTTCTATGAGGAAGTCATTCATTATACTAAACTGAAAAATGCATGAATCTAAACCACATTGCCATATGTTAAACTTAGCCATTTTGCTTTCCAAAGGCTTGTATGGACCTTTTTTGTGACTGTGATCTGTGTGGATTCACAACTCTTCAAGTTTTGCATTGAGCATCAGAGTCAAACCAATCTCCATCCAAAATTGATCAGAGCAGCCAAATATCATCTGGTTTTATTCAGACTCAGAAAATTTTATATGACAGATTCAAAATTATAAACTGCCCCAGGTCTTACTGGGTCAGACCAATGGTGCCTCTACCCCGGTATCCTGTGTTCTGACAGTGGCCAATCCCAGGTGCAAATTACAGTGTTGTAATTGTGTGTGGGGAAAAAAGCACAAATTTATCACAAAAGATCAGAATAGCCCATTTTGATCTAAGCAAGAATGATTTTTAGGTGCTTAATAATGAACATATTTTGTTTACAAATAGTTGGGCATAATTTACTGTACAGAACAGCAATGAGATGATAAAATTGATGCAAGATTTTTCAAAAGCAACTGGTGGCTGTGAGTGCAGCAAGAGTGAGATGCCTTAAAGGAACCTGTTGTCAGAAAATATTGAGCATCCGTTTTTTGCAAATTGAATTTCTTTGAGTTTGGCAACCACCAATTAAGGCTCCCAGAAGCACTAGTCGTGTTTGAAGGTATTGGCAGTTATATCGAATGTGTATGTTCAGTTACATAGAAATCAAATCAAATCAAATCATAGGGCTGGAAGGGACCTCGTGAGATCATCGAGTCCAACCCCCTGGGAATTGAACCCAGGACCTTCTGCATGTTAAGCAAAGGTGCTAGCTACTACACTATTGGCCAATTAAAATGCATCAATATTTTTCCATTTTCTTTTGTAAATTATTCAACAAATAAATCACACTCTTGGTTGTGAAATGTTAAATTTTTCTTGTAATTACATTTGACAATCCATGGTTGATGTTTTCTGTCTGTATTTAGTAATTAGGTAATGGTCACAAGAAAGTACATAAAATTGCAGGTCTTAATGTTTTAATGTAAAGTAGGTGTATGATATGATGTTCCATATCATATTAATTATATTTGATTTAACTCTCTAGATTGTTTTGTTACACCATCATTAGTCAGACATGATACAAAAGAGCAAGAGATTTCAATATGCCATCATAGTGTAACTGGTTATTTTGCAGTTTCACTAACAGTTGAGGTGGAACAACATGATAATTTGGAATGGATGGATACTCCATTTGGCTTTGGCGGAAGGAATTTTTGCCATATGACTATGTGCTTCAGGCTTCAGTTTCTGGGTGGCATGTCTATTTGTTTATTTCTACTGAAGAATAAAAGGCAAATTATAGAAATATTAGCAAATGTGATCTTAGAATTGTTTGAGTTACTGAATTTTCTGCTTGCAAAAAACACTTTTCATGCTTCATTGTATTTCTTTGAGTCTGAGTTTGAGAGAGAGTAAGATACTATCCAGGAATAAAATAAGCACATGTACAGGGATTCATTAGTAACATGATTCAGGCATCTGTCATTTAAACATCTGATGAGAGTAAAAAAATAGTGTTTCAAAGTAGGTTTATTTGTAGAATTTGTAATTTTAAAAACACTTCAATGTAGAAAATGCAGTTCTCTTCCTACCACTTTTACCTCTTGCATTTAGTACACATTCTCCCGGCTACCCAAGTATGCATTTCATATACTGTGGTATGAACAAATAAAAAGGAGTGTGATGGCACTTTTAAAGACTAACAGATTGGCTCATTTTTGTTTGCTCTGATGTCTTTGATCCATAGATATTGTTGTGAAGTCAGCTTTGGGAAACAAAGTTCATTAATAGCTATAGGGATTCTTTTCCTTTTGCAGTAGCAGCAAAGCACAAAATATTTAAAGTGGTCTATGAGTGGCATAGATCTGAGATATATTTTGAAGAGATTTTTAGATTTTGAAGCTGCTTTCCTTCGGGTTACAAGCAGGTCAAGGTTGTGGACATCAACTTTTGGGCAAAAACTACTTTGTTGGTGTCCCTTTAGGACAAGCATGAAGAAATTTCATTTCATTTGCTGGACGGGAGATGTTGTTTTATTAAAACCAATGAAGAAAAATAACCTCCATCCATTTACCTATGTGTATCTTCCCAAAACTCTTAAATCAGGACTAGCTCAGATAACCTGTTATAATGTGTTTCTGAGCTACAAGGAATATGTTCAGAGGGGTAGCTGTGCTGGTCTGTGTATAGCAAAAACAATGAGAGTCCTGTGGCACCCTAGAGACTAACAAATTTCTTTAGGCATAAGGTTTCATGGACTTTAGCCCACTTTGTCAGATGCATGTGTTGGAGCCCACAGAAGCTTATGCCCAAAGAAATTTGTTAGTCCCTACGGTGCCACAGGATTCTCATTGTTTATTAATGAATATGATGTTTAGCACAAAAGATAACATGGTTTCATTTATTTGGCAAATAAAATCTAGAGATGACCCAGGTGTAAATTGTATCCAAATTATGAAATTCAAGATGGGAATTGTTAGATACAAGATTCCAGATTGGGTACATACCTAGAAGAAAAATTACCAAGAAATTCAGACATATGTACAGGGTCAGTTCAAAACAAATTATATTAAAATATCTCCAAGCAATCTTGACTGTAGCTAATTTTTGAGATTAGATATTGCTGTAGCTTGCAGATACATTTGCATAGTGAAAGACTCTGGTCAGTGTCCCAGTCTATAGTGTATGTTCAATAATCACAGGTGCAGCAAATGTAAAGTCACAGCACAATTTATTTAGCTGGTATAGAGCACAAAAAAAAAGCCCTTAAATGATTGTTTAGACAGTATCTCTAATTTTATATTTTCCTTCTATGAATTAAATTTGTTTTTCTAAAACAGACCGAGAGGTAAATCTTGGCACCATAACCACAACACTTAATGTAATTAAACTTGGTTATGACTGGATTAGTAAAATGGTGTAGTTAGCACAGCATAAATATGTAATTTTGTCTATGCTGTGCAAAGGATTATAACACAAAGAGGCCCTTCTCTCTTCTCCTCTCCTTACCCCACCCTGAGCAAAACAGCAATTAAAAAATAGAGAGTTTGCCTCAAAGGAACATTTTGTATAATTTGAACAAAAGTTGCTGATTGATAACAAAGGAAATTTAATAGTTCCAGTTTTTGGCTTGCTATCTTTGTAGTAAAGCCAAGCTCTTAGAAATAGTTAATTATAGGTTCAATAAAAATATTTAGATGACAGCTGTAAGCATTCATCATTTCTATGCATAATATGTCACAAAATTCATTTATTGTTCCAGTTTATATAAAGGAAAAAGTTAAGATGAACAAGTAAGAACAGATCTGAGATCTTTTAACATTTCTATCAGCAAAAGCATTTGAAAAACAGGACACTTTTTTCTTTTACATTTAACTGTATCAAATGAGTTACTGGCTTCAATGCACCTCAATCAGCATTCATTTCTACAAAATGGTACTAAATGTATGGGGGGAGCATCATCTGAGGTGTGATTAAGAGGAAGAAAATATATCTGACACTTTTAGTTAGCAACCAAATCTGTTTAAGTTTCGAAACATTTTTGAGCTGTACTGCAGTATATTGACTGTTTATCAGAAAAATCCAGATTTTTATTTAATCACAAAAAGAGAATAAATTGATTTAGAATTCAGACATTAAAACATGTGACTGACTATTGCAGATAGTGTATTTAAGCCTGCAACCAATCACCATCATGTTGGCAGTGAGCATTATGTTGTAAAATCACTGTTGAATCAGCTAGTTACAATTAGTTACATACTATTAAGTTGCAAAGGGATAGCCGTGTTAGTCTAGTTCAGCAAAACAAGAGTCCTGTGGCACTTCTAAAGATTAATGGATTTATCTACTGCATGAGCTCTCATGGAAGAAAATCCCACTTTGTCAGATGCTGACATGGGATTTTCTCCCACAAAATCTCATGTGATAAATAAATCTGGTAGTTTTTAAACATGCCACAGGACTCCTTCCTTGTTTTGCTAAATAATATTAATATCCACTGGTGCTTTGCAGTCCTTGCAATCCAAATTCAAGTGTACAGCTTCTCAGGTAGTTTCTTTGTTACTGCATGTTAGTGCTAGCTGAGCTTCTGATGTGGCTGGCTTCAGACGGAAACAGCTGGCAAGGATGACCTTCCTTTTGGCTGTCACGCAGACTTTTACAACTGATTTCTGGCAGGGTGAGGGGCTGACTGACACTGTGCAGCCAGGGAAAATGCTGACGTGGCTAATTCCCTTCCTTTTGTGGCTTTGCTTGCTCAGTGCCAAATGGCTGGAGTTGGAAAGAGCTGTACTGTATGCAGAGGAAATGATTCCATTCAAGCCTACAAGTTGCCATTGATTTTAAAGTGGTTTTCTAGGGACAGTAGCTATTTATCAAGCAGTAGTGGAAGGCAAGCTATATTTTGGATGTATTTTAACATGTTTATTTTCATAAGGTGTGCTAATGAGATAAAAATAAATGTGTTAGCCTGTAAAAATGCCACAGGACTCCTTGTTTGTTCTGCTAAACTAGAGTAACACAGCTACCCCTTTGGAACTCCTTCCAGTTTACTTTAGGATAAAGAATATATTGTCTGGAAAGATACTTTTTCCTGTTGACCCACATTCCCCTAAGACTTTAGCCTGCTGTTTCTTTCCGTTTCAGTCTCAGTTGACCCAGAATTCAAAACAGAACTGAGGGCAAACTCCCGCTTCTCTCCCTGCACCCCATAGTGCGTGATTGCTGAGGCACAGCTTCACTGATTAGAGGTGGTAGTGAATTTTTCAATGAAACCTTTTTGATTGTTTGGAAAGGTTGAATCCAGTTTTAGCTAAACTTTCGTCAGGTCCAGATTGGAATGGGGGAGGGGGGCGGGAAACTGTGGCAGGGGTTAAGAGATATGGAGGGACCTAGCCCTAGCTGAACATCCCTGCTTTGAATCAGGACAACAAGGCAGCATGAAAATGAGGTGGCTGCAGAGTCCAGGAAGCAAAAGAGTGTGGAATTCTATGTGGTTTTCAAACTTTTTTCCTCAGGACCTAGCTGAAAAAAAATTAAGGATGCCTACGATCCAACAATGACATCTTTGAGCAATACAGTCCAGTCTTTCTGTGACAACAGTAGGGGGTGCTGTGACCCAGTACCTGAGGGTCTGTGACCCAGTACTGGCTCCTGACCTGTGGTTTGAAAATCAGTGCTCTATAGCGCAATTTGGTGCTAGGTTCTTTCTTTATCAAATACTTGGATGTGATTGTTTGGCTCAGAGTTAAAAACAAGCTTTAAAATAATCAAATAAATAATAACGAAAACACCCAAAAAGCACACTGCCAAGTTAGTAGTAAATTCAAAGTGCAGCAAATGTGAGAGCCAGGGAGCTGCTGAAAGGAAAGGTAATGGGATGTTCAAAACGGAAGCCTAGCTTCATGATCTCATCCTAAACTTAACATGGTTGGTTTTGTGTGTGTGATTCCAGCCTGCAGCTGGCTGGATGATGTGCTTCAGTCAGGGGAGACTGAGAAAGGAAGGGGGGGGAAGGGAAGAGGAACATTTATTGAACATCAAACCACTTAAAACATCCCTTTCATCTGTAGAGGCAGGAAACAAGTACTTGCAATTATGTGAGCAGGCAGAACAGCTCAGATGAGATGCTCCCAAATGAAATCTTATAACCCCAGATAACCAACACTTTCAAACTTTGTGGTTTTGGTTGCATAGGAACATACATTTTCAAACTGTTGTACAAATATAAATGCATATTGACTATTGAGTTTCCATACTTTATTTCAGACACCTCCAATGTAGCACTCAAGTAATATTTCTTCTCTCCACTTGCATTATTTATCATGTGATAGATTTAGAGAAATTCACAAAAAATCCACTACAAAACCAAATTTGGTCACTGAGGAGAGTTTTCACTGATGTAAATAGTTCCCTCATAATTAGATATAACCTGCTCTTTGCAGAAGTATTTTGATTTCATTTCAACATGTTTTTTTCAGAAAACCTGCACCTTCTTGAACTTTGCATTTTTTTTAAGGATAAAAAGTACAACCGTGGAAGAACATTTATTCCAGATTAAAAGGCTCATTTTTATTTACAAATAATTTAATTAGGTAAACAGAAAAATGGTGAAAAGATAGGGAAAGGAGTAGGTGTGAAGGAGAGGGCTGTAGTAAGCAGTGATAATACAATGTGCTGGTTGTGCTACAAGTTGGCTAAATTCCTTAAACATGCTACTATAAATCCAGAGGGCAATTCTCCTTTCCAGGCACAGCTAGGATCTCTCTTGTATACTTCATCTATTTAAGTGTAACCTTTCTCTCAGGGAGAGCTGGCAGGACAAGGGCCAGGTTCTGTTTCTAGGGGTTCCCCAGTAGTGTAACACCACCAGCCAGCTCCAGCCTACACCTAGATTTCTGTGGAATCCTGCACTGTTCCATGGGCACCCAAAGGGGTAAGGCTTCCCCACTCACAAGCATGAGTCTGAGAGTAGTAAACAGAACTTTTAATAGTAGTAAGACAGAAATGCAAAAGGCCAGATAACAGAGATCAGCACTAATCTAGAAAAATTAGTATAGAGCGAAGTTCCCAACAACCCACACCACATAACAGAACATACAAACTTAATGGCAAAACTGGCACTGATCTGGAAAATCAGTACTAACTCTGCTCCCAACCAACTCTAGGGTACGTAGGGAGTGTCTTTTATGCCAGCTGTCTGCCAACACCATCTACTAGTCACTCACTCCATCCTCTAGAACTGTTCCTTGGCTTCACCCAGTCTGCCGGCTCTACCCTCTGCTCACTTGTGTCACCAAGCTCATCGCTGGCTGCTCTCACCCGCCAATGGCTCCATCTATCTCACCTCAGAGACAGAAATTTCTCCCTAGTCAGAGAAAGAGTTTGCTCTTCTCCCTGGTGATTCCAGCTCTTAAGTAGGTATAAACAGCTATCTCTATCTAAATGACAAAAGCTTCACAGAAGGCTTAGCCATACCTATCAAAAGACAGGGGAAGCAATAGGAGAAGAGGCTAAAATAGCCTCAAACCTCCACCCCTGTCTCTTTCAAATTCTTTCAGGCTGAAACATGCAGTCGCCCTTCCTACAAGCCTCTTCTTAACTAAGGGTAGTTTTTACCCTTTAGCTAATTCAGACAGATTTGCAAGAAACATAGAGTAGCAATTCACAAAAAGACACTTCATATTTACGGTTAGTAGGATTTACAGATATTGATAGATTTCAAGCAGACTAACCCCAAAAACCATTACCTACTATGTCCTGCATCCAGTATGCTAATCAGCTAATTGTGCTCTTTGTATCCATGCTAATACAGGACCCATGCAGATTAGTTCCCCCCCTTCAGAAGCTGTTAAGCGCAGCTTCTAAGCCTGCCTTACATAAGAAAGGCCCTTCAACCTTCACATTTGCCAGTGTGTGATCCAAGCTAACAGACTGTGTGACACATGGCCAAAATAGGAGTCCACCAGTGCTTTGTAATGTATGATACAATATTGAAGGTATTATGCTCTTATAGCTGTAACTTGTGTTAGGTATATTTGCTCATTGTCTGAACTGAATTGACCAATTTGTTAAAGAAATCTGGGATGGAGGAGTACCATCATGTACATAAGGGTCCGTCACGTAGGTTGTCAGCAAGATTTGGAGCTTGGGCCTTCAGATCTCCAGTACAGATTCTACTCCTTGCAGTTCTTTACATAGATGAGTATACCTACACTTTACTAGGCAGCTTCCCAAATTCTCTTCGTAGTTTTGTGAGGGAAATATTATCTAATCTCTAAAGACAGATTAGATCAGGACCAGATCAAAGCCTGTGGACAGCCAGGGCTGCCTACATAATTCTCTGTCTAAGAGGCTAGTATTCTGTCTCTAAGAGGATGGGGGGACCCAGCCTGTGCTAACGCTGACTGGCATGCTGGGGGTGGGGGGGTGGCAGGTCATGCTGTTGGGGGTTGGAGGCCAGTGTGGCTATGGGGCCACAGGCCATGCTCTTGGGGGGGGGGGGCATGCTGCTGGTGTGGGCACAGGCCAGGGCTGTGGGAGGAGGCTGGCACAAGCTGGAGCTGCTCCTGGAGGCTGGGGGTGGTGAGGTGCAGACCAGAGGCCGGGTACTCCTGCTCTTCCCCCTGGCTGGCTGGTTCCCCAAGGGCTGGGGAGACAGGCTGAAGGTGAGCAACAACAGCTACCACTCAGGCCAGCCAGACCAGATGTTTGGGGGGGCCACGGGCTTCAACGCCTAAAGTCCCTTCCTTAATCCAGCCCTGGACTAGGTAAACACACAGATTTAGAACATTGATTTAAAAAAAGGCAGAGTAGATGAGACTTGGGTCTACCATGTCATTTAGTTCTTGTCTTAAAGTGACCTTGTTCAGCCTGTTGGCTTATTAGCAAAATAATACTAGCGTCTTAGAGAGAGAATTATGAGCACATGCTCAATAGTAAGGGTTGTAAGGCACAGAGAGAAATCGTGCCTCTAGGCTCAGTTCAGTGCCATTTACCTTAGACTGAAGGGTATTTGGGCTGAAATCTTCCTGCTACTCTGTTGCCGACTTTCACGCAGACCTTCAGCTAAAACAGTGTTCTGCAAAATTAAGTACACTTGAGAGCTCTGAATGTCAGTGAAAAATTTAGAGCTTCTCTTGCTGTATCTAAACATTGACTCCCTGCTGGAGCTTGATCCTGCGAGGTGCTGAATAATTCCTGTGAGGTTCCAAAATTTATGCAACTAAAGAGCACTCTGCCCCTCACAAAAGGTGCTCAACACTGTATGGCTGTGAGGATGATCAAATGTGAATGAAGCTTTTATTGACATCACTGAGTTCATTGTGCAGAATGCATGCAAAAACAAGAAATTAGAGACCTGCTGTGCAGAGGAGGAGTCCTTTATGATATAAAGATTTATGTGAAATTATGCAATTGGCTGGTCTAGGATTAGAGTTCCAGAGCTGTATTCAAAGTTCTGGGATCTCCTTCATGGATTGTCTGCAACTCGCATGCAAATTTGATGCATCAATAATAGGCTTGTTTGTCTTTATTTTATATGCCCCTTGGCCTAATATGTAAGGCCATGCCCATTTATTTATGTATATACTTTATAGAAGATCGGTCAATCCATTACCCCAGCAAAGCGGATGTGCAAGGCCTGAAAATGTGACTTTAAAAAGTTGGCATAAATCTTCATGTAACTGCAGATGAATAATTTAATCCAGCAAGCCATAAGAAGAGGTCTTTCTGTGTAGCAAATTGTGTTACTTGATGTAGGTCCACTGTGTGTCTAAAAGTGAGTAGGATCAGTCATAAGCAAAGTGAGTTTAGTCACCTCAACCTAATGGATTTGTTTCGCCCACACCTAAAGGCACCATGCATGTTAACAGAACAAAAAGTCTGCTCAGGAGAATCCAGAAAATTTTGTGGGACTGCAAATAATGTGTGGTTGTAAAACTGCATGGAAGCTTGGAGTGTCTGCCTCATTACTGTTTGTCCAGCAGTATCAGTCTCTCTTGCTTTCTATACTAGTAAGAATGTATTCAAATCATGAAGGAAAGAGATCAATAATCACTCTCTCAATTAGATTGCAATATTTTTCTAGTTCACTCAGAAAATGTTTTCAGTTATGTAAATGTCCATTACAATCACAAAGTGCTTTCACCAGAGTGTGTATTGAACATTCTTACTCCTCTTCCTTTGCACGCTGTAAGGATTCAGTGGAGTAAGAGACAACTGAATATCATCAAAGATGTGAAAGAGCTTGAGCCTCTCTCAGCTCTGTGAAAAACATTACCCTGTGACATCTGAGCAAATCATAGTACTTCTTGTTGTCATTAAGCTGCAGTTTTTGATTCAATGTCCTATCTAAGTACATTTTCTCTCTTCCTAGAAAATTAACTGGGTAGAGTCCAGATGGGGATATGTGTTCATTTAAATACCTCCAGACTGTTGTGTATGTTATAGCCTCTCTGGAGGACTTTGCTTAGATCCCAAGAAATGTAGATTTCCCACATTTGAAGTGAGGTGTAGAATTTGGCTATAGGAATAACTAAAAACAAAAAGCAAATCAAACACTATTTTTATAACGAAAGTTAATGACGTTTTTGTGACTGTGGCTGCAGAGCATATGAAGGTAGTCTCCCTTGTGCTTCCTCACAGGCATCTGCCAGCTCTTGCCCTCTCTCAGTCAATGACTTCCAGTGTGCTGAGCCAGCTTGTTTGGATTTCATCTACCACTTACTCTTGCTTGTCTTTGTCATATTCCATTCTTTTAGAGCAGCTGTAATTTTCCCCATCCTGCCACTAGGTCATGAACAAGACTGCTGCTGTATCCCACAAGAGACTGACAGCATTCCTTCTGCGATATGCAAACCTTCCACTGGTCTCAGAATAGAGTCACAGCTATGCTTGAACCTGGACCTTTCCTAGGGGAGCATGCTAAACCAGTGGTTTTCAAACTTTTCTTTCTCAGGACCCAGTTGAAAAAGTAATTTATAGCCAAGACCCAACAACTGCATCTTTGAGAAATGCATTCCAGTCTTTTGGTGGCAGCAGCAGGGTGCACTGTGACCCAGTACCAGGTTCTGACCCATGGTTTGAAAACCACTGGGCTAAACTACTGCTCTGGGTGAGAGCTGTGGACTAGTGGCAGCTATCAGTTCTGTCTTTGCTAGCTCCTTTGCACCATTGACTTTTGTGAGCATCCTCCTACAGTATCGCGACAACCAAAGAGTAACCCATTCACCTCATTCTTTCCACACAATTGTGAATTGTTCTTTTGGTATCAGAAACTGTGGAGACTTCAGATGGAGCCGTTATGTGTTCCACCGGCCTACCCATGGTGACCACCAAATACATGGCTGGTGTGATGGGGACATAATTGTCTGAGGAAATGCTGACTGATTAAAGACATCATTCTTCTTTATAGTTGCTATGTTTGGAGGCTTTTCCAGGATTTTCTTTTTGTTTAAAAATAACCAAACCCTCTTACAAGAGCAACTATCATACTGAGAAGGTTAGGGCTACTTCAAGAGTGTTTCAGTGCTTCTTGCAAATGGGTGACTTTGGGAGGGGGTTTGGGGCATACAGTGGCTAGACAGGCCATTAAATTGGTATTAAACATTTTTCCATATGCAGGAAGTTCCCTTCTGCCAAAATCCAGGAACAGGGGGATCAATTTCCATGCAAATGCTGCTAGGATGGTGTTAGATAAGCATTGAAAAATTGAAAGGTCACTGGGGTCAGGGCGCAGCCTTCAGAACTTGTCTGGCTAGCTTCCTTGTAGACTCAGAGACTTGGCGTGCTGAAGCTGCATGACATCCTGCATAAACATTCAATCCTACTGACCAATTTTTTCCATAGAACTAACTCATTTAACAGAAAAATAAATGGATCAAAGCTGTTTTATATCAGTTTTCATCGTAGAGAGCTGCAAAAGGATTCCTGTATTGTATTAAAAGAATAATAATAATAATAGAGGAAGGGAAAAGGGGAAATGGCTGATTGCCAAAGTAGTTGCATAGACTCACAAATTACAGTTTTCTTCCTAAAATAGTGCTGAATGCAAGCAGGAATATCTCTGCCTGTGATAAAGCACAATACACTGCCATTTATTTTTCAGCTGGATGGCGAAATGGAAAAGATAAATAATGTGAATCCTCCAAATCTGGTTGAGAAGGAAAGAAACATTAGGGAATTGACTTAAACCCTCAAATCAAAGAAATACTAAAGGATCAGTTAGACCTTCCAAAGCAAGGCAGGTCTGAATTAATAGGGCTGTTGAGATGCAGATGATCTGAACAGAACCTCAGCAGGACTGGTGGAGAAGGCAGCCCTCCGCATAGCGATTGCTGAGGCTACACCATGGCTGGCCGTGTCTGACGGATCCCAAGAAGCCATGCCTTCCTTCCTCCACCAAAGTCTCGTAGTCCATGAGGTGTTCACGAGGGGCCAGGTCTTGGAACTGCTCCTTAGATTTCCATAAGTTAAATATACATTGGCCAATAAGCACTTGGTGATTGGCAATACAAAGTTGGAGGGCTGAGGTGGAGTAAACCTTCCTCCCAAAGAGGTGCAGTTTCTTAGCCTCTTTATTCTTGGTAGCGGAGGCCAGCTGTCCCTGCCTCTCATTTTGGTTAACTGCATCAACCACCAGGGACCCAGATGTGGGGTGATTAAACAAGAACGCAGATTTCTCTGGTGGGACACAATATTTGTGTTCAGCCATCTTGGATGCTGGTGGGATTGATGAGACCATCTGCCAGCGGGCCTTAGCAATTTTGTACGTGGAGGAGGACAGTGACTCTGGTGGGAGGGGCATGTTGCCCACGTCAAAGAGGGGGTCGAAGTCCTCCCTGAAGACCTTTACTTCTAAGTTTGTTTGCTGCCATGTGGTGCAGGAGGTCTTGTTGGGCATGGGGGGTTGTTCCTATAGGCCAGAGGTCTTTGGTAAGCAGCCTCATCTGGGGAGGAGGACAAGAAGACCTGTGATCTACTGCGCCAGGGCTGGACAGTGCCACGATTGAGTTCCTCATCAGAGGCCCCCAGGGAGTGAGAGGCTCTGGAGGAGGCCGTTCTCGAGGAGCCCAGTGTTATGGGCTCATCCTGTGTGGGTCAGTCCATCCATTGGCTAGACCACCCCCTCAACAAGCGCAGTGTCGAGTTTTGGCTCACTGAGGAACAGCCTCTTCACAGCTGTGCTGATCACTGCTGCATTGGTGACTGTGTGGTTGGCTCTTATGTTTAGTCAGTGCCCGAGAGGTAGATGGGGCTGATGTTGGCGCTGAGGTAGTTTGCATCGAGGAACCCATACGGGAGCACTGATGCAGCGACAGTGTCAGAGACTGCTTACGGCGACGCTTCCCTGCCAGTTTTGAGGTTGCCAGCGTTGGTGCCGAGGACGATGGTGATCCTCAATGCTGGGATTTGGTGCCGGCAGCATCAGAGGAGCCAGACTTGGACCTCGTGCATCTGGAGGCATATGAGCGCGGAATGGAGTGCTCCCACAAGGTCTCTGGGGAGAAGGTAGAGTACTCCGCTGCTGCTTCTCACTCCAACTTGGAGTGTGTTGGAGAGGTCCCCAGTGCCGGAGTAGCCCTTAGTGGAGTGGACGGGCTTTTACTCGATTGCCATGCTGGTGATGGACCACGCTCTGAGATTGCCCACGCCTTCAACATGAAGGCTGGCTTGCCTCTAGGTTTTGTAGGCTTGGATGGCATGGGAGTTGGTAGCTGTACGAGAGCCTTCGCCGCCTCAAAGGCCTCCTGCATGGACAGCACTGGTAGCCACTCCAGACCCTTCTCTTGGGAGGGTGGTGGCAACAGGGAGCTCAACCGGCACTGACGTGTTGATTCTGAGTCCAACCCTAAGTGGGTTTCTTGGGCTCTGCTGGGCAGCGGGACCAACTTGGCACGCAGTGCCGATGATTCTTTGGGTGCCCCAGATGTACTGGTCACTGGCTGAAATGGCTGCTCCAAGGCCATTGTGCTTAGCCTCTGCTCTCTGTCCTTTTGGGTCCTTCATTTGAAAGAGCAACAGATGGAGCTTTTATCAGCCCAGTGGGACTTACCCAGGTATTTCAGGCATTTCTCGTGAGGATCACTCAATGGGAAGGACTTGTTGCAGCCTGCCCAGGGTTTGAAGCCAGGCATGGTCAGCAGCAGATTGGAGCGATGTTCAGACTCAAGATGCTGAATGAGCTCAGTGAAATTACCCAATCACAGAGAAGTGGTATCAACAAAGAGATCTTGTAGATTGAACATAAAGTTGAGACAGGCACTTGCATGAATGCAAGAGCGGGCTATTCCAGTACTGTTGCTGAGGGCAGAAAGAAGGAATTGAGGAGGGTCAGGGTCAGGGTCACATATATAGCCACCTACACAGCACAGAGGGGGCGTTGGCCACTGACCCTGTTCTGACAGGCTAGGGCAAAAAGCTTTCTGGCCAACCGCATGCTGCAGCACGTAGACACCTGTAACTGAATGTATGCAAGCAACCCATCTTGAAGAAGGACAGTTACTGCAGGTAACCCACTAATCTGAATCAGGACTGGTGCTTGACACAGTTTGTAGGAGAGTGTGCAACCAGTCTTCCTCACTACCTGACTCCAGTATTGATAAAAAAACAAGGAGTTGTGTGGCACTTAAAAACTAACAGATTTATTTTTCCAGTCTTGATGCCACTATGGTCCAGTTCAGGCTCCAGAACAATTTAGAGCAACCTCAGGGCTGCTTTAAATTGTATAAGGCTGCAAAAGACCCCTGCGGAGACATTCCACCTTCTGGGAGATTGTTGGAGCAAAACAGCACCCCAGCCATGCCCCTTACTTTACTAACTGGGAATGGGTGGCGGAAGGTATAGCTTAGGGATGGATGCTACTTCTCCAGACTATCTTGGGATTCCTCTTGTGGTTGTAGGAGTCTCAGCTTGCTGGATGCTCCAGCTCTCTTGCCTCTGAAATAAACAGGGATCGAATTCTATATACTGTAGCTGTTGTAAGCCTCATCACCTCCATTTCACAACCTTAAAGCATTTTGTTTGTTTGATTTTTATTTTTTTTAGTCTTGTTCAGTACAGACCCTAAACTACGTAGCTGAACTACCAAATTCATATTTTGTGGGCGGAGTGAGATTGTCTCTAAGATTTCACACAAAGATCGGTACAAATTTAGGCTTCAGAGTTGCTTTAGGATCTGCCAGTGGAGAGTCAAGCAATTCACTAATGATTTAATTGGCTTGGATTTGCATTAGCCAATATAGTATTGCGGTATCCGTGCCTTAATCTAAATGAATTTGGAGTCCTACATACACTGGATGGAGCAGCACAGGAGTCCCCATTGTCATTTTAGGCCTTGATGACTCTTTGGGAGCTGTTGTTCTGTTGTGTGAAAATTAATTCAATTACTTTAGACATTCTTTGAACTGCTTTATTATCAACCTGATGGATCTTTGCTGAGCCATTTGTCACTTTGCTCAAGTCCTAGTTTAGCTGGCAACTCTTAGACCTTGTCTGCAGTAAGAAATGACATCTCTGAACTTTTTGCAGCACACTGGTGCTGAATTCTGCAGCAGGGTGAAGGGCCAAAAAAAGTATTTAAAACCAGATGCCCTCTGTTTATTAAAACAACCACAAAAAGCCAGAATCTCCATTTTAAATCTAATACAAGGGACTGTGCTTCTAACATGAATGGATTCTTCTAAAATCTTGCTGAGACACTGGTTCTTCAATGAATGAAAAAGTAGAGGCTGATTCTGAACGTGACTAATACAGTTCCTGCACCCACTGGCCAGGGGTTAAACTGTAATTTGGGGGGCCCCAGAACCCTCCTAAATTGGCTGGCTCCCCTCACACCAGTGCAGGCTCCCTTCACCCACCCCAGCTACTCAGGGAGTAAAGTATAATTTGGAGGGCCCCAGAACCCACCTAAAGTTCTGGGTCCCTCTCACACAGGTCCAGGCCCACAAACGCCCGCCCCCAGTCCAGGTAGGCATTTGTGACCACTTCTGAGTACCACGTGCATCAGTTATTGCTCCGCTCCCCCCCCCCCCCCCGCAACTACGCACACATCCCCACCCATCCCCAGCTACACACACAGGTACACATCCAGTCCCACCTACCCCCAGCTACATACACACATGCCCTGCTATACACACGCATACACACACACACACAGAACTAAATAAACATCTACCCTACCCATGCAGCCCCAGCCACACATCCACCCCCAGGTACACATCCACTCCCACCCACCTCCAGAGACGCACACATTTGGGTACACACCCCAAGCAGCACTCCCTGTCCCGCAGTAGGTCTGTGCCCCCCCCCCC